>CM047747.1:19703497-19950997 GCA_026225825.1 Pistacia integerrima
GGGAACGTTGCTGTCTACAACTACATCTTTCTCCTTTTCTTCCTTCAAAGATGCAGGGGCTGCTTTTGTTGGAATCTCAACCTCTTTACCACTTCTCAAGACGATCGCACTTGTATTTTCTCTTGGGTTGACCACCGTTTGAGAGGGTAATTTCCTCGAACTTTGCACCTCCAACTTACTGATTGCGGTTGCCATCTGCCCTATTTGATTCTCCAAACTTTGAACACTAGCCCTCGTCTCCTGTTGAAATTGCAAAGTGTTAGTAGCAAGAGATTTAACAATATCTTCTAAAGACATACCAGAATTAGCAGTTTGGTCCGGTTGTTGTCTAGAGGGGTATGGCTGCTTATACTGCTGGTAATTTGGGCGGTTTTGATGGTGGGGCTGATTCATTTGTGGATTCCCATAGCCAAGATTAGGGTGATCCCTCCATCCTAGGGTTATATGTGCTCAAATAAGGATCATACTTCCTTTGCGGTTGTCCAGGGAAACCACCTGTTGCATTCACTTGCTCAACATGCTCCTCTTGAAGAGCTGGGCACATATCAGTTGGATGCCCTACTACCGAACAAATCCCGCAAGCCTTCACTGTTTGCATGTTACCTACAGCCATTTGACGAACAAGAGAGGTTAGACTCGAGATTTGTTGTTCAAGGGAAGAAATATTTACCTCATTATCACGCTTAGATGGAAGGTCCAGCCTATTGCCAAACTGTTGAGAATTGGCCGCCATATTTGCAATCAAGTTTCTCGCGGCCTCAAGAGTCTTATCCACCAAAGCTCCTCCACTTGCAACATCAATCATGCTCCTATCAGTGTATGTAAGGCCCTGTAGAAGTCTTGGATCAGTGCTCTCACTAACTGAGATAGGGGGCAGCTTGCACGCAATTTCTTAAAGCGTTCCCAGTATTCATGTAGGGACTCTCCGTTATGCTGCCTTACACCATAAGTTTCTTTCTGGATGTTGGCTGCCCTCGAAGCTAGGAAATATTTCTCCATAAATAATCTCTTCATCTCGTTCCATGTGGTTATAGTTCCAGAGGGTAGATAATAAAGCCAATCCTTAGCCGAATCCTTCAAAGAAAACGGGAAAGCTCTTAATTTAATTTTCTCCTCGGTCACCCCCGTAGGTTTCATACTCGTGCAAACCACATGAAGATCCTTTAGATGCTTGTGAGGATCTTCACCTGCAAGACCATGAAAAGTGGGCAAGAGATGTATTAGTCTAGATTTTAATTCAAAAGTAGTGGCAGCATCTAAAACAGGAAACGTTATGCATAAAGGTGCTTGATTCAAATCAGGGGCAGCAAGCTCTTTCAAAGTTCGATTTCCAGCCATGACGTCCTCCTTTTGTAAATCAGAGTTGCTAGCAAATTGGGAATCAAAAGCCAAATTGCTTTCCTCAGAATTTCTCCGAGCTTCCTTCCTTAACTTGCACAAAGTGCTCTCAATTTCTGGATAGAATGTTAAATCACCAAGGTGAGAGGACCTGGTCATACAACAAAAAACCTAAAAAACCTAATAAAAGAATTAGAATAAATGACAAAAAATGAAAACTAACTAGAAAATTTTAAAAAATAAAATAAAATAAAATAGCCAGAAACACAAAAAGGCCAAAAATCCTATCAAAACATTCGAATTTGGCCTCAAGAGGGTGGGGCTAGACTTTCTAGTTTTGCTCAGAATTTCATTTTCTTCGAAACGGGTACTCGCAGCACTCCTAACTCAACCAAAATTTTCCTTATGAATAGTACTACTGTTCATCTGGAATAGTACTATTGTGCTTTTTTTTTCTGTAAAATAAAAAAAATTAACAAAAATGCAATAAAAAAAATCACAAAAACAAAAAAAAATCAACTAGAATCACTCCCCGGCAACGGCGCCAAAATCTGGTGTGTTGTCGTAAGCAACCAAGATTAAAAACCTTCCTAACCTAACTACTGAACTGTAAATAAGGTAAGCAAGGGTCGATCCCATGAAGAGTGTCTAGCCAAATTTTCGATGATGTGAACAAGGTTGGGGGGTTTTGAGTAAAACAGAAAACAGTCTTAGTAAAAATCAAAACAAAAACAATTCAAATCGAAATCAATTAATATAACGAAACTTGGTCTCAGTCAACATCCACCATCGGAATCTTACAACTGATCATTGATGCAAAATTAAATCAATTCATACCTGAATATTCACCGTTGGAACTATTTTCCTATCTCTCCTTAATTGTAATTAATTAAGAAACAAGCGATCTTAATTAATCTTACCACTAAACAACCCTAGACAAGCGCTCAAGATTTAATCTAGTGGCAGCCTTAAGAATTAGAGAAATCGATGAAGCTAAACAACACAAACTCAAGCGGTTGTATTTAATTTAGTTGAGTGTTCTTCTTAAGATTACTAATTCCTGACGCAGCAAATTATTAACCTTAATTGCTTCACAAGTTAGAGGGATCAAACAATTACGGATTTGATATCTAACTTAGCGGTAGATTGCAACAATTAATAAACTAGTAGGCCTCCCTAGTAATTAAATGAAACAATCATAAAATTAGGCACAGAAAAACATCCAATACTCAAACACGAAAATTGAACACTAAGAAAAATAGATTAGATCTCACAGTTTATTGATTCCGAGGCCTCCGTTTCCTTCGACCAAGTTATAAAAATTAGCCGCTTATGGCCATAAACAAAAACTCAAGAAAGAAAAATTGCAGAGAAGAGAAGAGAGAGGCATGGTGTCCCTAAAACCTAATCTGATCTCTCCTTTTAAAATCCAATTCAAATCTGGAAAAACTACTCAATCTCCTAAACAAATTCTAATATCCTAAAATAACACTTATCCTTATTTGATTAATTGGAAATAAAATAAAATAGAGTCCTAATAAAATAGGAAAGTGGTGTTTCCAGCTGTAATTTTCGTGCAGCATGTATGTCTTCAAAACGTGCAATAATAGACTGACTTACATGACAAGTCAGAACGTCGATAGTGCAGATGTGTCAACTTCAAGCCCGATTACAACCTTGATTCAGAGAGAATATCTCCAAACTCAAAACATAAAGTTTGTAGATCTATTTCTTAGCGTTCCACAGCATTTTGAATCATCTCAATCGGAGCTCGGATGAGAGAATTATGCCCAGATTACAAAGCAGTGGTGAAACTGTCCGAATTCACCTAATTAGTTCCGTTTTGCAATTAACACCTTCATTTGCTTCCTAAATCAAAATAAAGTAATAATGAGTACAATTAGACAACAAATACGTATCAAAGACTAAACATTAAGGAGGGTAAATATGACATTTTGCATTCCCATCAGAACACGATGGAGAAAACCTTGTCAGAACTTTTGAACATGCTTAGATCGGGCAGAAGCAGGGACTTGAAAAAGTCCAAGCTCGCTTTCTTGGTTCCCTGCCCAGGTAAACCAAAGGGTAACAGCAAGGGTAAGGCCAAGGCCAAACCCAAGCCTAAGCCCAAAGGACAGGTTGGTCTTGGGCCTGAGAGTGGCATAGGGAAGGGCAAGGTAGTCTGCTTCTTTTGTGGCAAGCTTGGCCATTGGAGGAAACACTGCAAGGCTTTCCTCGCAAGCAAGAAGAATTTAGAGGCTACGACTTCAGGTATTTTTATGATTGATTAATTTCTCTCCCTCAACATCTTGGGTCATTGACACATGATGTGGTACTTACATTTGTACTGATGTGTAGATAGAAAAGTAGAGTAAAGTGCTCGCCAAGGGAGAGGTGCACCTACGAGCTGGAAATGGAGCACATGTGGCTGCATTGGTTGTAGGGACTTACTGTTTATCTTTGCCTACGGGCTTGTTATTGGAACTACATAACTGTTATCACGTACATTCTATTTCTAGAAATATTATTTTAGTATCCGCTTTGGATAATATAGGGTATCATTTTGAGATATCTAATGGATTGTTGTCCTTTAGTTTGAATGGTATTCTATTTGGAATTGCGAGGTTATATAATGGATTATATGTTCTTGATTTAAACAATAAGGAAATTTTTAATATTGAAACGAAGAAAGCTAAACTTAGCGATCAAAACTAGACATATCTCTGGCTCTGTAGATTGTGTCATGTTAATAAGACTCGCATTGCAAAACTTCAAAGGGATGGAGTTTTGGACCCTTTTGACTTTCAGTCATTTGAGGTATGTGAGTCATGCCTTTTAGGCAAGATGACCAAGTCTCCTTTCATAGGACAAGGTGAAAGGGCTACTGAATTGTTAGGTATCATCCACAGTGATGTATGTGGTCCACTAACAGTTGAGGCCAGAGGTGGATATTCATACTTCATCACATTTACTGATGATTTCAGTAGATATGGTTATGTCTATCTTATGAGACATAAATCTGAAGCTTTTGAGAAATTCAAGGAATTCAGAAATGAAGTACAAAATATCTTAGGCAAAAGTATTAAAGCTCTTCGGTCAGATCAAGGAGGTGAATACTTAAGCTCAGAGTTTTCAGAGTACCTAAAGAAATGTGGGATAGTATCACAACTCACTCCTCCTAATACACCCCAACACAATGGAGTGTCAGAAAGGAGCAATAAGACCTTACTTGACATGGTTAGGTCTATGATGAGTTTTAGTGATTTACCTGCATCGTTCTAGGGTCATGCCTTAGAGATTGCGACTCATGTTTTGAACCGTGTGTCGTCAAAGTCTGTAGATAAGACTCTATATGAGCTATGGAGTGGGCGAAAGCCCAACTTGTCTTATCTAAGGATTTGGGGTTGCGAAGCTTATGTTAAGAAATTGACTTCGAACAAGCTGGGCCCAAAATCCTGTAAATGTATATTTATGGGGTATCCAAAGGAGACCAAAGGATACTACTTCTACCACCCAAAAGAGCGCAAAATTTTTGTTGCTCGATCTGGTGTCTTATTAGAAAATGAATATTTTCTAAGAAGTACTAGTAGGAGAAAAGTAGAACTCGATGAAGTTTTAAAACCACAAGATATACTAGACGAAGGATGGGATGATATGCCATAGGAAGTGGTTGAGCATCATGAGGAGGTTCCTCCATAACTTGTGGATCAAAGTGAACCACCTCAAGTAGCATAGGAGCTACGTAGATCTGGGAGAGTACGCCATGAGCCCGAGAGATACGGTTATCTCGTGACTCAATATGGTGACGTACTAGTCTACCAAGATGATGAACCCAGAACCTACGAAGATTTTATATTGGATCCAGATTCCATTAAATGGCTTGAAGCCATGAAATCTGAGATGGACTCCATGTACCAGAACCAAGTGTGGTCTCTAGTGGAACCACTTGAAGAGGTAAAACCCATAGGGTGTAGATGGGTCTTCAAGAAGAAGACTGACATGGATGGCATGGTGCATACTTATAAAGCACGACTGGTTGCCAAAGGTTTCAAACAAATTCATGGCATTGACTATGAAAAAACCTTTTCGCCCGTTGCCATGATTAAATCCACCCGAATTATGCTTGCAATTGCTACATATTTTGACTATGAGATTTGGCAAATGGATGTCAAAACTGTTTTCCTAAACGGAAACCTTGAGGAGGATGTGTATATGACACAACCTGATGGTTTCGTTCTTGATAGTCAAGCTAATAAGGTGTGCAAGTTGTAGAGATCCATTTATGGACTCAAGCAAGCTTCAAGGAGCTGGAACATTCGTTTTGATGAAGCCGTAAAATAATTCAATTTTATCAAGAACGAAGATGAGCCTTGTGTTTACAAGAAATTGAGTGGGAGCGCAGTAGTATTCCTAGTGTTGTATGTCGATGACATACTTCTGATCGGGAATGATATACCGAACTTGCAGTCGGTCAAGACTTGGTTATCCAAGTGCTTCTCCATGAAGGACTTAGGGAAGTAGCCTACATCCTTGGAATAAAGATCTATCGTGATAGATTGCGTAGGTCACTTGGCCTGAGTTAGAGTGCATATTGATAAGGTACTGAAAAGATTCAGTATGGAAGAATCCAAGAAGGGATTTCTTCCAATGTCACATGGTGTTTATCTCTCTAAGGAATTATGTCCTAAAACACAAGATGAGAGAGATAAGATGAAGAGGATCTCATATGCATTAATAATTAGATCCATCATGTATGACATGCTATGTACTCGGATTGATGTCTCATGTGCTTTAAGCACTTGTAGTAGATATCAATCGGATCTAGCTGAGCATCACTGGATGGTTGTCAAGAATATTCTTAAGTACCTGAAGAGGACTAAGGATATGTTCTTGATTTATGGAGGGGAAGATAAGCTTATTATAAGAGGATATAGTGATGCTAGTTTCCAAATGGACAAAGATGATTATCGATCACAATCAGGGTTTGTATTTTGTCTCAATGGCGGTGCAGTGGGTTGGAAGAGCTCCAAGCAAAGCACTGTAGCAGACTCTACAATAGAGGCTGAGTATATTGCCTTTGTCGATACGGACCGGAGAGGCGATCTGGATTAAGAAGTTCATTGCTGAACTTGGTGTGGTTCCCACGATTGTTGATCCTATAGACATCTATTGTGACAACAATGGAGCAATTGCTCAAGCCAGGGAACCACGGTTTCATCAGAAGTCTAGACCCATACTCAGACGATTCCATCTCATCAGAGAGATAGTTGAGAGGAAAGTCGTGCAGATTAGTAAAATGCATACTGATGACAATCTTGCAGATCCACTAACAAAGCCTCTGTCGAAGCAGAAGCATGAAAGACACTTTAGATCGTTTGGTATTAAATACATGAATGATTGGCTATAGTGCAAGTGAGAGATTGTTAGAGTAGATGCCCTAGAGCCAATCAATTATTGTAGAATTGACTCTTTGTAATAATGTTCATTAATCAATAAAAGACATTTTATTCTATATCGCGTAAATCATTATTATTGCAATATGTATTGATATATGTCCTTAGAATGGTACAACCGTGACGAGGATATCAAGTGTTTCAAATCTTGATAGTGAGAACCCTGTGAGCACATATGGTGGCCATGCTAGAAACGTTCGTAGCCCCAATATTATTCTAAAGTAAGGGCATAGATAATACGGTAAGGCTATCATAGTGTTGAACGGCCTTGTCGAAAGGCAGATCTCACTTGTCAAGGTAGTTTAGTGACAACCTAGTGCAACACATGGACGCTTGCTGTAGGTGAATACACTGCAGCAAGTTCACTAGACTAACCCACCAGAAGATTCCATATGGATGGTAACCCCAGTGTCTATGGAACAAATCCTCTAACGAATGATGGTGCATGTGATTTTTAGACTTGAGATCACTGAAGCGTCTTGTGCACCAATTGGTGCAGTTTGACACTAGCCTAACGCAGTTCTATTCAGAGCTGTCAATACGGTGGTGATTGGCTGCATCGAGGAGTGTATCAAGACTATGATGGATAGACAAAGGATTCATCACTCTCGGGTACGGGAGAAGTTATCTTCTGTGCAATTCTGTATATGGCAATGACACTAAAACTGTGGCCACAGTGGGATTGAGTTGTTGCTCTATCCAGATTATAATACAGGTCATTGGTCCAAAAACTGAATACATAATATCGAGAGTAACCGAAGATTGACATTATTTCTATGCCTTCGTCTCGTCAAGATAACGTATGATGAAATGATCGAATTGTACGGTAACCATATCGTTGACAGGTAGCTACTTTGCTGAATCCGATTCTATCGGGAGGCCATGATGCCTTGCTATGGGCCAATCTTGGTATGTGTATTAGTGAGATGATTAATTGGTGTTAATCGCGAAACTATACACTACCGGTATGATGAGGAGCTTATGAGTCACACACATAGAAGATAATTTAAACTCAGGAAGTAAGAAGGGCGTTTTCGTCTTTTTAAGCGAAAAGGTATTTTGGTAATTTCACAGTGCAATTAAATTTGCTGAGGTCGTAGCCTTTATTTAATTTGTTAGAAAAATTAAATAAGTGAAATTACATTTAAATATGTGTTAACATATATTTAAATAAATTATCATTATTGTTAAATGTTAATATATATATTAAATATATATTAATTGATTTTAATTGAAGATAATGATGAATTAAAATAAATTTCTAATTGGGAGTGTTTGGAAACATGGAGTGTTTGGGTTAGAGCCCAAGCCTATTCCATATGGGAATAGGGCAATTAAAAACATCACTATAAAAGAAAAAAGGCTCTTTGTAAAGAGTATTGAATTTTCATTGTTTCATTCATTGCAAAAGGAAAAGCTACAGCCCCTTTTCATCTCTCCCACGCCAGACTTGGTTTTGCCTAAAATCAAACAATCTTCATTTCTTCTTGATCCTTAAGGCTAAGGAAGATCTACCAAATCCCTCCTTAGTTCCTTGTGATTGTCTTCGTGTGGACTACGTCGGTTCGATCTACACTTGGGTCGGTAGCAAAAACATTCAAAGATAAATTTGGAGGAGCCTCTAAACGTGCGTATGTTTTCTAAACTCATGATTAATTTTTCTGCAGATTTTTACTTTAATATAGACGGTAAATTTATACCTTTGATCTTGGCTCTTTGGAACAATCCTTGTATTATGATTTTTTGTTTTCCGTTGCGTATATGAATCGTTTCCTAACATCAAAACCCTAGGCTCTAACACCACTATAAGAAAATTGGGGTTTACACAACGAAATAAAATTAAAAATTTCCCCAATATTTCTCAGAACCCAAGATCAAGGGTGTTTGATTATACATAATTAAGTAACAAATAAATCCACATGCAAGGATTTTGAAAAGCTTACTCCCATAGGCGGCTCTTTCAAATTCTCTGAAATCCTTCGTAAGCCAATTCAAGGAAAGAATTGCGCTCTCGGTATCCACACGAAGGCAGGAACGAATTCAATTGATTTGTTTGCTAGAACAAAATCAATTTATTCAAAGTTTTTATGAAAGTGGACAAAAAGAAGAATTAAGAAATCTTTTAATTCTCTTGGAAGGGGCGGCCAAACTAAAATGGGTTATTTAACCCTAATTTTCAATCGTGCTTTTATAGCATGAAAAACCTATTCTACATTAGAATATGATTAGCCTTATTCCTAAGTAGAATAACTTAATTGGTATTTATTAATTAATAATAATAATAATTAATTAATTTACATATTCATATAAAAGTTTATAATTTTGCAAATTCAATTATAATATAAATATTAGACATAGGCAACAACCTCAGCAAATTTAATTGCACATCAAAATTACCCAAATACCTTTTCGCCTAAAAGACGATAATGCCCTTTAACTTAAAAGGAGGATAATGCCTTTTCACCTAAAAGGACAGAAATGCCCTTCTTCATTATAAACATCGATCTGGCTTCTAAGTATGTGACCTATAGGCTCCCTATCATGTTGACAGTGAGTACTATCGTGATTAATCACCAATTAATCATCCCACTACATACAGATCAATATTGGCCTCTAGTAAGGCATCATGGTCACCCAACATGTAGAGATCAGTAAAGAATTGATACCTATTAACGGTATGGTTACCGTCCAATCAAATCTTTTCATCATTCGTTATCCCATTAGGCTAAGACATGGAAATAGTGTCAACCTCGGATGCTATCCTAATGTGTTGGTATTTGGTTATTGGATTGACGACCAAATTAAAATTGGATTGAGCAACAACTCAATCCCACTATGGCCATAGATTTATGTGTCATATCCAGTTAACCAAATTGCGCAGTGGGATAACTCTCTCTTGTACCTAGGAGTGATGAATTCTATATTGATCCACCATAGCCTCAATATACTTCTCAAAACAGCCAATCACTATCATACTGTAGCCCTAAATAGGACTACATTAGGCTAGTGTCAAACTACACCAATGGTACATAAGACATTACAGTGATCTCAAGGCTAAGGATCACATGCACCACCATCTATTAGAAAATTTGTTCCATAAACACTAGGGTTACCATCCATATGGAATCCTCTGATGGGTCAGTCTAGTCAACTTGTAGACAACAAGAACCCGTGCATCGCACCAAGTTGTCACTAAACAACTTTGACGTGTGAGATTTGTCACTACCTTTTAATAGGGTCGTTCAACGCTATGATAACCTTATTGTATTATCTATGCCCTTGGTCAGAATAATACTAAGGCTATGGATATTTATAGAATAGCCACCATATGTGATCATAGGGTCCTCACAATCATGATTTAAAACACTTGATTCCTTCATCACGGTTCTACTACTCTAAGGACATGTATCAAATCATATAAGAATATGATTTACATGATATATAAGAATGACTTTATTTGATAACCATGATGTTATGAAGAGTCAAATATGATTGGCTCTAGGGCATCTACTCTAGCAAACCGATGATTCATCACTCCTGGGTATAGGAAAAGTTATCTCACTGCACAATTCGATAAATGACAATGACACTAAATATGTGGCCACAGTGGGATTGAGTTATTACTCAATCTAATTTATTATTCCAGTCATTGGTTCAATAACCGAATACCAAGATATCAAGGATATTTGAGGTTGACACTGTGTACCTCAGTCTTGATGAGATAACAAATGATGAAAGGATTGAATTGTACGGTAACCATACCGTGGACAGGTATCAATACTTCGCTAATCCCTATATGTCGGGTGGCCATGATGTCTAACTAGAGGCCAATCTTGGTCTGTGTGTAGTGAGACGATTGATTGGTGGTTAATTGCCATACTACTCACTGCCAATATATTAGGGAGCCTTATGAGTTACACACATAGAAGGTAGTTTGAGGATTTTCGTTTAAAGGGCATTTTCGTCTTTCTAAACGTAAGGGCAATTTGGTAATTTTGCTATGTAATTAGATTTGTTGAGGTTGTTGCTTGTGTCTAATTTTAAATTGGCATTAAATTTAGCAAATTACATATCTATAATTATGTATATATTAATTTAATAATTTTAATTAAGTAAAATACCTTTAATGCTATTCCACTTAGGAATAGATTTAAACCTATTCCAACGTGGAATATGGTTAGGGTTTTGCTATAAAAGCAAAACTTTAGCAAAATTAAAAATTAGAGAAAACACAAAAGTCAAAAGAGCTGCTGCTTTCTTAGTCTTAGCCGTCCACCCCTTTTGTGAAAGAATTGTTCTTCAATTCTTAAGAAAAATCCAAAGAAGCAATTGAATTAATCTAGTCAATTAATTCAATTGTGATTGTTCCGACCTTTGTGTGGATATCATAAGTGTAGTCCTTTTCTTGGATTGATTTGCGAAGAGTTTAGAGACATTGAAGGAGCCTTCAACCCTGGTATGACATGAATCCTTGTTTGGATTAATTCATCTTATATTTTTGTATGTAAAACATATATATATCAGACCTTGATCATGGGAATCGAATAATCGATGAACCAAATTTTTTTGTTTCATCCGCTGCCATGGTTCTTCGATTATTTACAATGACTTATCAATGTAGAGTAGCTAGAACACGACTTTATGACGATTATGGGAGTAGAATAGTCGAAACTAGGCTCTACACCGAGGAAAGGAGAACTTAGTAAGTTAGAGAGAGGGGTTGTGATTGAATGAATAATGAGAAAGGTTGTCCTCTATTTATATAGTGAGCCAAGGAGGCTTGAGTCCTTATAGAACTAAGCATTCTCAAATAGGAGTTTGAGTAAACTAGAAACTTGTTGTACTAATCCATGTAGGATTAGGTGCACTAGTTCATTTAAGATTAGGAGTCTCAGATAAACTAGGAAGTGTATAGGACTTAGAATCCTATTTTGGAATGAATACAGACTGATGGGCTGAAGCCTAGTTTAGCTTACCCTATAAAAAGTCCTAACTCGTGGAGTGGCCCAAATGTAGGTTGACCCAATTCGTGGGGTAACTTTAATCGTAGAATAACCCAACTCGTGGAGATGGCTGACTTGTAGTGTGGACAAGATCATAGAATAAGCTGGCCCATAGAACAGTCTTTCTTATAGACTGGGTAATCTCGTTGGATGGTCTTTCTACAAGATAGATTTAAGCATGGAGCCTACCAGGATTGGGCTATGGCATCGGGCCATATGTAGTGTTTATTCTTTTATTGGGCTTGACAAGACTTAATGTGATTTTTGGCCCATACAATCCGCTTACTTTAAAAAGGTTTAATTATTAGTGTTTTTGTAATAGTATTGTCAAACACACTGAGATATAAACAGGATTTTTTTTTAAATAAATAAAAAAAAAAGCATGAGTTGAAAGAAAACCCATTGGATCTAAATAGACAGTTTAGGATAGCCCAAAGCAGAAAACACGAGTTTCTTTGCACTTCCATTATTTTCACTATCCCGTGAGCCGAATAGCAACATCGGACTAGACCCCAAGAAAATAAAAAAAGGCCGAACGACTTGCACATACCTAAGGTTTGCCGTAACGACAAATTGATACCTAAAAGGTTTGGAAACGACAAACATGTACCTTCCGTCATGTGCTGTTAGTGATTTCTGTTTGTTAATAGTGAAAAGACTAAAATGCCCTTAAAAGTTTGATATTTTAGTTTTTTATAATTTTAAAAATTTCTAAAAAACCCCCTAGGTTTACTAATTTAACTAAACACCCCCATATATAAAAAGTTTGTTAAATGACAAAAATACCCCCACCACCCCGTAGTGCCAGATTCCGACCACAGTGAGGCAGGTCGAGAAAGAAATGCGTTACGACACAGACCCGTCGGATATGTGTCGTAACATGTCGATCTGGCCATCGAGGCAGCAGATGGAGTTTTGCGGCCTCTTCCTGGCCAGTACATGGCCTTTTCTCGTCAGTATCCGTATCGCTGCCCGGTCCAATGATCTACGGCAGATCCGGCCGCCGCGGGCCGCAAAACTCCATCTCCGCAACGCCGACGGCCAGATCGACTCGTTACAACATAAATCCAATGACGTCAGTCGTAAGAACACAATTTTCTGCCAGATTCACTGGTGGTCGCCAAAATCGCATCTTGCAGTAGTGGGGGTGTTTTTGTTATTTAACAAACTTTTTTATATATAGGGGTGTTTAGTTAAATTAGGAAACCTAGGGGGTTTTTTAAAAAGTTTTAAATTTATAAAAAACTAAAATATCAAACTTTCAAGGGCATTTTAGTCTTTTCACTGTTAAAAAACAGAAATCACTAACAAGTAACAGCACATGACAAAAGGTACCTATTTGTTATTTTTAAATCTTTTAGGTACTACTTTGTCGTTACGACAAACCTTGGGTATGCGCAGATCGTTTGGCCATAAAAAAAAGAAAATAATAATAAATAATAAAAAGAAAATAACGAGAGCAACTCAACTCAGAAAACCAAAAAGCCAAAGGAAAACTTTTAATTTGTTGATTTATTTTCAGACATCCTTCGGCGGTTTCAAAGTCCATCGAAACGCAGGTTCGTAAGTGTCTTCGACCAATAGATTAAACAAATTTGTCACGTTTTATTGTATGGTTTTATACGCAAATAAGTAAAATAAACTGGACTGTTTAAATCCATTGATGTCTGATCTTTACTGCTACACTCATTTGTATTATGGGTCGCTTCTTGGTTGGTTGGTTTGAGTGATTTGATTTGCTGGTAAAAATTGGATAGTGATTTGATTTGCATGGGTAAAAGTCAGTAACCACTGGAATACTATGATATTTGTAATCAAGAAATTATGAGCATAGATACTAAAGTTTTTTTATTATTTTTGTAATGGCAGAATATTTCAACTCTTGATGTGTTTTTATAAGGCTCAAGGAAGCTTATCATTATTATTTTGTAATGCATATAAACAATAGTCTTTTTTTACATGTTGATCGGGTTCTAAATTGGATACCTACGGACCATAGTGACATAGAATCTTGATCTTCTCGTGCATTGTCTAGATATTTTTGTATGAGAATGAATTTCTTGTAAATAATTATTCTATGTTGTTAACATTGATTTTTGTCTTTTATTAAATGATTGTCCCAATTTATTATGTAGGTACGGTGGAAAAAATATTATGTGTCTATTAAGTGTTCTGTAGCTTTTTTGGTCTTTGATTATTTTCAGTGAAGTAGCAAAATCAAAAGTGTACAATATGCAAATATTTTAGGAAAAGGCATGAAAGATAACAAAATGATGGTATTCATATCTTTTAGGATGAAGCTAGATGATCATTGTTTTGTATTTGAGTGCTATTTGAGCTTTATGATTGAATTCTGGTATTATTATATTATTGCTAATGTTTAACTTGGATAGTTAGTATCTCCTTTTCTGTTTAATCTACCCATCAGTAAACATATTTGCTTTTCTAAGTATGAAGGTCAATGTCCTTGCCTACACTTTCTGTCATTTTATTGAAAGTTTCATGTAATCTTGTTTCTTTCTGTTGATTCTTATTGTGTTTTGAAACTTCTCAATTGTACTTTTTGCTTATTATTTGTCTTTTCTCAAGGCTATCAGGGCCAAAAAGTACATCAACACCAAAGACAGATAAAGCTATAAAAGTTCTAAATCTATTAATGCCTAGCCATGCTTTCCTTGACTTCCATGCAAGTGAATGAGAGTATATCTTAAGTTGAGGTTGGGCTTTGTGAACTGGGATAGGCACTGTTAACTTAGTTTCATTTTGATGTATGCACATGCTTCAGTATTAATTTATGTTGAAAAACAGACAGTTGTATGTATATATATGCTCCTCCAGATACTATATTGATATTGCACCTCAATAAGATCTTAAGACCACATTATGCTTCATAATTAATTTTGTTCTCTCTGGAGGCTGAGTTTCATCAATTATTGCTCATTTTTTTAAGATAATAAGTTTCTAACCTTACAGCATATTCATTATCATTTAAAGTGAATTCCTATTGGTAATTTGGTATATATCTTCTTAATGTTTTGTTATATAATGTTGAACTTTTTGAGATGCCTTGACACCAATGTGGAAATAATATACTCACTTTAAGGTAGAGAAAAATTTCTTTGAGGTTATTCTTCAAACTGTGAACTACTGGAGCAATTTTGGACTGCAGATCCTGTCAAGAAGCATTCTTGTTGGTCTGAAGTCTTTATTATTACACTGATATTCTTTCGTCTTGTTCCATATCAGTGCTAGGTTAAGTTATTATAAATGGATGCATTTTCTAAAAGATATTCATAATTTTAACTATGTTTAACTTGTGGACTCCTTTTTCCAGTGACTGCATTTAGTTCCATTAAGCATGCAGCTATTAGAGTTAATCTAAATTCTTTGAAAATATTTGGCAAACAACCACCAATGACTGTACAGTACACTGGTCAAAAGATGTATCCTACTATATTTTCTTCAGATCTTGTTATCTTCATGCTTCTTGCTAGTAGATATTGAAATTAGTTTGCCAAAATGGCCTATTTAGGGTAACCCATACATACGCACACCCCATCGGCCTGTCTGTTAGTGGAAGAGAGGAACTAGTTTCTCTTGCTTTAGCAGTTTCATAGGGCTCTTTTTTATCATGTTTCCATGTTGTATGACAATTGTTAAAGTCTGAAGTACTTATTGTGGACATGTCTACATGTAAACTTAATCTTGTCAGTCAAAGTAGTTATTACTATCAGCAAAGATTCCTGCTGGTGTCTGCTTAATACAGTTGCTGTTTGGGCATTCAACTTTTTCATCCATTGTCAACATATATTTAATTGGATTATCTCAACCATGACATGTCGCTTCCTCCAAGGAGTAGGCTTTACATTACTTTGTGTACCTGATTTGTACAGTTTCTCTCTGAGTAGTCCAGGTGATATTCAAGTATGCCAAATTTTGTCGGAACATTGATTGTTATGACTCTACCATTGTACTGTTGAACTATCAGGGCAATAGTAGTTTCAAATTGTCAATTGGTTATTTCTACAATTGAATAGATTACTGTTCTAACTTTTTGACCATCAGTGGTTTTATATAGATGAAAAAGATTAAAAGATTTCTATCTTTTGCAGAGTGAAATTCTTGGAGACCATTATAAATTTGAGCCATTGTGCATCAATTCGTTTTAGATGAGCCAGCAGAGTCAAGGAACTAGCTCTTTTTCTCCAGCAGATGCCCCTGTAAAACGGAAACGTGGTCGTCCACGTAAAGATGATACCCAAATACAGGGGGAGAACTTGCCTGGATCTGACATTATAAAGAAAAACAAGCAGATTGTGGGTGCAAGTAGTGCTGCCATTGATGACATGGTGGGTCAGGTGGTTTCTGGTGTCATTGAAGGTTCGTTTGATGCTGGATATCTTCTTAATGTCAAAGTTGGTGACACTGAGACCCAGCTGAGGGGTGTTGTATTTTTGCCGGGGTGGTTCACTCCAATCACTGCAGCAAATGATGTGGCTCCAAATGCTAAGATGTACAAAAGAAAAGAGGTACCCATCCCAGTTCAAAACCTACAAACTTGGCACCATCCATCAGAACAAATTAAAAAGCAAGCTACTGAATCTAAAATAGATGCACCTAAACTTCCAGATCGAGTTTTACCCTCTGAGCTTCAGTCGGGCATCCCAGTTGCAGTTGAGAACCAATCTGCCTCTGTGATAATACCTTTAGCTGATAACTTGCCTATGAATGAGCCAGATCTTTCCTTGGGAGAAAAAATGGTGTTACAGCAAATGTCGGAAACAGAGTCTGGGCTAGAGAGGCAAACTGCTTCAATAATAGCACAATTAAAACAAGATAAAGTTGTTGAACAGGATATACTGCAGCAGGGAACGAATATGGACATTGATACTTCAAAAGAATCAGAGCCCATGTCTATCCCATTTGTTGATGTTATTCCATCTTCTGGAAATGCTAGTCAGGTGTCTCAAGTTGAACATCAAGCTTTGAGTTCTGACCTTATGTTAAATGATTTGGTTCACAATGAAGTGGTCAGTCTGAACATTGAAGACAACCAGACTACTGTATCTGCTGAACCCAAATCTTTGTCCTCTGAACCTATTGGAATCAGCATTTTGATGCAGAAACGAAACCTTAAACACAACCCAACTCCTTTATTTGTTGAATCCGAACCCATCTGTTCTGAACCAATTGGGATGAACAATATTATTGACGGGCAGAATTCTCCTAAGAAAGTAACAGTACAAGATCCACAGTCAGAGCTTGATAACAAAACAGTTGGCGGGAATGACACCTCTCTTCCAGTAGATGAAGCTGCTCCGAGCATTGCTGCTATAAGCTCATTTTCTCCACCAGTAACTAGCCTATCAGTAATGATGTTTGATGGAGAAGCTATTGCATCTGAACCTGAACCTGGAACTGAAGGATCTGCTTTTCCAAGAACTATTGAAACCCAAATATGTAGTTCTGCTGCTGCTACCAATGATGCAGAATCTGATATCAAAGATGCCATTACACACACTCATTTAGATTTATCTAGTGGTGTTAACCTATCTGGTTCAGGCTGATTTGTATGAGAAACGAAAGAAAGGAAAAAGACTGTTATATTGAGGCATATATTGTCCAATGATTAGGAATAAGAAGATTATGCTAAGTTTTGATTAACAATAGTTGAGAGTATTAACTAGATGCTTACAGGTAATTCAGAGTTTGTTTAGTCTGCTCTGGATAATTTTGTAATGAGAATTCCGGCAATCTACTTCTCAACTTCGGTTTTGATATTTGCTTTTTTTTAAATGAAAACTGGAGATTCTTGAAAGATGATGATTTCTCCTACATCTTTACTTTGACTGAATTTTTGTTATGATTCTTTATTTAAAAGGCTCCACGAATTCCAGTAGGTCCCGAATAAATTGGTCGTGTTTAATGTTCATGATCATAATCAATATCTTAGATTCGGGTTGAAGTAAAGCCCAAACCCAAATGGAAACTCCAATTTATCAATTCTACTACAATTTACTTATAAGGTGCATTTGGTTTAGGGTATTTGACATTACTCTAATGATGTCATCTTATATTATTTACATTGTCATGTTTGGTTGTCAAGTAATATAAGATTCCGGTAATCTTCTAATACCAAAACCCTAGTCGCTACTCCCTCTGAGAGAGAAATATTTTCTCTCTCAATTTTATGTTCTCTCTTGGGGCAAACGATTCAATCTAGTAGTTTATTCGTTTGTGATCTCGTCCTACTTTTGTGTGGACACTGTTTTGCTCGATTCTACACTTGAATTGACTTGCGAAGTTCGAATCTTAATCCAATTGAAGGAGCCATCAACGAAGGTATTGTTTTTAACCTTGAATGGATTAGTTAGGGTTCTTTAAATGGTTGTATTATATCAATCCTGATCTTGGATTGGGGTTTTATCGAAGAAAGTTTTAAAATATATTCTGCGTTATTCATTGCCAAACCCAACAAAAACCGCCTATTTGGCCGAATCAGATAATGCTATGTACTTAGCTTCCATTGTAGAATCTGCAACAGTGCTTTGTTTTGAACTTTTCCGACTTATTGCAGCTCCATTTAGAAAAAAACACACACCTTGACTACAATCGAAAATCATCATTGTCAGTCTGGAAATTAGCATCACTGTATTCTCTTACAGTGAGCTTATCTTCCCCTCCATAAACCAAGAATGCGTCCTTAGCCCTTTTAGGTACTTAAGGATATTCTTGATAGCCATCTAGTATAGTTCCCCTGGATCTAATTGATATCTACTACAAATGCTCAAGACACATGAGACATCAATCCGAGTACATAACATAGCGTACATGATAGATCCTATTGCCAAGGCATACAAAATCCTACCCATCTTATCTCTCTTTTCTTGTGTCCTACGACATATATTCTTTGAGAGATATATGCCATGTGACATCAGAAGAAATCCTTTCTTGGATCTTCTATACTGAATCTTTTAAGTACTTTGCCTATATACATACTCTGACTTAGGCCGAGCAACCTATGAGATCTATCCTGATAGATCTTTACACTGAGGATGTATGCTACTTCTCCTAAGTCTTTCATGGAGAAGCACTTGGATAACCAAGTTTTTACCATTTGCAAGTTCAGTACATCATTCCCAATGATTAGTATTTCATCTACAGATAATACTAGGAATGTCACTACACTCCCACTAAATTTCTTGTATACACAAAGCTCGTCTTCATTCTTGATGAATTCGAATTCCTTAACGACTTCATCAAAACAAATGTTCCAGCTCCTTGATGCTTGCTTGAGTCCATAACTGAATCATTGCAACTTGCATACCTTTTCTACTTGTCTATCAAGAACAAAACCATCAGATTCCATCATATAAATGTCCTCTGCAAGGTTTCCATTTAGGAAAGCAGTTTTAGATCAATCTCTCAAATCTCATAATCATGGTATGCAAAAATCGCTAGCATAATCCGGATGGACTTTAACATCACAATTAGAGAAAAGGTTTCATCATAATCAATGCCATGTTTATGTCTGAAGCCTTTAGCAACTAGTTGTGCTTTGTAGGTTTGCACGTTATCGTCCATGTCAGTCTTCTTCTCGAAGACCCATTTACACCCTATAAGATTTACCCCTTCGGGTGAATCTACCAAATCCATACTTGGTTTTGGTACATGGAGTCCATCTCAAATTTCATGGCTTCCAATAATTTTTCGGAATTTGGATCCAATACAACATCATCATGGTCCTGGGTTCATTGTCCTGATAGACTAGTACGTCTCTGTGCTGAGTTACAAGTGTTAGAGTAGGTGCCCTAAAGCCAATCATATTGTTGTATATTGACTTTATAGATCATGATCATTCCATTTATAAAAGGCATTGTTTATATTATGTAAATCATATTCCATATGTATGTATTAATATATGCCCTTAGAATGGTTGAACCGTGACAAGGGAATCAAGCAGTGATAAGTCTTGATTATGAGATCCCTATGATCACTTATGGTGGCCATTCTAGAAATATCTGTAGTCCCAGTATTATCCTGATTAGGGCACAGATAATACGGTAAGACTATCATAGCATTAAATGACCCTATCGGAAGGTAGTGATAGATCTCGCATGTCAAGGGTGTTTGGTGACAACTTGCCACAGTGAGAGCAAACATCCTTCTCGTCCATGTTGTTTCCTCCTAATGACACTTGAGCTTTAGTTTTGTCCAGACTTGAGTTAGCATCAACTAACATCATAGTCTTAGATGTATTCATGTCTAGCTCTGCAGTCTCCAACATATTCAGAAACTCAGAAAGAGTCTTCCTCTCATTACTTTTGACAAAGCTAGAGATAAAATGTGAAAAGGTATCTAACAATGACTATAACACTAAGTCTTTTGCTAGATCCTCATCAAGACTAGATCCCAAAGTATCAAGCATCTCAATACACTCTTTCATCTTGAGTATATGAAGGCCAACTTTGGTTCCTCTTTCCATCTTGCACTTGAATAACTTTTGAGACACCTTATATCTTTCCTTTTGTTGAAGGGTATAGACTATGGTAGATAAATCCATGTCATCATACTTCATTTGTAGCATTCTTGTCACTGATGCTAGAATAATATGTCTCACAAGATCAACATTAGCATTATTCAGATGATTTTGGTAAACGTCTCCTTGTTGTTGGGTGGATTTATCAACACGTTAAAGAAACATAGCCTATTCAATGGTGCATAATTTATTTTTAGACTTAAGTACAATCTCAAGATGTGTATACCAGTCTAAGAAATTATCACCATCAAACTTGTTTTCTTGTTCAATGATCGATCGTAGTGTCAGGTTAGGTGTGGCCATTATGAAAAATGAATCTACAATATTGCAATATAAACAGAGTTAATATTATATTATATTAATGTATAAAGCCTTTTATTAATCAATAACTCCCACTATTTTACTCAAGCCTAATAGCCCTCACTATTAAACTCGGGAAGTCCCATTGGTCTCCCCAGTGGGCCGAAATCCCATCATTTCTATTTCAAACCTTCATGAGGGTGAATAAGCTAAAATAGAATAGTTAGGTAGGTCAAGAAACTTTAATTTACATCATTTAATAGCACTAATTATTAAACTCAAATGTAAACAAAGCCAACAAACCAATGGCACCAACCATTGTCCTCAAGTGTAATTTTCGGATTAGTGAGTTGGACACTACATGTCACCTTGTTCATCAATCAAATGCACTACTCTACTATGCCTCTAGTGTATTTATCAACCTTTGCAGAGGAGAACAAGTAAAATACTCCTAGTTAAGTCAAATCCATCACTATGCGTTGGGGGTTATATGGGATTATTGAGGTAATGTTATCTTATATTACTTGATTACCATGTTTGATTGTTAAGTAATATAAGATTTCGGTAATCTTCCAATACCAATAGTAGTTACCGTTAGTAAAATTGGAGGTAATCTGATTACCTCCATTTTCTTAGGTATTTTAAGATTACTTGGTTATCTTATTTTTGTTACAATTTTACCTCTTATTAATAAATTTTTAGGACAATAACGCCCTTGTTTTAAAAACAATTTATAAAAATACCAATCGACTATTTTATCTTTATATACAAAGTTTTTAGGACATAAATACCTTGAAATTATACAAAGTTACCCAAGGGTGGTGGCTTGATCTGGCCACAACCGCCAGCCATGGGAAACCACTATCAGCGACCACCGACGGTGACGGAATGGCACACGACCACCGACGGTGACGGAATGGCACACGACCATCCATATCTGGTCGACCGTGCATCAATAAGGCTGTTTTCAGCCATGGATTTGTGATCCATGGCCAGAAATAGCCAGATCTGGCCTTTCACGGCCACATCTTTGGCCATGAAACAACCATAGATTTGGTCGTGAAACTATTTTACTTACTTAATAGTATGGAAATGCATTCATTTCTTCTGCATCGATCCGATTTATGATACTATCAGAGTGAACAAGGGATCTAAAGAAGAGCAGCGACTAGATTGTATTAGTAACAAGTAAATCCTTTGTATGCGAAAAAAATAAATCCCATCTTGATCTATTTTGCGAATAAGGATGAATCCAAAGGGCTAAGATGACCTAGAAAGCTCTTGATCATGATCAATTTTGTAAGCCTACTTGGGTATTGAGCATTTTCCTATAAGAACGGAATTCCTTGCAATGGATTGTTGCAACTTCGTAAAATGGAAGCCGGTAATCTTACATATAGAATCATTCATATATGTGTGGATATGGCTAGATATTTGGCCGTGAAGCAGCCGTCATTTCACAGCCAAATATCTGGCCTTTCACAACCAAATATCCACTTTTGCCGCTGTCGGTGATGGTGGCAGGCCACCGGTAGTGGCTCGGTGTGGGTGGGGGTGTTTTTTTAAGTTTTAAACTTTTTTTGTTGATGGGGGTGTTTTAGCTAAATCTAAAAATGTAGGGGGTTAAAAGAATTATTCAAAAAATAATATTATATTAATATTTAAAAAGGAGGGCAATTTAGTAAATTACATAACATACCCACCAATTTATTCCTCCTAACTAAACATATTAATATAACATACCCACAAATTTATTCCAACCAACCAAACACATTTCCCTTACACATTCCTAGTAATCTTTAAGATAATCTATCTTTCCATTAATATAACATTCATAGTAATATAACATTTCCTAAACCAAATGCACCCTTAAAGAAAACTCTAATGAATGATTAACCTCGCACTAGTAGAAATGTACCCTTCGCGGGGGCAAACAAAGCCACGTTGAACAGTGGTTTGATTAATCCCATAGTGATGGAAGGTGCATGGTTATTTGTGACTTATATCTTAACGAGGGTTTTTGATTTATTGTCTCACCAATTTTATTATCTTACTAGCATGTTATAGTCCGGCATGTTAAAACATTCAACCTTAGCATGTTTTTTGTGATAATAAAGTAAACGTGTCAGTACATGGCCAATCTAAAACCAAATTCCTAGAGCTTTGAGGAATTGGTAGGACAACCTATGTTCATGCAAATTTTTACAAAACTTTTATAAAAGTCTTCGAGATAGCTTCATGCCTTCACTTCATCTTCTTTACAACAATGAATAATAAAATCATATTGTAATTTACATTAAATAAAGTAGAAACCTCTAGTTACATTCGAGGGGATTTAGGTGAGAAGAGAAAACATTGAGAGTAAAGAGATAGGCAAGACACGTAGGTCCTATTTAATAAAAATTAAATTGCAAGCATTCAATGCCAAAATAATTTAAAACACTAAACCTAAGGTCAATGGCCAAGTACAGAACAACATGCATAATTAGACATTAATCAGATATAAAATATTGTTCAAAACTCAAATTTGAAATTACCAAGTAAAATTACAGTTACGCCTTTCAATTTTGTAAAATTTTGATTGGTCCCTAAACTTGCAAAACTTATAGTTTAGTCGCTATCCAGTGAAACCAAAAGCCGAATAGTCCAAAACAACAATGACTGCTCCCTTTTATGATGGCTTGGCAAAAAAATTTCAAAATGCCCTTCTCCCGCAACAATGTGAGAAGCCCTTTACCTTTCAATTTCCGCACAAAAGCTCTCAAGGAAAATCCTATAGAACGGGCTATTGCCCACAACAACCAGAAACATTGGGCTGCTATCACTAGGCTTCACGCGTTAATGTACATAAAAAACCTTACGAGCGGTTGCACACATGAGTGTGTAACTCTTGCCTGTCATGGGTAAGCCATGCATAGTAGCGCATGGCCTGACCGAGCCTGCGTGTGACCAGCAGCAGGCTGACAAAAGTATGCGTTGCCAGGGATAGTTTGTGTGTGGTAACAAGAAGGCAGACGTGTGCAGCCATGGATAGCCTGTAGGCGGCCACATGTAACTAGGGGACAGTGGCTACGCACGGCAACGTGCAACCATGGATAGTGGCTATGCGTGGAAACATGTAGCCATGAAGCAACCACAACCTTTAGTGTTTTTCAAAACCTAATTGAACCAATTTTCATTCATTAACAAAATTAAAACAGTTTTAATCAATTACAAAGTAAAACAAATTGATTAGGAACCCTAAAACATGCAATCTATCAAATCAAAGATCATAATAAATCAATGGATTGTATATATCGAACTTGGCTCTGATACCACTGTTGGGTTTTGCATTGAATAAAGCATAATATATTTTAAAAATTTATTCAATAAAACCCCAATCTAAGATCAGAATTGATATAATACAACCATTTAAAGAACCCTAATTAATCCATTCAAGGTTAAAAACAATACCTTCGTTGATGGCTCCTTCAATTGGATTAGGATTTGACTTTGCAAGACGATTCAAGTGTAGAATCGAGCAAAACAGTATCCACACAAAAGTAGGATGGGATCACAAACAAATCAACTGCTAGATTGAATCATTTGCCCTAAGAGAGAACATGAAATTGAAAGAGAAAATATTTCTCTCTCAGAGGGGCAGTGGCTAGGGTTTTGGTAGAGAGAAAATGAATTAATTGTTTTCCTTTTCTCCTATTCACTTCTTTATATAGTGAGGGATAAAATATCCCTCATTAGGAATAGGAATATCACTATTCCTATTTGGAATAGTTTACCAATATAATCCAAATAAATATAAAATTATATTTATTCATATATTTAATAATTGAATTAAAAATATTTAAATTAATTAAATATATTGCATATTAATATTAGAGCAATACTAGTCTTACAAAGACAAAAACAAAGAGGGCATACAAAGACAATTTTCACCCTTCATCTTCATGATTTCTCTCTCTTTCTCCCTTTTTTTCCGTTTTTTCTTTGTTTTTTCCTTCCTGCCGATGTCACTTTGTAGCTCTCTTTATATTGTCTTTGTAAGGATAGTATTTTTCTTAATATTAATGCATTATATTAATATTATTATAATTACAATTTTGCTAAATTAATTTCAATATGAATATTGAATATTGGCAACGACCTGTAACATCTACTGAAAACTGTACAATGCATGCATAATAACAATAGAAAATTGGGCCCAAAGTTTTTTTTTTTTTTTTCTTTTCATTACAACTCATGTGTCTTTTATACATAAAGAGTACTGTTTACAAAAATGTATTTTAAAAGACAAAACAGGGGAAATAGTGTAGCTATTCCTCATTGCTTGCCGACGCCCCTCCGACCGCAACATCACCTAGAACCTGCATCCACAAAGGAAATAACGGGGTGAGCACAAAATAATGCTCAGTAAGTAAAACTCTCTCTCTGTCTGTCCCCGTATAAATAACTCTTAATTATTTCCTTATGCTATTTCTGATTCCGTTTCTATTTCTAATAACATCATGGCCTCATCTTACCGGAGGTACGGCCGGATGGCATTCACACAGCACCATCTCACTCTCTATGGCTATCGGGTGGAATTCACACAGTACCAACCCGTTCTTAGTGACTACCGAGTGAGGATCACAAAGCACCAACTCGGTTCTTTCTAACTATCGGGTGGAGGTCACCTAGCACCTACCCGTTCCTCATGGATTTTGGGTAACGATCACCAAGCATTTACCCGTCTCTAGTCACTATCGGGTGATGGTCACAAAGCATCAACCCGCTTCTACTAGCCGTTGGATGATGATCACAAAGCATCAACTTACCTATCTCTTAACTAACCGGGTAGTGGTCACAAAGCATTTACCCAAAGCGTTACTTACTCATCGGGTGACGATCACAAAGCATCGACCCATCTCTCTAAGGGCTATTCGGATGATGATCACCAAGCATCAATCCGTTTCCCATAACAGTCGGGTGATGATCACAAAGCATCATCCCAACTATTCTACTTTTCTAATTCACTCTATTGTAGCATTTTTCAATGCTCTCTACCCTTAGAGTAATTTTACCCACTAAGCTCTCTACTCATGGGGTAATTGCATAAACCATTTTCCTACACTTTCTTAGGTCACTTTTCAATGCACAATTAGTGCCTATGGATGGTTCATCTTCATCAATGCACTTATGAGATGCCAACATGCAATGTTGCAAGAATTAAGGTTCATTTCTCATACTCAAACCTCTATTAGGCATTTCATCAAACAACTCATGTGCACTATAAAACTCTATCATAGCCATGATTCTAAAACTTTTCTTAACCATCCAAAATGGGGAAAAACCCCTTCACAAAGCCACAAAACCTGCCATAGAAAACACTTCCAAAAAGGGGATCCATAATACCCTTTAAATTCCATCTCAACTACCTTGCCAATCCAACATCTCATTTCTCAAATTTGCAAGGCATAAACATTCACAAAGCATAGAAATCTCTATTTAATTCTTCATACATGCTATATTACATGCACATCACATACATACATCATCTCTATCAAAACCCTAATCAAGAAAATTCATAAATCTCAACTTGGGTTGGGTTTTACTTACCTTGTTATGTAGGGACTTCACAAATCCTTCCTTTCACTTGCTTAGCTTGACTTTTCCTCTAATCTTAACCAAAAGAAGGAAAACCCTCAAATTTCAATATGGGTTAAAACTCCCAAATCACACAACTTAAGTAGAAATCCTTACCTTAGGAAGCCTTAGGTTACTTTTCCACCCCAAATCACTTCAAAACCCCTTGGAATACCTTGATCAAAAGAGAAGAGAAGTTGAGAGGAGTAAGGATGAAGAGTCACGTTTGAGAAGAAGAAAATGAGGGGTTTTTTTGATTCTAATTCCTTTTAATGAAATATAAACACACTCATCCCCATTTTGCCCTTATTCTTCTTTGGGAATTCCATCCATATCCTTTGATTCTTTACAAACTCACCCCCATATCAACACATTCTCCATGAAAAATCCTTACAATTAACTCCCCACTTTTCCTTGCTAATTAGGGGTAGAAAGGTCAAATTGTCCTTAAGGAAGAAAATATCTAAAACTCAATCAACATTTTATTCGGGTTGTCGCCGCGGCGAAGAAACCTCTGTCGCCGCGGCGAAACCTGTCCCAGCCAGCCTTCCCCGTGGCTTCAACCTCTCTTCGCGGCGAAGATTCTTCTTCGCCGGCCGAAGCTAGACCGAAATTCTTCTTTTCAACCAATTTCAGGCAAACATTCAACACAACACTCAATTAAACAATAATAACAAAAACCAACTTGATTAAGGGCAAAAGAGGAAACGATAACAACGTACCTCAAGCGGGGCGTTACAAATCTCCCCCCCTTAAAAGAATTTCGTCCCCGAAATTCATGCAAATAACTCTGGGAAACGATTCTGCATGTCCCGTTCTACTTCCCAAGTGGCCTCTTCCACTTTGTGATTCCTCCAAAGGACCTTAACTAACGGAACACTCTTGTTCCAAAGCTCTTTAACCCTTCGATCTAGAATCTGAACTGGACGTTCTTCATATACTAGATTCTCTGCTTACTTCAACGTCTTCTACGCTCAGGATGTGGAGGGGATCACTTACATACTTCCGTAGCATCGAGACATGGAAGACATCGTGCACCCTGTCCAAGCTAGGTGGTAGTGCCAATCTATAGGCCACCTTCCCCACTCGTTGCAAGACCTCAAAAGGACCTACATACCTCGGTGCTAACTTCCCTTTGCTTCCGAAGCGCATTACTCGCTTGTAAGGGGAAACTTTCAGAAACACTTTGTCGCCCACTTGGAATTCTACCTTTTTCCTCTTCAAGTCGGCATAACTCTTCTGTCGATCTTGGGCTTGTTTCATTCTATTTCTGACCAACTTCACATCTTCTACTAGCTTCTGAGTCATCTCTCGCCCAAGAGCGGTACTCAACTCATCTCTTTCTCCTACTTCATCCCAATGAAGCGGAGACCTACACCGTCTACCATACAAAGCCTCATAAGGCGCCATTCTAATTGTAGACTGATAACTGTTGTTGTAGGCAAATTCCACTAATGGTAACATCTCATGCCAGGATACTCTATAATCCATGCAACAGCTCCTCAACATATCCTCAAGCACCTGATTCGTTCTCTCTGCCTCACCATCTGTCCCGAGGATGATAGGCAAGATTGAATGCTAAACGGGTACCCTGACTCCTCAGAAACTTGTCCGTAAGGTCTGAAACAACCGAATCTCTATCTCGATACTATAGTCTTGGGCACACCATGCAATCGACTATCTCCTCGAGGTAAATCCGGGCCAACCTGACCAGAGTGGTACTATCCTCATCGAGAGGAAATGGGCTGATTTGGTTAACCTATCCACAATCACCCATATAGCATTATACCCTCTCGTACTGGGAGACCCGTGATAAAATCCATCGAAATGCTCTCCCATTTCCACTGGGATACTCAATGGGTGAAGCAACCTCCCCGACGCCGTTGGTGTTCTCGCTTTCACCCGTTGACAGTTAGGCATTTAGCTACAAACTCGCAATGTCCTTCTTCATACCCGACCACCAATAGCCTTTCTTGATATCCCGATACATCTTGGTTGCTCCCGGATGAGCGGTGTATGGTGTCATGAGCCTCCATAAGAATTTTCTGTTTCAACTCCTCTTTTGGAGGAATGCACAACCGATTTCTAAAATAGAGGACACCATCTCTCACAAAGAACTCGATGTCTTGCCCTCACGCACTTGCCATCAAGTTTTCCGACACCACTCATCTGCCATTTGCTTTTCTCTAACTTCCTCTAGTAAAGAGGACTGTACCTCTAGGTCGGGCAATTCTTCCCGAACCACCTCAACTGCTCCTTAGACAATTCTTCTATTAACTCTTTCTCTCGGTAAGCCGGAAAACATGGGCTTTTCTACTCAAAGCATCGCTACTACATTGGCTTTCCCTGTTGATATTTGATCTCATAATCATAATCCTTGACCAGCTCTAACCACCTTCTCTGCCTCATATTCAACTCCTTTTGAGTGAAGAAGTACTTTAGACTCTTATGATCGGTGTAGATATTACTCTTCACCATAAAAGGTAAGGTGCCTCCAAATCTTTAAGGCAAAGACCACTTACGCCAACTCTAAGTCATGCGTAGGGTATCTGGTCTCGTACTCTTTTCAATTGACGAAGCATAAGCTATAACCCTACCTAACCGCATCAACACCGCACCAAGTCCCCGCAAAGAGGCGTCGTATAAATGTCATAATCTACACCCTCCTGTGGTAACACTAGCACAGAGCCGATGTTAACCTCTTCTTTAACTCTTGAAAGCTTTCTTCACATGTTGCCGACAGACAAAATGAGTCTTGTTTGGTAAGAGTGCATCAGCAGGTTTAGCCAAGTGGGAGAATCCTCTACAAATCGCCGTAGTAACACCAGCCAAGTGTAACATCTATGAAAATGCACAATGCATGCATAATAACAATAGAAAATTGGGCCCAAAACTTTCTTTTCATTAGTAAGCATGTGTCTTTTATACATAAAGAGTATCATTTACAAAAAATGTATTTTAAAAGACAAAACATGGGAAACAATGTAGCTATCTCTCATCGCTTGCCGACGCCCCTCCGACTGCATCACCTAGAACCTCGCATCCACAAAGGAAAATAACGGGGTGAGCACAAAATAATGCCTCGCAAGTAAAACTCTCTCTGTCTGTCCCCGTATGAATAACTTTTAATTCTTTCCTTATGCTATTTCGATTCTGCTTGCTTCTAATAACATCATGGCCTCATCTTACGGAGGTACGGCGGATGGCGTTCACACAAAGACCATCTCACTCTATGGCTATCGGGTGGAATTCACACAAGACCAACCCGTTCTTAGTGACTACCGAGCGAGGATCACAAAGCACCAACTCGGTTCTTTCTAACTATCGGGTGGAGGTCACCTAGCACCTACCCGTTCCTCATGGATTTTGGGTAACGATCACCAAGCATTTACCCGCTCTAGTCACTATCGGGTGATGGTCACAAAGCATCAACCCGCTTCTACTAGCCGTTGGATGATGATCACAAAGCATCAACCTACATATCTCTTAACTAATCGGGTAGTGGTCACAAAGCATCTACCCATTTCTACTACTCATCGGGTGACGATCACAAAGCGCCGACCCATCTCTCTAAGGGCTATTCGGATGATGATCACAAAGCATCAATCCGATTCCCCATAACGGTCGGGTGATGATCACAAAGCATCATCCCAACTATACTACTCTTCTAATTCACTATTGTAGCATTTTTTCAATGCTCTCTACCCTTAGAGTAATTTTACCCACTAAGCTCTACTCATAGGGTAATTGCATAAACCATTTCCTTACACTTTCTTAGGTCACTTTTCAATGCACAATTAGTGCCTATGGATGGTTCATCACTACTAATGCACTTATGAAATGCCAACATGCAATGTTGCAAGAATTAAGGTTCATTTCTCATACTCAAACCTCTATTAGGCATTTCATCAAACAACTCATGTGCACTATGAAACTCTATCATAGCCATGATTCTAAAACTTTTCTTAACCATCCAAAATGGGGAAAAACCCCTTCACAAAGCCATAAAACCTGCCATAGAAAACACTTCCAAAAAGGGGATCCATAATACCCCTTAAATTCCATCTCAACTACCTTGCCAAACCAACAACCCATTTCTCAAATTTTCAAGGTATAAACAATCACAAAGCATAGAAATCTCTATTTAATCCTTCATACATGCTATAATACATGTACATCACATACATACATCATTTCTATCAAAACCCTAATCAAGAAAATTCATAAATCTCAACTTGGGTTGGGTTTTACTTACTTGCTATGTAGAGACTTCACAAATCCTTCATTTCACTTGCTTAGCTTGACTTTTCCTCTTATCTTAACCAAAAGAAAGAAAACCCTCAAATACCAAAATGAACTAAAACTCACAAATCACACAACTTAAGGAGAAATCCTTACCTTAGAAAGCCTTGGGTTACTTTTCCACCCCAAATCACTTCAAAACCCCTTGGAATACCTTGATCAAAAGAGAAGAGAAGTTGAGAGGAGTAAGGATGGGAAGTTGCGTTTGAGAAGAAGAGAATGAGGGGTTTCTTTGATTCTAATTCCTTTTAATGAAATATAAACACACTCATTCCCATTTTGCCCTTAATCTTCTTTGGGAGTTCCATCCATATCCTTTGATTCTTTACAAACTCACCCCCATAACAACATATTCTCCATGAAAATTCCTTACACTTAACTCCCCACTTTTCCTGCCAATGAGGGGTAGAAAGGTCAAATTGTCCTTAAGGAAGAAAATATCTAAAACTCAATCAACATTTTATTCGGGCTGTCGCCGCGGCGAAGAAACCTCTCTCGCCGCGGCGAAATGTCCCAACAGCCTTCCCCGTGGCTTCCAACCTCTTCGCCGCAAGATTCTTCTTCGCCCGTGAAGCACCCTGCGACAATTTCTTCTGTTTTCAACCAATTTCAGGGCAACCATTCAACACAACACTAAATCGAACAATAACACCAAAATCAACTCAAAAATAAGAGCGAAAAGAGGAAACAAGAATAACGCACCTCAAGCGGGCGTTACACCAAGCCTAAGAAACTCCCGATTTCCTTCAACTGTTTCTGCCTCCGCCATTCCAGATTGCCTGCACTTTACTTGGATCTACCGAAATCCTTTCCTTTGATACGGTATGACCCAAGAATATCACTTGGTTAAGCCAAAACTCACACTTAGAGAATTTAGCATACAACTTCTTTTCTCACCGCTTGCAATACTAATCTCAAGTGTTTCTCATGCTCTTCTCTTGACTTTGAGTAAATCAGAATGTCGTCGATGAAGACAACAATGAACTGATCCAAATACTCATGGAAAACCCTGTTCATCAAGTCCATAAAAACTGCTGGGGCATTAGTCAAGCCGAAAGGCATCACTACAAATTCATAATGCCCATATCTTGTACGAAAGGGAGTCTTAGCCACATCTTGCTCAACTCTTACTTGATGATACCCGAACCTCAAATCAATTTTGGGAGAACACCGCCGCTCCTTTCAACCGATCAAAAAGGTCATCTATCCGGGTAGCGGGGGGTACTTATTCTTCACCGTAACTTTATTCACCCTCCCTATAATCAATACACATCCTTAGTGATCCATCCTTCTTTTTCACAAATAGGATTGGAGCTCCCCAAGGGAATGACTTGGTCGGATAAAGCCTTTATCTAAAAGCTCTTGGAGTTGCTTCTTTAATTCTTGGAGCTCGGCTTGGGGCCATTGATGGGCCGATATTGGTGTTGTCCACCCCCGGTGCTAGTTCGATATGAACTCTACCTCCCTCTCTCGGGAGGCAAACCCGGTAACTCTTCAGAAATACATCTAGGAAGTCTCGAACTACCGGCACCCTCCTGAATCTCTAACCTGGGAACATCACCACTTTGCACTACATGGGCAATATAACCCGAACACCCCTTTCTCAACATCTTCCTAGCTTTCACATTACTAATCAAACATGCTCAACGATGGCCTTCTCCAAAACTAAACTTATCTCCACTATTAAGGTTAAACCTCGCCTTCCTTTTCCGACACCAATCTCTACTCCATATCTCCCTAGGAAGTCCATACCCTTAATCACATCAAAATCGGGCATATCGAAAACTATTAAGTCAACGATTAACTCTCTACCCCGGATCACTAAGGACTCTCTTAACAAAATCTCTTGAGTCACAACACTAACCCCATCGGGTAGTTCTATCTTAATGGGTTGTGGTCGTTTCTAGTAGGTTTCAAACCTAATCTCTCAAGCATCCCATAAGATATAAACGAATGGGTAGCACCTAAATCAATTAAAGCATATAAAGGGACCTGCATGAAATAATAATCGACCCTAAGAAACGGCCGATGGACTGCCGCTTCACCCTCGTGCCACAAGAAACACTCCGGCATTCGCAGCATTCTCCCCGAACTGAGTAGCTTGGTGGAAGAGGAGCTTTACAATCTCTCATCATGTGCCCCGGGCCGCCGGCACCTATAACACACTCTCGATCCCTCGACACTCTCCCGGGTGATTCTTCCCGCATTTAGGGCAAGGAGGAAACCCTTCCGTCCGAGGTCGCTTATTCTTCCACTCTTTCCTATTCGTCTATACCGAAACTTCTTCTTCGATTCTTCATGTCTTTACCCTTTACATCCTCATGTTTCTCTCTATGAGGAGCGGAGGGTGGCTCCTTCGGTCCCTCCCGACGAGGATCCTACCGGGAAGATTTTATTCTAAAAATCTCCGCCTTCATCACCCGCCCTCCCCAAAGCCTCACTATAATTTCGAGGGAGGGTTGGAGCTTGTCATAATATCCTGGGCTATCTCCGGCTTCAATCCATGTACAAACTTATCCCTTCTCAAGGCCGGAGTGCTAACTATTCCCGGTGGCAAACCTTGCGAGCGTTGAACTTTATGAGTACTCTTTCACAAACGTTAGTCCCTCTGCATGGCGATGAATTCTTGGACCTTCTCATGAACTTGGTCCTCCGTTCTATACTCGCCTCAAACTCTTGCTGAACTCTTCCCCACGTCATTACTGTCGCGTCATGAGTTTCTTCCATTAATTCCCACCAAATTCGGGCATCACCCGAAACAAGAAACTCGCATACCGGATCTTCTCCCTCCCTCGACATGGGAAATAAACTCGTGGCCCTCTACCGACTCCAAGCCACTCTTCTCGCTATTACCGGGATCTGCAGTACCCTTAAACTCGAGGGTTGATGTTGGCTAGAGAGACCCGTAAATCGGTTCAACTCGCTCGCGCTGGGGAGGTACCGCTTTGTCCTCTTTCGACATGTAATCAAGGTACTCAACAGGGGGTACAACTCCTCCCCCGAGTTTCGCCATAACTTGTCGAATAATTCCCCAGATTCTAGCTTCATCCAGGGAGGGCGTAGACTCTGTGGGTTAGAAGGTTCTCCTTCATTCACCACACCCTTACCGCGATTTCGATAACTACGCCTCATCTACAAAAATGATCACACTAATAAACTCAAGGAACAATTGCTATAAGGAAAGAATTACTCACACAATGGTTAGAGGGCGTCGTGGCAATGAGAATAGTACAACTGTCAATCCCAAAATCTTTGCTCGATACAAAAAATGTAATGTTAGGAAACGACCTAGTTGCGCAATGGAAAACAAAAAAGAATTTACAACCACGGATCGTTCCTTAGAACCCAAAAATCAAGGCACGATTTTACGCTTTATGCATAATATGAATCTGAGAAAAATAAATCCAAAGGTTTAGATTTATACCCACGTTTGGAGGCTCCACCAATGTTGTCTCTGAATGTGTTTGCTACCGATCCAAGTGTAGGATCGAACCGTAGAGGTCCACACGAAGACAATCAACAAGAACCAAGGAGGGATTTGCTAGATCCTCCTTGGCCTTAAGAAATCAAGAAGAAAAATCAGTATTTGATTTTTCAATCAAAAGATGAAAGTGGCGTGGGAATTAGTGTCTAAGGGGCTGCTGTGTTTTCTTTTAAAAATAAAGAATGAAATCACACTCATAACACACACACACTATTCTTTTTATAGGCAAACCAAGTTGCCCTATTCCCACATGGAATGGGCTTGGGCTCCAACCCAAACACCCCATGTTGCCAAACACTCCCAATTTGATATTTTAATTTAATTCATCATTATCTTAATTAAAATCAATTAATATTTAATTAACATTTAATCAATAATGATGATTTAATTAAATATGTGCGAACACACATTTAACCGTAATTTCACTTATTTAATTTCTTTAACAAATTAAATAAAAGGCTACGACCTCAGCAAATTTAATTGCACTGTGAAATTACCAAAATACCCTTTCGCCTAAAAAAAGACGAAAAACGCCCTTCTTTCTTTCTTCTTGGCTCTTAAATTATCTTCTATGTGTGTGACCCATAGGCTCCTCATCATACCGGTAGTGTATAGTATCGTGATTAACACCAATTAATCGTCTCACTAATACCACAGACCAAGATTGGCCCTCAGCAAGGCATCATGGCCACCCCGATAGATTCGGATTCAGAAAGTAGCTACACATCCCAGCGATATGGTTACCATACAATACGATCCTTTCATCATTCGTTATCTCGATGAGACGAAGGCATAGAAATAGTGTCAACCTTCGGTTACTCTCGATATTATATATATTCAGTTTCTGGACCAATGACCCGTATTATAATCTGGATAGAGCAACAACTCAATCCCACTGGCCCAGCTGATTTTAGTGTCATCGCCATATACTGAATTGCGCGTGAGATAACTTCTCCCGTGCCGGGAGTGATGAATCCTTTGTCAATCCACCATAGTCTTGATACACTCCTTGATATAGCCAATCACCACCGTGTGCGACTCCTGAATAGAAGCTGCGTTAGGCTAGTATCAAAGCTGCTCAATCCGGTGCACAAGGCACTCCGGTGATCTCAAGTCCAAGGATCACATGCACCACCATTCGTTGGGGGATTTGTTCCATAGACAACGGGGTTACCATCCATATGGAATCCTCCTGGTGAGGGTCGATCCGGTGAACTTGCCTTTGCGGTATATCCGCCTACAACAAGCACCCATGTGTTGCACCAGGTTGTCACCAAACAACCTTGACAAGTGAATCACACGCTTCGACGGTGGTCGTTCAACACTATGATAGCCTTACCGTATTATACGTGCCCCTTACTTCGTAATAATACGGGGCTACGGACGTTTCTAGAATGGCCACCATATGTGCTCATAGGGTTCTCACTATCAAGATTTGAAACACTTGATACCCTCGTCACGGTTCTACCATTCTAAGGACATATATCAATACATATTGCAATAATAATGATTTACGCGATATAGAATAAAAATGCCTTTTATTATTGATTAATGAACATTATTATAAAGAGTCAATTCCACAATAATTGATTGGCTCTAGGGCATCTACTCTAACAATCTCCCACTTGCACTATAGCCAATCATTCATGTATTTAATACCAAATGATTTCAAGTGCCTTTCATGCTTCGCTGCGGCAGGAGGCTTTGTAAGTGGATCTGCGAGATTGTCGTCGGTATGCACTTTACTAATCTCGCGTCTTTCCTCTCAACTATCTCTCGATGAGATGGAATCGTGCAGTATGTGTCTGGACTTCGATGAGACCGTGGTTCCCTAGCTTGAGCAATTGCTCCATTGTTGTCACAATATATGTCTATAGGATCAACAATCGTAGGAACCACACCAAGTTCGGCGAACTTCTTAATCCGGATGCCTCCTTGGCCGCATCGACAATGCAATATACTCGGCCTCCATTGTAGAGTCCGCTACGTGCTTTGCTTGGAGCTCTTCCCACTCCTTTGCACCGCCATTGAGACAAAATACAAACCACCCCCGATTGCGATCGATAATCGTCTTTATCTGTTTGGAAACTAGCATCACCGTATCCTCTTACGGTGGGAGCTCATCTTCCCTCCATAAACCAAGAACATATCCTTAGTCCTCTTCAAGTACTTAAGAATGTTCTTGACAGCCCATCCAGACGCTCACTGGATCCGATTGATATCTACTACAAGTGCTCAAAGCATGAGACATCAATCCGAGTACATAGCATGGCATACATGATGGATCCAATTGCTGATGCATATGGGATCCCTCTTCATCCTATCTCTCATCTTGTGTTTTAGGACACAATTCCTTAGAGATAAACACCATGTGACATCGGAAGAAATCCTTTCTTGGATTCTTCCATACTGAATCGTTTCAGTACTTTGTCAATATATGCACTCTGACTTAGGCCAAGCAACCTACGCGATCTATCACGATAGATCTTTATACCAAGGATGTGGTTGCTTCCCCTAAGTCTTTCATGGAGAAAGCACTTGGATAACCAAGTCTTTACCTGACCGCAAGTTCAGGTATATCATTCCCGATCAAGTATGTCATCGACATACAACACTAGGAATGCTACTGCGCTCCCACTCACTTTCTTGTAAACATGGGCTCATCTTCATTTTTGATAAAACCCCGAATTCTTTTACGGCCTCATCAAAACGAATGTTCCAGCTCCTTGAAGCTTGCTTGAGTCCATAAATGGATCTCGCAACTTGCATACCTTATTAGTTTGACTATCAAGAACGAAACCATCAGGGTTGTGTCATATACACATCCTCCTCAAGGTTTCGTTCGGGAAAGCGATTTTGACATCCATTTGCCAAATCTCATAGTCATGATATGCAGCAATTGCAAGCATAATCCGGATGGATTTAATCATGGCAACCGGCGAAAAGGTTTCTTCATAGTCAATGCCATGAATTTGTTTGAAACCTTTGGCAACCAGCCGTGCTTTATAGGTGTGCACGTTGCCATCCATGTCAATTCTTCTTGAAGACCCATTTACCACCCTATAGGTTTTACCCTTCCCAGGGTGGTTCCACCCAGAGACCACACTTGGTTCTCGTACATGGAGTCCATCTCGTTTCATGGCTTCAAGCCATTTAATGGAATCGGATCCGATATAAGCGTCTTCGTAGGTTCTGGGTTCATCGTCTTGATAGACTAGTACGTCACCATATTGAGTCACGAGATAACCGTATCTCTCGGGCTCATGCCGTACTCTCCCAGATCTACGTAGCCCCTCTGTGCTACCCGAGGCGGTTCACTTTGATCCACAATTTATGGAGTAACCTCCTCATGATGCTCAACCACTTCCTTGTGGCACATCATCCCGCCCTTCGTCTAGTATATCTTGTGGTTCTAGAACTTCATCGAGTTCTACTTTTCTCCCACTAGTACTTCTTAGAAAATGTTCCTTTTCTAGGAAGACACCGATCGAGCAACAAAGATTTTGCGCTCTTGGGTGGTAGAAATGGTATCCTTTGGTCTCCTTTGGATGCCCCACAAATATACATTTACGGGGATTTTGGGCCCGGCCCTTGTTCAAGTCAATTTCTTAACATAAGCTCGGCAACCCCCAAATCCTTAGATAAGACAAGTTGGGCTTTCGCCCAATCCATAGCTCATATGGGAGTCTTATCTACAGGACTTTGACGGCACACGGTTTAAAACGTGAGTCGCGGTCTCTGAGGCATAACCCCGAGGCGATGCGGGTAAATCACTAAAACTTATCATGGACCTAACCATGTCAAGTAAGGTCCTATTCCTCCTTTCCGACACTCCATTGTGTTGGGGTGTATAAGGAGGGTGAGTTGTGATACTATCCCACATTCCTTCTTGGTACTCGAAAACCCCGAGCTTAATATTCACCTCCTCGATCGACCGAAGAGCTTTAATACTTTTGCCCAACATATTACGTACTTCATTCCCCTGAATTCCTTGAATTTATCAAAGGCTTCAGATTTATGTCTCATAAGGTAGACATAACCATATCTACGAAATCATCGGTAAATGTGATGAAGTATGAATATCCCACTCGGCTTGTTAGTGGACCACATACATCACTATGGATGATGCCTATGATTCCAGTAGCCCTTTCACTTTGTCTGTGAAAGGAGACTTGGTCATCTTGCCTAAAAGGCATGACTCGCATACCTCAAATGACTTTGAAAGTCAAAAGGGGCCAAAACTCCATCCCTTTGAAGTTTTGCAATGCGAGTCTTATTAACATGACACAATCTACAATGCCGGAGATATGTTTGGTTTTGATCGCTATGTTTAGCTTTCTTGGTTTCAATATTGAGAATATCTTTATTGTTTAAATCAAGAACATATAATCCATTATATAACCTTGCAATTCCAAATAGAATACCATTCAAACTAAAGGACAACAATCCATTAGATATCTCAAAATGATACCCCATATTATCCAAAACGGATACGAAATAATATTTCTAGAAATAGAAGGTACGTGATAACGGTTATGTAGTTCCAACAATAAGCCCGTAGGCAAAGATAAACAATAAGTCCCTCGACTAATGCAGCCACATGTGCTCCATTTCCAACTCGTAGGTCCACCTCTCCCTTGGCGAGCACTCTACTGCCTTAGTCCCCGCACATCGGTACAAATGTGGAGTACCACATCCTGTGTCCATGACCCAAGATGTTGAGGGAGAGAAGTTAATCTCAATCATGAAAGTACACAAGTCGTAGCCTCGACTTCTTCTTACTTGCGAGGAAAGCCTTGCAGGTGTTTCCTCCGGTGGCTGGAGGGCTTGCCACAAAAGAAGCGGAGACTACCTTGCCCTTTCCTATGCCCACTCTCGAGCCCAAGAGCAACCTGTCCTTTGGGCTTGGGCTTCAGGTTTGGCCTTGGCCTTACCCTTCCCGTTACCCTTTGCTTTGCGGCGGCAACAAGGTAAAAGCAGGCTTGGACTTTTTTCAAGTCCCTTTCTGCGATCCTCGGCATGTTGAAGTTCGACAGGGGTTTTCTCCATCGTGTTCATATTGGGGAAATTCATTATGAACGGAGCATATGAGTCAGGCAAGGATTGCGAATTAAATCCATTTGTAATTCCCCGCATCCAAGCCACATCCCAAAGTCTCAAGCCTCTCAATGTGCTCGATCATCTTGAGCACATGAGGACCAACTTGGGCACCCTCGGGCCGGACGACTCCCAAACAAAGGTGACACCTTGTACCTCTCATGTCGAGCATTTGTTTCATAAAGCCTCCTTGAGGTGTAGAATTATGGAAGAAGCATCCATATTCTCATCTTTGCTTTTGCAGCATAGGTGTCATCGATGCTAACATCAAGCATTGTCCTATCGGCATCATCAAGGAACTTTTGATAAGTATCCTTAACTTCCCCGAAAGTGGCATCGGATCGGGCTCAGCCATGTATGGCTTTTTCAAGGATATACAATTTCTTTTCGACTTAAGTATGATCCGTGATTACGATACCGGTCGAGAAATTGGATCCATCCAACTTTGTTTTCTTTTTTCGATTATCGGTCGCGAGGTTCATAATACTCATTTTCGGTGAATCTACAATTGCGAAAAGATAAAGTTATTATAAAGTTCATTATTATTTAATATGGTCTTTTATTAAACAATGCTCCCACTATTTTACTCAAGCCAATAGCCCTCACTATTAACTCGGGAAAGCCCGTTGGCTTTCCTAGTGGACCAAGATCCTATCTGCCCATTTCAAACCTTCGCTTTGGTGAACAAGCCAAAATGGGTTGATTAGGTAGGCCAACAAACTTAATCCACACCAATTGATAGCTCCCCTTTATCAACCTCAAATGTGAAAAAAGCCAACAAGCCAATCACACAATTCAATGGCTCCAACCATTGTCCTCAAGTGTGATTCTCGGTATCGATGAGTGGACACTACATGTCACCACATACACATAATATGTGTCTTTGTTCTACTATGCCTATGACGTGTTTATCAACCTTCGCTTTGGCGAACAAGCAAAACCGTCATTTTAAGTCGACCCATCACCATTAAGGAAAACTCCAATGAATTTTAACCTCCCACTGGTAGAAGTGTACCCTTCGCTTTGGCGAACAAGGTTTCGACGAACAGTGGTTTGATTAAAACCATGGTGATGGAAGGCATTCGTGACTTAATATTCTTAGTTGAGGGGTTTGTTATTTAATGTCTCATCGATTATTATCTTTGTTAGAATGACATTGTTTGGCATGTTATTCAACATTCAACCTTAGCATGCATTCTAAACAAAATATTAAACGTGTCGGTACATGGCCTAACTAAAACCGATCTCCTCGAGCCTAGAGGGATCGGTGGGTCACCTAGGGATCTGTAACAAATATCTTGAGTCTTCAAGTATGGTTGCCTCGCCCTTCGCTTTGTCTCCGGTACATTACAAAAACATCATTCTAAATTTACAATAAAAATTAATATTAAACTAATTTTACATCAACAAATTTAGAAACCTCGATTTACATTCGAGGGGAATGAGATGAGAAAAGAATGTACATTAAGAAGAAGAGAGAGAGAGACACATGTCCCTTTATTTAAAAAATTACAGCCATACATACCCAAAATTATTTAAAACATTCACCCTTAGGTCTAAGGCTCATGTACCACGCACCATGCAATATACAAACAAGTACAAAGCATACATTTCAAAAAATAATCAATTTTTGAATTGGGTGGGAATTAATTAATTAATTACCCTCTTAAATGTACGAATGTACATTGGCTTTATAGGTTATTAAAAGCGCAGATTAGTCCCTTTCAGGGAAAAAATACAAAATGGGAAAACTTACATCCTTCGCCGGCGGCCCGGTTTTATCTTCGCGGCGAGGACTTACGGTATGCACTTCTGCATACTTCGCCGCGCAGAAGGTTTTATCTTCGCCGCGGCGAGGATTTAAATTAGGTCTAGCCGCCATTCGCCGCATCAGCCGCGGCCCGAAACCGTCTGAGGCTCATCGCGCGCGAAACTCGAAATCCCCAATTCCTGCAGTTCGCGTTTTTTGCAGTTTTTTGTGTATAAACACTAATCCAAATCAAATCAACGCACATACGTTCAACCAGGGATATTAACCAACCAACATAACATTCATCAACACATTTTAAACCAGTTTATCATTTGAATCATTCATCCATAAACTGATTTTTCAGATTTTACAGATTTTTTCAAAAATGGTTTTTTCATGGCAGATTCATCAAGGCAGCATGTTATCAACAAATACATGTATCAACCATTCAACAACTGTAAATCTAGTACCCTAGGCTCTGATACCACTGTTAGGAAACGACCCGGTTGCGCAGCGAAAAAAAAAAAGAATTTACAACCACGGATCGTTCCTTAGAACCCAAAATCAAGGCACATATTTTACGGTTTATGCATAATATGAATCCGAGAAAAATAAATCCAAAGGTTTAGATTTATACCCACGTTTGGAGGCTCCACCAATGTTGTCTCGAATGTGTTTGCTACCGATCCAAGTGTAGGATCGAACCGTAGAGTCCACACGAAGACAATCAACAAGAACCAAGGAGGGATTTGCTAGATCCTCCTTGGCCTTAAAAATCAAGAAGAAAAATCGTAGTTGATTTTTCAATCAAAAAGATGAAAGTGGCGTGGGAATCGTGTCTAAGGGGCCTTTCTTGTGTTTTCTTTTAAAAATAAAGAATGAAATCACACTCATAACACACACACACTATTCTTTTTTATAGGCAAACCAAGTTGCCCTATTCCCACATGGAATGGGCTTGGGCTCCAACCCAAACACCCCATGTTGCCAAACACTCCCAATTTGATATTTTAATTTAATTCATCATTATCTTAATTAAAATCAATTAATATTTAATTAACATTTAATCAATAATGATGATTTAATTAAATATGTGCGAACACACATTTAACCGTAATTTCACTTATTTAATTTCTTTAACAAATTAAATAAAAGGCTATGACCTCAAACAAATTTAATTGCACCGTGAAATTACCAAAAATACCCTTTCGCCTAAAAAAGACGAAAAACGCCCTTCTTTCTTCTTGGCTCTTAAATTATCTTCTATGTGTGTGACCCATAGGCTCCTCATCATACCGGTAGTGTATAGTATCGTGATTAACACCAATTAATCGTCTCACTAATACACAGACCAAGATTGGCCCCTAGCAAGGCATCATGGCCACCCGATAGATTCGGATTCAACAAAGTAGCTACCTTCAACGATATGGTTACCATACAATACGATCCTTTCATCATTCGTTATCTCGGACGAGGCGAAGGCATAGAAATAGTGTCAACCTTCGGTTACTCTCGATATTATATATATTCATTTTCTGGACCAATGACCCGTATTATAATCTGGATAGAGCAACAACTCAATCCCACTGTGGCCACAGTTTTAGTGTCATCGCCATATACTGAATTGCGCCGTGAGATAACTTCTCCCATACCAGGAGTGATGAATCCTTTGTCAATCCACCATAGTCTTGATACACTCCTTGATATAGCCAATCACCATCTTGATGACACACGAATAGAAGCTGCGTTAGGCTAGTATCAAACTGTACCAATCGGTGCACAAGGCACTCCGGTGATCTCAAGTCCAAGGATCACATGCACCACCATTCGTTAGGGGATTTGTTCCATAGACACTGGGGTTACCATCCATATGGAATCCTCTGGTGGGTCAGTCCAGTGAACTTGCTGCGGTATATCCGCCTACAACAAGCACCCATGTGTTGCACCAGGTTGTCACCAAACAACCTTGACAAGTGAGATCGCCACCGCTTTCGACAGTGGTCGTTTAACACTATGATAGCCTTACCGTATTACTCTGTGCCCTCCCTTACTTCGAATAATACTTTGGGGCTATGGACGCTTTCTAGAATGGCCATCATATGTGCTCATAGGGTTCTCACTATCAAGATTTGAAACACTTGATACCCTCGTCACGGTTCTACCATTCTAAGGACATATATCAATACATATTGCAATAATAATGATTTACGCGATATAGAATAAAAATGCCTTTTATTATTGATTAATGAACATTATTATAAAGAGTCAATTCCACAATAATTGATTGGCTCTAGGGCATCTACTCTAACAGTAACAACTACTGAAAACTAGTACAATGCATGCATAATAACAATAGAAAATTGGGCCCAAAGTTTTTCTTTTTATTACAACTCATGTGTCTTTTATACATAAAAAGTGTATTTTACAAAAAATGTATTTTTAAAAGACAAAACAGGGGAAAGCGGTGTAGCTATTCCTCATTGCTTGCCGACGCCCCTCCGACCGCAACATCACCTAGAACTGCATCCACAAAGGAAATAACTGGGTGAGCACAAAATAATGCTCGATAAGTAAAACTCTCTCTCTCGTCTCCCCGTATAAATAACTCTTAATTCTTTCCTTATGCTATTTCGATTCCGTTTCTATTTCTAATAACATCATGGCCTCATCTTACGAGGTACGGCGGATAAGGCGTTCACACACCATCTCACTCTCTATGGCTATCGAGTGGAATTCACACAGTACCAACCCGTTCTTAGTGACTACCGAGTGAGGATCACAAAGCACCAACTCGGTTCTTTCTAACTATCGGGTGGAGGTCACCTAGCACCTACCCGTTCCTCATGGATTTTGGGTAACGATCACCAAGCATTTACCCGTCTCTAGTCACTATCGGGTGATGGTCACAAAGCATCAACCCGCTTCTACTAGCCGTTGGATGATGATCACAAAGCATCAACTTACCTATCTCTTAACTAACCGGGTAGTGTTCACAAAGCATTTACCCAGCGTTACTACTCATCGGGTGACGATCACAAAGCATCGACCCATCTCTCTAAGGGCTATTCGGATGATGATCACCAAGCATCAATCCGTTTCCCATAACAGTCGGGTGATGATCACAAAGCATCATCCCAACTATTCTACTTTTCTAATTCACTCTATTGTAGCATTTTTCAATGCTCTCTACCCTTAGAGTAATTTTACCCACTAAGCTCTCTACTCATGGGGTAATTGCATAAACCATTTTCCTACACTTTCTTAGGTCACTTTTCAATGCACAATTAGTGCCTATGGATGGTTCATCTTCATCAATGCACTTATGAGATGCCAACATGCAATGTTGCAAGAATTAAGGTTCATTTCTCATACTCAAACCTCTATTAGGCATTTCATCAAACAACTCATGTGCACTATAAAACTCTATCATAGCCATGATTCTAAAACTTTTCTTAACCATCCAAAATGGGGAAAAACCCCTTCACAAAGCCACAAAACCTGTCATAGAAAACACTTCCAAAAAGGGGATCCATAATACCCTTTAAATTCCATCTCAACTACCTTGCCAATCCAACATCTCATTTCTCAAATTTGCAAGGCATAAACATTCACAAAGCATAGAAATCTCTATTTAATTCTTCATACATGCTATATTACATGCACATCACATACATACATCATCTCTATCAAAACCCTAATCAAGAAAAATTCATAAATCTCAACTTGGGTTGGGTTTTACTTACCTTGTTATGTAGGGACTTCACAAATCCTTCCTTTCACTTGCTTAGCTTGACTTTTCCTCTAATCTTAACCAAAAGAAGGAAAACCCTCAAATTTCAATATGGGTTAAAACTCCCAAATCACACAACTTAAGTAGAAATCCTTACCTTAGGAAGCCTTAGGTTACTTTTCCACCCCCAAATCACTTCAAAACCCCTTGGAATACCTTGATCAAAAGAAGAAGAAGTTGAGAGGAGTAAGGATGAAGAGTCACGTTTGAGAAGAAGAAAATGAGGGGTTTCTTTGATTCTAATTCCTTTTAATGAAATATAAACACACTCATCCCCATTTTGCCCTTATTCTTCTTTGGGAATTCCATCCATATCCTTTGATTCTTTACAAACTCACCCCCATATCAACACATTCTCCATGAAAAATCCTTACAATTAACTCCCCACTTTTCCTGCTAATTAGGGGTAGAAAGGTCAAATTGTCCTTAAGGAAGAAAATATCTAAAACTCAATCAACATTTTATTCGGGTTGTCGCGCGGCGAAACCTTTCTCTCGCGCGGCTGTGCCCAGCTTCCCCGTGGCTTCAACCTCTCTTCGCCGCGGCGAAGATTCTTCTTCGCCCCGGCGAAGAACGGCAGACTGAAATTCTTCTGTTTTCAACCAATTTTCAGGGCAAACATTCAACACAACACTCAATTAAACAATAATAACAAAAACCAACTTGATTAAGGGCAAAAGAGGAAAGGATAACAACGTACCTCAAGCGGGGCGTTACACGACCTCAACAAATTGAATCACATAGCAAAATTACCAAAATGCCAATTTTATCTGAAAGACGAGATTACCCTTCATTTCATTTTTCTTCTTAAACTACTTTTAATGTGTATGACCCGTAGGCTCTTTATTATGTTGGCAGTGACCGGATCCATAATTAAGTATTAACTAATTAGTGTTCCGTACACCAATTAAGATTGGCCACTAGTAAGGCATCATGATTACCCAACAAATAAAGATTCAGCAAAGTTGCTACCTTTTAATAATATGGTTACCATGCAATTCAAAACCCTTCATCATCATTTATCTCATCAAGGTTTGAAGTACATAAATAGTGTCAACTTCAATCAATTTGCCTTGATACATTTGTATTCGGTTATCGAATCTATGACCAAATAAAATTGGATCTGAGCACGGACTCAATTCCACTGTGGCCACAGATTTTACAGTCATAGTTACTAACTAAATAACTCAGTGAGATAATTTCTCCTGTAGCCAGGAGTGATGAATCATTTTGTTGATCCACTATAGCCATAGTGTACTTCTCTATGCAACCAACCATTGCTGTACTAATAACCCTAAATAGGACCGTGTTAGGCTAGTGTCAAATTACACCAATAATTACACACGGTGCTATGGTAATCTCAAGTCCAAGGATCACATGCACCACCATCCATTAGAGAATGTATTCCATAGACACTGGGGTTACCATATATATGGAATCCTCTGGTGGGTCAGTCCAGTGAACTTGTATTAACAAGCACCTATGCATCTCAGCAAGTTGTCACCTAACAACCTTGACATGTGAGAATTGTCACTACCTTTCAGTATGGTCATTCAACACTATGATAGTCTTATCGTATAATCTGTGTCCTTGGTCATTATTACTGGGGCTACAGATAGTTCTAGAGTGGCCACCATATGTAATCATAGGGTTATCACAGTTAAGATTTAAAAAACTTAATTCCCTTGTCACAGTTCAACATTTCTAAGGAGATATATATATATATATATATATATATATATATATATATAAATAAATGAACAATGATATAGTTTATGCCTTTATTGATATTCAATATAATATTATAGAAGTCTAATATTATTGGCTCTAGTCCACCTATCCTAACAATCCCATTAAAGGAGAAAGAAAAAAAGCATCAATGAGGAATACTTGCCACTTCATAGCATTTTTTATCTCAAGTGGAACCTAAGAAAGTGGATGAAGCACTTAATGATGAACGTTGGGTTCATGTAATGCAAGAGGAGCTAAATCAATTTGAGACAAGCAAAGTATGGGAGCTTGTACCAAGACCCAAAGATCATCCAATCATTGGCACCAAATGAGTATTCTGGAAAAAGATGGATGAGCAAGGCATTGTGGTAAGAAACAAAGCAAGGTTAGTTGCTCAAGGCTACTCTCAAGAGGAAGGTATTGATTTCGATGAAACTTATGATCCGGTTGCTAGATTACAAGCTATTAGAAAGTTACTTGCTTATGCATGCCATTTAAATTTCAAACTTTTTCAAATGGATATTAAAAGTGCATTTTTAAATGGTTTTATTCAAGAAGAGGTTTATGTCTAACAACCACCCAGATTTGGAAACCCCGATTTTCCCTAACATGTTTTTAAACTCTCAAAAGCACTTTATGGTTTAAATCAAATTCCTAGAGCTTTGTATCATAGATTGAGCAGTTTCCTTGCTCAAAATGGAAGGTAAATACTACCTTATTTACAAAAAGGCATGGGCAAGATATTTTGATAGTGCAAATCTATGTTGATGATATCATCTTTGGTGCTACTAACGGAGTCCTTTGCAAGAAATTTTCTAAATTGATGCAAGGTGAATTCTAGATAAGCATGATGGGAGAACTAAATTACTTCTCAAATTACAAATCAAGCAACAAAAGGAAGGGATCTTGTTGAATTAATCCAAATACATTCATGATCTTCTCAAGTGCTTCAAGATGAATGAGACAAAAGATCAACCTACTCCCATGAGCACATCACTCAAATTGGAAGCCGATGATGGAGGTAAAAGTGTTGATACTAAGCTTTATAGAAGCATGATAGGTGCACTTTTATATTTAATTGCATCTAGGTCAGACATATTGTTTAGTGTTTGCATGTGTGCACGTTTCCAATCATGTCCTAAGGAATCTCATTTGAATGCTATCAAAAGAATTCTTAGGTACTTGAAAGGAATTCTAAATATTGGTTTATGGTATTATGTAGGATCTGCATTTAGTCTTATAGCATATTCAGATGCTGATTTTGAAGGATGTAGGATAGATAGAAAGAACACTAGTGGAACATGTTAATTCTTAGTAAGCATGCTAGTTTCATGGTTTTCAAAGAAACAAAATTTAGTTGCTACTTCTACCACTGAAGCTGAATATGTATCAGCAGCAAATTGTTGTGCACAACTTCTATAGATGAAGCAACAACTTGAAGATTTTGGTTTTATCATGTATAGCATTCCTATTCATTGTGATAATACAAGTGCTACAAATTTGTCTGAAAATCATGTGCATCATTCTAGAACAAAGCATATAGACATTAGACATCATTTCCTACATGATCATGTTAGCAAGGGTGATATTGTGCTTGAATTTTTTGATACTAATCACCAATTGGCTGATATTTTCACTAAGCCTCTTGATAAAGAAAGATTCTACACTATTCGGAGAGAGCTTGGAATGATTGATGTGAACCAGATTTGATTCATCATCTTATGTGATTGTTTTACATGTGAAATTGATTGAGATAATGTGTTTTATGTGCATAGTGGAATATCTTTAAGTTGATTGTGATAACATGCTTTATTCATTAATTGTGTGATTGTCTTTGCATAAATCAAAGTGAAATAACTCTTAAATAACCCCATTAGTGATTTGATCCATCGGATTGCAAAGATAAAAGGATTGGGATTATGAGTTGGGTACTCAAAATTTGCTTTTGCAACAATCCGTATATAAAAATCTATACATGCATCTCCAAAGGAGATCGATAAGGTACATTAGATGATGGACTTAAAAATCACCAAGTGATATGTCTTCTCACGAAGATAGGAGAACCTACAATTGGTATCATGTGTAAGAATCATTTATTACTTGACATATATGAAACATATCTTTATGAATTCTTGCATGAATTGTTTTGTGCTTATGATTGATAAAAGAAAACTCAAGTTGATACAATCTTGTGGTTGCCATCAATTTGATATATTTTCTCATACATGAAAATTCCCCAAGTGATTGAAGTATCTAGAACATGTTTGTTTGATGATATTTTGATCAATGTGCATTAGAGTCAAAATCTCTAAACTTATTTTACTTGGAACAAGCGTGCCCCATAGTCATTCCTTGTCGTATGAGCGTTCAAGTCTTTGGAATGTTCGTGCCTTGTAACTGCCATTAGTTTAGGTTTAAAAACTTAAGCATGACTGTACCACTTTCGCGTATGACCATGTAGAGTCAAGTTGATCTAACCCTACACATTCAAATTTTTTAGAATGATCATGCTCGATGATTGCACAACCGTGTTGCGTGATTTCTGTAAATATAACTGTTCATTTTCTTTGGAACGTCACGCTCCAAGTAAGTTTCCTCTCAAAAATTTTCTCTCGGATCCTGCCTAAATCAATCCAAACCTTAGTTCATTCATCCAAAACCCTCAAATACATCAACGAAAGATGGTCAGAACAAGAAATATGGGAAGAAGAAGCAATGTGGCTCACTCAAAGGATCTTAATGGACCAAATGGTGTGATTTTCAAAGATATCTAGCAAAGAAGAAAATGTAAGGTCATGGACAATAAAGGTATGTTCCTAGGACATACTTTTGATTGGCCTCTGTTGATAAAATTAGATTTGATGGATTCTATACTTCAATGGGTGGTAGAAAATCTAGGATGGACAAATCTTGTTTACATCAAATTAGGAGGCTATGAACATCTAGTTTATGAGTTTTATAGTAGCCTATAAGTGCTAAGAAAGGAAGATGGTGAATATCCTATATACACTATGAAGTTTAGATTGAAAAATGAGGAAAGGGTAGTCACCCCAAATGAGTTAGCAAGTTGGCTAGGTTGTGCAAATGAAGGGATGGTTAATCCTCCCAGCAATTGGAGTGTTGTTGAGGCATGGCCAACAACTAGAGTGCTATTGAGGCATGGGTTTCTACCTCAGGATCAAGAAGATATGATCCTTATACTTCAAAATTGACAAAGTTGATAGATCCTGCAATGAGAGTATTCCATAGGTTTGTTGCATTCACTCTCACCGCCAGGAAAAGGACAAATGCTCAAGTGTCAAAAAGGGATGTAATGATACTTGAAACAACAAAAAAGAAGAAGAGAATTAATACCCCAGTTCTTCTGATAAAAAGACGAGAAGAAATGAGCAAGGAATCTGGAGAAATTCAGTATGGGATGTTTATATCCTTCATAATCAAGAAATTGAATATAGACTTGTCTGAAGAAGATGAAGCAAGAAAAATAGATTTTAATGACAATCACCTAATGAATGGTTATTTGTTGAAAAACATGGGAATGGTTTATAAGAGCTTGAAAATACACAATTACTTAGTGGTTTATGGGGACTATTTGAGAGAAATTAGGTTTAAAATGGTAAATTTGCTTAATATTTTCATAAATTTCTTTTACGGGATCATAGGTGTGTTTAAGTTATTTCAGGGTATCTACGCTAAATTTTATGCTTGGATGACGAATCATGTCAGCAACGGAATGAGTGACAGTAGAAATAAACATATCGAGAATCGGAGTTGAATTGAAGAAGTTATGTAGTTTTGAAGTTAATTAGGAGATTCTAGATTATGCTCTAGTTTGAGCATACTTTGGTGTTTCAACAATAACTCAAGCTGTAGACCTTGGATTAAGACTATTCTTGAACTTTTGAAAATTATTCAAAGGGCTGCATTTCATATATTTACCACTTTTCCAGATTCTATTGTTACCATGCTAAAAAATCACTATCTCTGGAGTGCTGAGGAATGATGCAAGGTTTGAACTGAAGAAGAGGAATTTATCATCATGCCGCAGCATGTGCCATAGCACAGTTAGTCCATAATCAACATGCCATAACATAGTGCCAGGGCAAAGTCACGACAATTGGAAATTTATTTTTCATTTTTTACTATGAAAATAGGGTTTAAGAGTCCTAAATTGAGCAGAATTAAGAAAACAAAACCCTAACCCTTGTGGGATATAAATAGAAGTCTTTTAGCATTATTTTAGGGGATTTTTTGGAGAGTTCAAAAGGAAAACCATTAGAAGAAAAAAGAAAAGCATCATAATTTCTGGAGGTTTTGGAGCAAAATCATAGAGAAGTTTTTCTTTGTTCTTCCTTAAACTCATGATTTTTATTTTAATAAAGATGATTGTTTCTTTCATAATTGTTATGAACTAATTTTATTTTCTAGGGCTAAGATGTAGCCCAATCTTTTGATTATATGTTGATTTATTTATGTTGATTTTTATTAAGATTTCTTCCTAAGTTTTATTGTTATTCCTAATGCTTTTGATTCTTAAGGATCCAAGAATTGAATGAATTAATAGACTAGGTTGAGATCAAGAGATGATACTTAGTTGGTCTAGGAAAGTAAAACCATAGGTTGAGCGAATGCTAGAGAAGGTTGCCATGACTTGTGAGGTTTTGGTAAACTCCATAGAGCATAATGATCTCCAATTGCTTAAATCTGACTAGAGATAATTCTGGTTAGTAATTAGGAGTTAATTTGATAATTGTTTGAGATAATATTATTGGAAATTTAGGAAGTTTGACCTATAGGAAGAGCTTAAAGAAATTAGCATAAGTTATCAATACAAAGGAATAAGAGTTGGTGTGAAATCTATGCCCTAGGTCTAGTCATCTTGCATTAAAACGAAAGATGTATTTAGTTGTTTTCTTTTCAATTTTGTTATTAAAATTCAATTGTTTATTTTAATTTAGGTTTTTCTTGATAAAATTTGGATTAATCAAATAGTAATAGGATAGTTTAATTTGGTAATTGATAGTAGTAGTTTTAAACATTTGAGCCTTCAACTGCTTGAAATTTCAGATGAGCTTCGACATATCAAAGTCTCTATACCATCATTTCAACCTCCTCAACCCTAGCCAATTTTATTTTATTTTATTTTATTTTATTTTTTATTTTTGGTTCTCTTTATGCACATGGAAACAATTGTGTTCTTTTGAACACTTGAACTTATTGGCAATACTTAGTTTTATTCTCATGATGTGTATAATGAAATGTGTGTGTGTGTGTGTGTTTTTTTTTTGCTTATTGGTATATAATGCATTTTGATGCGTGCCGAGCGCAACCAAAAATTAAATTACTCTACTCACAGTTTGTAATCACAGTAAGTACAGGTCGATCCACAGAGACTAGCTAATCAGATTACACAGCTTAATATCACAATGAATTAATGAAATAAAAAATGGAGGAAATTTTACTTCTAAAATTAATTGACACAAGAGTAATTACTACTAACAGGAAATTAATTGACACAAGAGTAATTACTACTAACAGGAATTAAGTAAATAGAATTTAATAAAAAATGATTTTGACTTAAGGACAATTACCCACAGTTGCAAACTAATCACTGACTTCTAATATATATTATTCTTTAATTGAATATTTAACCAAAGGTTATCAAGAAGCCAGACAATCTTTATCTTCCCTAAGTTCATTAATCTGAGCCCAACACACAAATTAATTCTTATCAATAGACCACTTGGTATTACGCAATCCTTATGAATTTGCGGATAGCATTACGAATTAGGAAGTAGTTAAAGATGAATAACAATCGAACAAGCATTAGATTATTTAATTCATTCCATGTTTCTTGTAAACAATCAACAAAAGCTTGGATCACAATTGTTTTGCTTAATTACTACTCTAACTGAATATTATGACAATTACGGATTACAAATTCAGTTTAGCAATCAATCACACAATCAATCAATTAACAAGCCTCTTTAATCAATTAAATCATGCAACCATAATAAATAAAACAAAGAAACACAGATATACGAATATAAGAATAACTAAAATTAAGAACAAAGTCTCACAATTATGCTAACCGGATTGGTGTTTCCTTGAATCGAACAAAAGAATTTAGCCCGACATGATGAGATGAAAGGCACAAAGAAAAGGAAAAATCAAATTTTGTTCTATCTCCAACTCTAAAAGTGTAGCCGCCAAAAAGTCTGTTTTCTATCTCCCCAAAGAAACGTATCAAAACTTCCCTTTTAAAAGCCAACTCCTAAAATTAAGGCAAATAACCAAACCCTTTTAGGAAAACACTTCTTTCTCTCTCTTGAAACTTGCCCTTAATTTGTGCAAGTGAAATTGCAGCTCATACACACGAATTTCAAGCCCTTTAGACTTGTATTTAACTCCCTCTTGAAGTTGGACCAAGTCTTTATACGAGCCATACAAAAATAATCCAAATCGACTAAGGATTAAAGCTGTTGGGCTAAAGCTGTAAATTTAAGGCAAGTTTTGGACAGGACAAAGAGCTTTCTGGACTTCTTCCCCTTCATAATAATTGTAGTTCAGGATGTGTACTTAAATTTGGGCTTTTGAATCGTCTCATTTGAGTTCTGGAAACTCCAGTATACCATTTTAAAGCTCCAGTGGTCGGACAGAAATCCTACTCCAATTAGGATTCGATTTCAGTTTTCAGCTCTGACTTTACACCAACAATTAGAGGTCCAAACGAAGTCGTCTCTGGACATGCCACCCCAACTTGGAAAGCTTAAGATGTCTACTTAACTTCATCCAAAACCCAAAATGTAACTCCAAGGCCATAAAAAATCTGCAAACAGCCCAAAACATCCAAAAGTAAAAATGCTAGAAACTTCTGATTTTACGTATATTTTACTAACTCCTAACCACAAATGCCTTATACATAAAAATCATCACAAATAGGCACCATAAGATATTAAACATGCCAAATAAACTGAATGCAAGGATAATAAAAATATAAAATTATAAGTCTATCACATTTCTTTTCATCACTCTTATGTGTCATTATGATTGTGTTCATGTGTTGATATCATTTTTCTTAGTAACAAAAAGGAGGAGAGATAATGCATATTGAGTTTGATTGTGTGAGATATTGAAATATCTTTTGAAATATGTTTTTCTTCTTTGATCTTCAAAAAGTGTGTTACACTTTTACTTGAAAAGAAGAATGAATATGCTTAGTGTAAGGCGGAGCATTGTGCTCACTTTATTTTTGGATTATGCATATTCTAAGGGGGAGCTTGTCAATTTTTGTTTTTGGCATGTTGTGAATGAACTTATATTTTTATTTGAAACTCAATGATTTCTTAGTTTTGTCATCAATCAAAAAGGGGGAGATTGTTGAGCCTCATGTGTTTTGATGTGCCAAAACTAAATCAAAGAGTTGATTGATTTCTAACAAACATGCTTAGGTATGACAAAGAGTCATAACCAAAAACAAAATGTAGTTTTTCCTTTTGGAATGATTGTGCAAGATAAAGGAACGACCGTTCCTTTGAATGAAAGGTTCCTATGTAACAACTACTAAAAACTAGTACAATGCATGCATAATAACAATAGAAAATTGGGCCCAAAGTTTTTCTTTTTATTACAACTCATGTGTCTTTTATACATAAAAGTCTTGTTTACAAAAAATGTATTTTAAAAGACAAAACAGGAGGAAACAGTGTAGCTATTCCTCATTGCTTGCCGACGCCCCTCCGACCGCAACATCACCTAGAACCTGCATCCACAAAGGAAATAACGGGGTGAGCACAAAATAATGCTCAATAAGTAAAACTCTCTCTCTGTCTGTCCCCGTATGAATAACTCTTAATTCTTTCCTTTTTGCTATTCTGATTCTATTTCTGTTTCTAATAACATCATAGCCTCATCTTACCGGGAGGTACGGCCGGATAGGCGTTCACACACACCATCTCACTCTATGGCTATCGGGTGGAATTCACACAGTACCAACCCGTTCTTAGTGACTACCGAGTGAGGATCACAAAGCACCAACTCGTTTCTTTCTAACTATCGGGTGGAGATCACCTAGCACCTACCCGTTCCTCATGAATTTTAGGTAACGATCACCAAGCATTTACCCGTCTCTAGTCACTATCGGGTGATGGTCACAAAGCATCAACCCGCTTCTACTAGCCGTTGGATGATGATCACAAAGCATCAACTTACCTATCTCTTAACTAACCGGGTAGTGGTCACAAAGCATCCACCCATTTCTACTACTCATCGGGTGACGATCACAAAGTATCGACCCATCTCTCTAAGGGCTATTCGGATGATGATCACAAAGCATCAATCCGATTCCCATAATGGTCGGGTGATGATCACAAAGCATCATCCCAACTATACTACTCTTCTAATTCACTCTATTGTAGCATTTTTCAATGCTCTCTACCCTTAGAGTAATTTTACCCACTAAGCTCTCTACTCATAGGGTAATTGCATAAACCATTTCCTTACACTTTCTTAGGTCACTTTTCCATGTACAACTAGTGCCTATGGATGGTTCATCTTCATCAATGCACTTATGAGATGCCAACATGCAATGTTGCAAGAATTAAGGTTCATTTCTCATACTCAAACCTCTATTAGGCATTTCATCAAACAACTCATGTGCACTATAAAACTCTATCATAGCCATGATTCTAAAACTTTTCTTAACCATCCAAAATGGGGAAAAAACCCCTTCACAAAGCCACAAAACCTGCCATAGAAAACACTTCCAAAAAGGGGATCCATAATACCCTTTAAATTCCATCTCAACTACCTTGCCAAACCAACAACCCATTTCTCAAATTTGCAAGGTATAAACAATCACAAAGCATAGAAATCTCTATTTAATCCTTCATACATGCTATGTTACATGCACATCACATACATACATCATTTCTATCAAAACCCTAATCAAGAAAATTCATAAATCTCAACGTGGGTTGGGTTTTACTTACCTTGTTATGTAGAGACTTCACAAATCCTTCCTTTCACTTGCTTAGCTTGACTTTTCCTCTAATCTTAACCAAAAGAAGGAAAACCCTCAAACTTCAATATGGGTTAAAATTCCCAAATCACACAACTTAAGGAGAAATCCTTACCTTAGGAAGCCTTAGGTTGCTTTTCCACCCCAAATCACTTTAAAAATCCTCTTGAAAAACCTTGATCAAAAGAGAAGTTGAGAGGAGAAGAATGAAGAGTCACGTTTGAGAAGAAGAAATGAGGGGTTTCTTTGATTCTAATTCCTTTTAATGAAATATAAACACACTCATTCCCATTTTGCCCTTATTCTTCTTTGGGAATTCCATCCATATCCTTTGATTCTTTACAAACTCACCCCTAACTCAACCTATTCTCCATGAAAATTCCTTACAATTAACTCCCCACTTTTCCTGCTAATTAGGGGTAGAAAGGTCAAATTGTCCTTAAGGAAGAAAATATCAAAAACTTCATCAACATTTTTTTCGGCCTGTCGCCGCGGCAAAGAAACCTCTGCGCGCGCTATCGACGAACCTTCCCCGAGGCTTCAACCTTTCTTCGCCCCGGCGAAGAACGGTGACAGAAATTCTTCTGTTTTCAACCAATTTCAGGGCAAACGTTCAACACAACACTAAATCAAACAATAACACCAAAATCAACTCAAAATAAGAGCGAAAGAAGAAACAGTAACAACGTACCTCAAGCGGGGCGTTACAATTCTCCCCCTTAAAAGAATTTCGTCCCCGAAATTCATGCAAATAACTCTGGGAAACGATTCTGCATGTCCCGTTCTACTTCCCAAGTGGCCTCTTCCACTTTGTGATTCCTCCAAAGGACTTTCACTAGCGGAACACTCTTGTTCCGAAGTTCTTTAACCCTTCGATCTAGAATCTAAACTGGACGTTCTTCATATACTAGATTCTCTGTTACTTCAACGTCTTCTACGCTCAGGATGTGGAGGGGATCACTTACATACTTTCGTAGCATCGAGACATGGAAGACATCATGCACCCTGTCCAAGCTAGGTGGTAGTGCCAATCTGTAAGCCACCTTTCCTATTCGTTGCAAGACCTCAAAAGGACCTACAAACCTCGGTGCTAACTTCCCTTTGCTTCCGAAGCGCATTACTCGCTTGTAGGGGGAAACTTTCAGAAACACTTTATCGCCCACTTGGAATTCTACCTCTTTCCTCTTCAAGTCGGCATAACTCTTCTGTCGATCTTGGGCTTGTTTCATTCTATTTCGGACTAACTTTACATCTTCTACTAGCTTCTGAGTCATCTCTGGCCCAAGAGCGGTACTCAACTCATCTCTTTCTCCTACTTCATCCCAATGAAGCGGAGACCTACACCGTCTACCATACAAAGCCTCGTAAGGCGCCATTCTAATTGTAGACTGATAACTGTTGTTGTAGGCAAATTCCACTAAGGGTAACATCTCATGCCAGGATACTCTATAATCCATGCAACAGGCTCTCAACATATCCTCGAGCACCTGATTCGTTCTCTCGGTCTGACCATCTGTCTGAGGATGATAGGCAGTACTGAATGCTAAACGGGTACCCAAACTCCTCTGTAAACTTGTCCAGAAGGCTGAAACAAATCTGGAATCTCTATCTGATACTATAGTCTTGGGCACACCATGCAATCTGACTATCTCCTTGAGGTAAATGGGCAAGGGCCAAGCGATAGAGGTACTTTCCTTTCTTGGGAGAAAATGGGCGACTTGGTTAACCTATCCACAATCACCCATATAGCATTATACCCTCTCTGTACTCTGGGGAGACCCGTGATAAAATCCATCGAAATGCTCTCCCATTTCCACTCTGGGATACTCAATGGTTGAAGTAACCCACGGCGGCCTTGGTGGTTACTGCTTTCACCGTTGACGGGTTAGGCATTTAGTCACAAACTCTGCAATGTCTTTCTTCATACCTGACCACCAATAGCCTTTCTTGATATCTTGATACATCTTGGTTGCTCCCGGATGAGCGGTGTACGGTGTGTCATGAGCCTCCATAAGAATCTTCTGTTTCAACTCCTCTTTTGGAGGAATGCACAACCGATTTCTAAAATAGAGGACACCATCTCTCACAAAGAACTCTGATGTCTTGCCCTCACGCACTTGTTGAATCTTGTTTTCGACACCACTCATCTGCCATTTGCTTTTCTCTAATTTCCTCTAGTAAAGAGGACTGTACCTCTAGGCTGGCAATTCGTCCCGGAACCACTTCAATCTGCTCCTTAGACAATTCTTCTATTAACTCTTTCTGCCTGGTAAGCCGGAAAACATGGGCTTTTCTACTCAAGGCATCGGCTACTACATTGGCCTTCCCGGGTGATACTTGATCTCACAATCATAATCCTTGACCAGCTCTAACCACCTTCTCTGCCTCATATTCAACTCCTTTTGAGTGAAGAAGTACTTTAAACTCTTATGATCGGTGTAGATATTACTCTTCACACCATAAAGGTAGTGCCTCCAAATCTTTAAGGCAAAGACCCACATTGCTAACTCTAAGTCATGCGTAGGGTATACGGTCTCGTACTCTTTCAATTGACGAGAAGCATAAGCTATAACCCTACCTAACTGCATCAACACGGCACCAAGTCCCCACCCCGCAAAGAGGCGTGCAGTAAAATGTCATAATCTACACCCTCCCTGTGGTAACACTAGTACGGGAGCGATGTTAACCTCTTCTTCAACTCTTGAAAACTTTCTTCACATCTTGTGCACCGGACAAAAGGAGTCTTAGTTTGGTAAGAGTGACATCATCGAATTTAGCCAATGGGCGAATCCTGCTACAAATCGCCGGTAGTAACTGCTAAGCCTAAGAAACTCCTGATTTCTTTCTTGTTCTCTTACCGCCACTCCGGGGAGGAGCGCACTTTACTCGGATCTACCGAAATCCCTTCCTTCGACACGGTATGACCCAAGAATATCACTTGGTTAAGCCAAAACTCACACTTAGAGAATTTAGCACACAACTTCTTCTCTCTCGTAGTTGCAATACTAATCTCAAGTGTTTATCATGCTCTTCTCTTGACTTTGAGTAAATCGAATGTCGTCCGATGAAGACAACAATGGAACTGATCCAAATACTCATGAAATACCCTGTTCATCGTGTCCATAAAAACGCTTTGGGGCATTAGTCAAGCCAAAAGGCATCACTACAAATTCATAATGCCCGTATCAGTACGAAGGCAGTCTTAGCCACATCTTGCTCAACTACTCTTACTGATGATACCCGGACCTCAAATCAATTTTGGAGAACACGCGCTCCTTTCAACCGATCAAAAAGGTCATCTATCCGGGGTGTGGGTACTTATTCTTCAACTTGTAACTTTATTCAGCTCTCTATAATCAATACACATCTTTAGTGATCCATCCTTCTTTTTGACAAACAGGATTGGAGCTCCCCAAGGGGAATGACTTGGTCGGATAAAGCCTTTATCTAAAAGCTCTTGGAGTTGCTTCTTTAATTCTTGGAGCTCAGCTGGGGCCATTCGATAAGGGGCTTTAGATATTGGTCTTGTCCACAGGTGCTAGTTCGATACTAAACTCTACCTCCCTCTCCGGAGGCAAACCCGGTAACTCTTCCGGAAATACATCTAGGAAGTCTCGAACTACGGCACCCTCGAATCTCTAAGCGGGAACATCACCACTGCACTACATGGGCAATATAACCCGAACACCCCTTTCTCAACATCTTCCTAGCTTTCACATTACTAATCAGCATGCTCAGCTGATGGCCTTCTCCAAAACTAAACTTATCTCCACTATCAAGGTTAAACCTCGCCTTCTTTTTCCGACAGTCAATCTCTACTCCATATCTCCCTAGGAGGTCCATACCGAGAATCACATCAAAATCGGGCATATCGAAAACTATTAAGTCAACGATTAACTCTACTGGATCACTAAGGACTCTCTTAACAAAATCTCTTGAGTCACAACACTAACCCCATCGGGTAGTTCTATCTTAATGGGTTGTGTCGTTCTAGTAGGTTTCAAACCTAATCTCTCAAGCATCCCATAAGATATAAACGAATGGGTAGCACGAATCAATTAAAGCATATAAAGGGTGCATGAAATAATAACCCGATAAGAACTTAACGATGGGATCGCCTCTCGCTTCCCCCTTGTGCCACAAGAAAAACTCGGCATTCGTAGCACCTCCCGAACCTCCCGAGTAGTTGGAAGAGGAGCTTTACAATCTCTCATCATGTGCCACGGCTGCGGCACCTATAACACACTCTCGATCCTCGGACACTCTCTAGGGTGATTCTTCCCGCATTTAGGGCAAGGAGGAAACCCTTCCGTCCGAGGTCGCTTACTCTTCCACTTTCCTTTATTCTGTCTATCTTGGAACTTCTTCTTGATTCTTCATGTCTTTACCCTTCACATCCTCATGTTTCTCTCTATGAGGAGGCGGAGGGTAGCTCCTTCGGTCCTCTGTCGAGGATCCTACGGGGAAGATTTTATTCTAAAAAATCTCCGCCTTCATCGCCCGCCTCAAATCCTCACTATAATTTCGAGGAGGGTTGGAGCTTGTCATAATATCCCCAGGGCTATCTCCGGCTTCAATCCATGTACAAATTTATCCCTTCTCAAGGCCGGAGTGCTAACTATTCCCGGTGCAAACCTTGCAAGAGCATTGAACTTCTTGAGTACTCTTTCACGCGCTAGTCCCTTCTGCATGGCGATAAATTCTTGGACCTTCTCATGAACTTGGTCCTCCGTTCTATACTCGCCTCAAACTCTTGCTGAACTCTTCCCACGTCATTCTTGTCGCGTCATGAGTTTCTTCCATTAATTCCCACCAAATTCGGGCATCACCCCGAAACAAGAAACTTCGCATATCGGATCTTCTCCCGGTCCGACATGGGAAATAAACGTGGCTCGTTCTCTTGACCCAAGCCACTCTTACGCTATCCTTTGGATCTGTAGTACCCTTAAACTACGAGGGTTGATCTTTGGCTAGAGAGGCCGTAAATCGGTTCAACTACGTTACTGCTATGGGGAGGTACCGTTTGTCCTCTTTCGACATGTGTAAGGCGGTACTGAGCAGGGGGTACAACTCTCCCCACCCCGAGTTTCTGCCATAACTTCTTGAATAATTCCCGATTCTAGCTTCATCCAAGGGAGGGGCGTAGACTCAGTGGGTTAGAAGGTTCTCCTTCATTCACCACACCCTTACCGCGATTTCGATAACTACGCCTCATCTACAAAATGATCACACTAATAAACTCAAGGAACAATTGCTATAAGGAAAGAATTACTCACAGTCGGTTAGAGGGCGTCGTGGCAATGAGAATAGTACCTTTGTTCAATCCCAAAATCTTTGCTCGATACCAAAAAATGTAACAACTACGAAAACTAGTACAATGCATGCATAATAACAATAGAAAATTGGGCCCAAAGTTTTTCTTTTTATTACAACTCATGTGTCTTTTATACATAAAGTCTTGTTTACAAAAATGTATTTTTAAAAGACAAAACGGGGAAGGGCAAGTGTAGCTATTCCTCATTGCTTGCGGCGCCCTCCGACCGCAACATCACCTAGAACCTGCATCCATAAAGGAAATAACGGGGTGAGCACAAAATAATGCTCAGTAAGTAAAACTCTCTCTCTCTCTCTGTCCCCGTATGAATAACTCTTAATTCTTTCCTTTTTGCTATTCTGATTCTATGTCTGTTTCTAATAACATCATAGCCTCATCTTACGGGAGTGCGTGGATAGCGTTCACAGGCACCATCTCACTCTCTATGGCTATCGGGTGGAATTCACACAGTACCAACCCGTTCTTAGTGACTACCGAGTGAGGATCACAAAGCACCAACTCGTTTCTTTCTAACTATCGGGTGGAGATCACCTAGCACCTACCCGTTCCTCATGAATTTTGGGTAACGATCACCAAGCATTTACCCGTCTCTAGTCACTATCGGGTGATGGTCACAAAGCATCAACCCGCTTCTACTAGCCGTTGGATGATGATCACAAAGCATCAACTTACCTATCTCTTAACTAACCGGGTAGTGGTCACAAAGCATCCACCCATTTCTACTACTCATCGGGTGACGATCACAAAGCATCGACCCATCTCTCTAAGGGCTATTCGGATGATGATCACAAAGCATCAATCCGATTCCCATACGATCGGGTGATGATCACAAAGCATCATCCCAACTATACTACTCTTCTAATTCACTCTATTGTAGCATTTTTTCAATGCTCTCTACCCTTAGAGTAATTTTACCCACTAAGCTCTCTACTCATAGGGTAATTGCATAAACCATTTCCTTACACTTTCTTAGGTCACTTTTCCATGTACAACTAGTGCCTATGGATGGTTCATCTTCATCAATGCACTTATGAGATGCCAACATGCAATGTTGCAAGAATTAAGGTTCATTTCTCATACTCAAACCTCTATTAGGCATTTCATCAAACAACTCATGTGCACTATAAAACTCTATCATAGCCATGATTCTAAAACTTTTCTTAACCATCCAAAATGGGGAAAAACCCCTTCACAAAGCCACAAAACCTGCCATAGAAAACACTTCCAAAAAGGGGATCCATAATACCCTTTAAATTCCATCTCAACTACCTTGCCAAACCAACAACCCATTTCTCAAATTTGCAAGGTATAAACAATCACAAAGCATAGAAATCTCTATTTAATCCTTCATACATGCTATGTTACATGCACATCACATACATACATCATTTCTATCAAAACCCTAATCAAGAAAAATTCATAAATCTCAACTTGGGTTGGGTTTTACTTACCTTGTTATGTAGAGACTTCACAAATCCTTCCTTTCACTTGCTTAGCTTGACTTTTCCTCTAATCTTAACCAAAAGAAGGAAAACCCTCAAACTTCAATATGGGTTAAAATTCCCAAATCACACAACTTAAGGAGAAATCCTTACCTTAGGAAGCCTTAGGTTGCTTTTCCACCCCAAATCACTTTAAAAATCCCCTTGAAAAACCTTGATCAAAAGAGAAGTTGAGAGGAGAAGAATGAAGAGTCACGTTTGAGAAGAGAAATGAGGGGTTTCTTTGATTCTAATTCCTTTTAATGAAATATAAACACACTCATTCCCATTTTGCCCTTATTCTTCTTTGGGAATTCCATCCATATCCTTTGATTCTTTACAAACTCACCCTTAACTCAACCTATTCTCCATGAAAATTCCTTACAATTAACTCCCCACTTTTCCTGCTAATTAGGGGTAGAAAGGTCAAATTGTCCTTAAGGAAGAAAATATCAAAAACTTCATCAACATTTTTTTTCGGCTGTCCGCGGCGAAAAGAAACCTCTGTCGCGCAGTTAGCTGTCCCAATGACTTCCCCAGGAGGCTTCAACCTCTCTTCGCCGCGGCGATTCTTCTTCGCCCGTGAAGAGCATGACGAAATTCTTACATTTCCAACCAATTTCGGGGCAAACGTTCAACACAACACTAAATCAAACAATAACACCAAAATCAACTCAAAATAAGAGCGAAAGAGGAAACAGTAACAACGTACCTCAAGCGGGGCGTTACATCCTAGATGCACGTTCCTCTTAGCATAACAATGTTCTATGTAATTGTGCATGCTTCTATCCAAAATGAAGCCAAGTTGCTCACATGAGCACGACCAAAGCAGCACGCCCATTCCATCCAAGTCAAAAGTCAAAGATCTCATAACTCAAACTCTTTGTGCCTTTGATGGATCTTGGAAGACAAGCCTTGAAGATCAAGTTGAAGATTCAAGTATCAAAAGTGAAACGACCGTTCTCCATGTTGGAACAACAGTTCATACTCAAAGATCATTCTTGGCTAACTGTTAACATTCTAGGTAGCCGTTCATACTACTGGAATTTTTATGGATTTTAAGGAGCCAATGGTCAGACCATTCCTCATGGTTGAATGACCATTCGGGAGATGGTACGGCCGTTCTGTTAGTAATTAATCATAGCAATACACAGTGGAAAACAAAAATTTATCGATTAAAACCTAAAGCCTAAAATCCTTATAAGAGATTAAACTTTATTTACATGCCATAGAGATAAACAAACAATTCAAGGTTTTGAATTCATACCAAACATGGGCAGCTCCTTTAATTGATTGTAGAAAACGCTACCACTTCAAGAGTAGAAGTGAACGAATGGTAATCCGAACAAAGACAATAATCCACGCAAGATCAATTTGCTAGAGTGAAGATTAGGGGTGAGAACGGGTAGCGGGTAGAACCGGAACCAGGCCGGAACCGGAACCTACCCAGAACCTGCACTTTGTGCGGGTAGGTTCCGGTTCCAATTTTTTGGAACCGCTACTGTGCGGTTCCGGTTCTTGCATGTGGAGGAACCGGAACCTGTAAAAAGGGTACCCTATTTGGAACCTGTAGGGGGTACCCGATTTGGAACCTGTTTTGGAACTTTGTTTTGGAACTTTGGAACTTTGTTTTGGAACTTGTTTATTTGGAATTTCTTTGGAACCTGTTTTGGAACACATTTTGGAACCTATTTTGGAACACTGCTTTGGAACTGTTTTGGAACTTTAGAACCTATTTTGGAACCTGGACTATAATGAAATATTTGTGAAATGTAAATAATGGGGGAGTTTCTATTATTTTACATATAAAAAAATTTAAAATAGAAAAAGTTAAATTTTTAGAATAACCTAATTAAATAAATATACGAATACAATTATACTTATTACATATAAATTACACCATATTAAAAGCTTTAATATATTATAATACATTAATATTAAAGTTTTGATCAATTAAATGAATAATTGGAATTATGATCCAATTAAAAGTGTTTTATATTTTTAATGTTATTGAAAGAATTATTTTTGAATAAAATAGTATATTTGATTGAGTAATAATATATTTAGTTATTTACTTCAATTATCAAGTTCTAAGTATATCTATAATAAATTAGTAATTAATTAATTATATATGATAAATTGATAAACATTAATAAATTTAATTACAGGTTAAATATCATACTTAATCAATTATAACATTACATTATAGTTAAATGATTACTTAATTAATTATAATTTTATAACATTACTTAATTGATTTATAGTATAATTAATTATAGCATTACATTAATTGATTACTACTTAATTAATTGACTTATAAGTTATAACATAATTAAATAGTTAATTAATTGACTTATAATTAGAAATTTAATTAATTATAGCATTACGTTATAGATTTATAGTATAATTACTTAATCAATTATAATATTTTATTATAAATATTAGTATAAACTTAATTAAATGATTAAAAATTTAATTAATTATAATATTATATTAAAAATTTATAGAATGATTACTTAATAGTTAATTCACTATAACATTACATTATAGTATGATTATATAATTAATTATAATATTACATAATTAAATAATTACTTAATTGACTATGTCATTATATTATAAATATTAGTAATTACTAATTTACTACCTAAACATTAGCATAATACTTAATTAAATGATAAAAAATTTAATTAATTATAAAATTACCTTATAAAAATTTCATTATAAACATTAATTAAGCATTACATTATAGTTAAATAATTACCTAATTAAATTATAATATTATTATATTATATTATATATTATAATCACTTACTTAATTATAGCATTACATAGTTAAATGATTACATAATTACATAATTAGTTATGAATTTATAACATTACATTATAAACATTAGTAATTTACTAATTTACTATATTATTACATTACTTAATTAAACGATTAAAAATTTAATTAATTATAACATTACCTTACATATTTATAATATGATTACTTAATCAATTATAACATTCCATTATAAACATTAGTATATTAATCAAATGATTTGGAATTTAATTAATTATAATATTAAATTATAGATTTATAGTATGATTACTTAATTCATTATAACATTACATTATACTATTATAGTATGATCATATAATTAATATAACATTACATAATTAAATGATTACTTAATTGATTATGACATTATATTATAAACATTAGTAATTTACTAATTTCCACAATACTTAATCAAATTATTATAATTTTATTAATTATAACATTATATTATAAATTTATGGTATGATTATTTAATTAATTATAACATTCTATTATAAACAATATTACAATACTTAATTAAATGATTAACAATTTAATTAATTATAATATTACATTATAATTCAATAGTATATTACTTAATTAATTATAACATTACAATTTACATTGTAGTATGATCACTTAATTAATTATAATATTACAATTTACATTGTAGTATGATCACTTATTTAATTATAACATTACTAGTTTCTAATATTAAATTTACTAAATTATATTTGGTATATTATAAATACCCAATTGACCAATCATAACATTAAATTAATAAATTAATAAATATTAATAATTTATTTTATGTGGTGTGATGAATAATTGTTTGTGTTTTGGTTTTGATTGACGAATTTTATGTGAATTGTGATGAATTGATTGAATTCAAGTGTTGCTTAGAGATTACGGGTTATGAGTTACATTGGACACAAATGAATGAATAATGAAAATTTGTTAGGGGTGTATTTGTAAACTTATAAGGTGTTTTTGTTATTTTTTAAACTAATAGGGGGGTAATTGATTTTTTACAGGGTACCCTGGAAAAGAACCGGAACCTGCATTTTAGGTTTCGGTTCCTTGAATTGAAGAACCTACACTGTGCGGTTCCGATTCCGGTTCCTTTTTTTGGGAACCTGCATTGTGCGGTTCCGGTTTCGGTTCCCTCAGAAAATGCAAGGTACCCGGAACCGCTCACCCCTAATGAAGATGGTGGTTCAAAGAAGATGAGGGAAGAAAAATTTCTAAGAGAAATTGTACTCTCTCACTTGGCTTGGGCGGCAAGGCATGTGAGATTAGGGAAAGTTGCCCGTCTTATAAGGCAACCCTAATCTCCCATTTGGAATATTTTCCAAAAATATCCCCCATCTAATATTTATTCCTACATAATTAGATATAATTAATTCCCAAGAAAGAATTAAATGGGTATTTAATTATTATTGTTTTAATAATTCAATATTTAAAACATATATACACCAATATATATATTTAAATAATGATTCTTTATTTATATAAAAATATACATACACCAATATATATATTTAAATAACTATTCAATCTAACAAATTAAATCCAATATGAAATTGAACACATGCGACAACCTTTCTAGCAAATTTAATTGCTCCGTAAGATTTACCAAAATACTTGTTCGTCTTGAAAAGACAAAATTTCCCCTATTCATTATCTTCCTTAAATTGTCTTTTAAGTGTGTGACCTGTAAGGTCCTTTCATATTGACATTGGGTAATATTACGATTAACACCTTATTAATCGTCTCATTACACAGAGACCAAAATTGGCCTCTAACAAGGCATCATGGCCACTCGACAGATTCAGATTCATCGAATTCGCTATCAATCATTTCATCATCTATTATCTTATCAAGGTTTGAAGTACATAAATGATGTCAGCTTCAAGTATGAACCACTCTCACATATTCATATTTGGTTATCGGACCAATCAACCATATGAGCAATAACACAATTCCATTGTGGCCACAGATTTAAAGTTGTTGCCTCTTATAGAATATCTCACCAGGTAATTTCTCCTGTACCCAACAGTGGTGAATCCTTTGTCGACCCACCATAGCCAGCGTGTACTTCTCAATGTAACCAATCACTACCATACTGACAACCCTAGATAGAATTACGTTTGGATAGTGTCAAACCACACCAATGTTTATACACGACACTATAGTGATCTTAAGTCTAAGGATCACACGCACCACCATCTGTTAGAGGATGTATTCCATAGATACTAGGGTTACCATGTATATGGAATCCTCTATATGGTCCAGTCCAGTGAACTCGTGAATAACAAGAACCTATGCGTCGCACCAAGTTGTCACCTAACAACTTTGACACACAAGATCTTTCACTACCTTTCGAAAGGGTCGTTCCATGCTATGATAGCGTTACCATATTATCTGTGCCCTAAGTCAGAATAATACTAGGGCTATGGACATATCTAGAATGGCCACCAATTGTGCTTATAAGGATCTCACAATCAAGAATTATAACTGTTTGATTCCCTAGTCACGGTTCCACCACTCTAAGGACATATATTATTACATACATATGGAATATGATTTACATCGTATAAACGATGCCTTTTATTAATAGAATAACATGATGCATAGAGTCAATATACAATATTTGATTAGCTCTAGGGCACGTACTCTAACACATCCTATGATCACATATGGTGGCCATTCTAAAATGTCTGTAGCCTCAGTATTAATTTGACCAAGGTCAAAATTATACGGTAAAGCTATCATAGCGTAGACGACCCTACCAAAAGGTAGTGACAGTTCTTACATGTTAAGGTTGTTTCGTGACAACCTGGTGCAACGCATGGGTGCTTGTGATTTACAAGTTCACTAGACTGACTCACCAGAGGATTTCATATAGATAGTAACCCTAGTGTCTATGGAATATATCCTCTAACGGACGGTGGTGCATGTGATCCTTAGACTTGAGATCACCAGTGTTAGTGTTTTAATTGAAGAACAATGCAGCAAAAAACAAAAATTTACCGATTAAACACTATTAAGCCCCGGAATCCAAATATGAGTATGACGATGTTCATATGCTATAAAATAAACAAGACCCATGAAAAAATCAGAACCTTACACACGTTTGGAGGCTCCACCTCTTTTTGAGGATCCGAATGAAAAACGCTCACGATCCAAGAGTAGGATCGAACCACCGGTATCCACACAAAGGCAAGGATCAACACAAGAGATTCACTAGATCTTAATGTGGAGATGTGTGAGATTAGGCTTAAGAGAAAAATTCTCTCAATGAACCTATACACTCCACAACCAAGAGAGGAATGAAATGAGTGATATTTGACTTTTAGGGAAAAGTCTTTGTTTTATAGGGTTGCCCTAAAAATCCCTTGAAGCTATATTTACAACAATACCCTTCCACTAGTTAATTCATTAATGTCTATGATTCCGGAACAAAATCATATCCTGGGTATTTCCCCGTTATTACTTTTATCCATTAATAATGTTCTTTCTATATTTAAAACATCTATACACCGATATATATATTCAATATTGACGATTTATTTATTTACAATATATATACATCAATATAGATATTTAAATAAATAAACAATCTTACATGTTAAATCCAATACGGGATTGGATCTAGACAACAACCTTTCCAGCAAATTTAATTGCTCTGTAAGATTTACCAAAATACCCCTTCGTTAATAAATGACGAAAATACTGTTAGAGTAGATGCCCTAGAGCCAATCAATTATTGTAGAATTGACTCTTTGTAATAATGTTCATTAATCAATAAAAGGCTTTTTATTCTATATCGCGTAAACCATTATTATTGCAATATGTATTGATATATGTCCTTAGAATGGTAGAGCCGTGACGAGGGTATCAAGTGTTTCAAATCTTGATAGTGAGAACCCTATGAGCACATATGGTGGCCATTCTAGAAACGTCGTAGCCCGGTATTATCGAACTAAGGGCACGAGATAATGCGGTAAGGCTATCATAGTGTTGAAGCGACCACGTCGAAAGCGTGGCGATCTCACTTGTCAAGGTTGTTTGGTGACAACTCAGGTGCAACACATGGGTGTTTGTTGTGGCGTTACACCACAACAAGTTCCAGGGTGACCCACCCAGGGAGGATTCCATATGGATGGTAACCCGGTGTCTATGGAACAAATCCTCTAACGAATGGTGGTGCATGTGATCCTTGACTTGAGATCAGGAGCGCCTTGTGCACCCGATTGGTGTAGTTTGACACTAGCCTAACTTGCGATTCTTTTGATGTCAATACGGTGGTGATTGGTTGCATCAAGGAGTGTATCAAGACTATGGTGGATTGGAGGAGGATTCATCACTCCCGGGTATGGGGAGAAAGTTATCTCACGGCGCAATTCGGTATATGGCAATGACACTAAAGCGTGGCCCACGGTGGGATTGAGTTGTTGCTCTATCCGATTTATAATACGCGTCATTAGTCAAGCGAATAAATAATATCGAGAGTAACCGAAGGTTGACACTATTTCTATGCCTTCGTCTCGTCGAGATACGTATGATGAAAGGATCGGGTGCACGGTAACCATATCGTTGACAGGTAGCTATTTTCTTTGAATCCGATCTATCGGGTGGCCATGATGCCTTGCTAGGGGCCAATCTTGGAGTAGTATTAGTGAGGACGATTAATTGGTGTTAATCGCAATACTATCACTTGCCGATATGATGAGGAGCCTAAAGGGTCACACACATAGAAGACAATTTAAGATGCAAGAAGAAAGAAGGGGGCATTTTCGTCTTTTTAAAGGCGAAAAGGGTATTTTGGTATTTTCACGGTGCAATTAAATTTCTTTGAGGTCGTAGCCTTTATTTAATTTGTTAGAAAAATTAAATAAGTGAAATTACGTTTAAATATGTGTTCGCACATATTTAAATATATTATCATTATTGTTAAATGTTAATATATATATATATTTAAATATATATATTAATTGATTTTAATTGAGATAATGATGAAAATTAAAATAAATCAAATTGGGAGTGTTTGGCAACATGGGGCGTTTGGGTTGGAGCCCAAGCCTATTCCGTATAGGGATTAGGGCAAATTATTTTTTAAGTATAAAAGGAAAAAAGTGTGTGTGTGTTTTTAAAAAAAAAAAAAAAAAAAAGAGTTTTTTCTTTGTAAAACAAAATACACACAGCAGCCCCTCTTGGATAACACACTCCCACGGCAGTAACTTGTGTGTGCCAAAATCAATTCAATTGATTTTCTTTTTCTTCTTAATCTTGAAGCCAAAGAGGATCTAGCAAATCCCTCTTTGGTTCTTTTGAATTGTCTTCGTGTGGACTACGAGGGTTCGATCCTACACTTGGATCGGTAGCAAAAGCGTTAAATCGACAAATTTGGAGGAGCCTTCAACGTGCGTTTGTTTCTCTTAACTCATGTTGTATATTTATGCAGATTTTATTTTAATATAAATTGTTAAAATCATACCCTTGATCTTGGCTCATGTAAGCGATCCTGTTATTTTATTTTTTTCGTTTCATTGCGTTATTCGGGACCGTTTACTAACGGTGGTATCGAGCCTAGTCTTGAATTTTACAATTTTTTATGTGTATAGGTTGATAACATGTATTTGATGATAATATGTTGCCATATTGAATGCGTGTAAATCTGTCTTAAAATATGTTTTTAAGAAACTGATTAATCGATTAATTTAATTTGTTGATGATCTCTTTGGTTTGGTTTAATGCATGATGGATTTTTGTTGAGATCAATGTGTTTGATTGATTGCAAAAATCTGGTTAGAAGTGTTTTTGGTTCTTTGTATGAGCAGTTCGGGCTACGATCTGTATGCGCTCGCGCGGCGATATAATCCATCGCCGCAGCGATAGATCGCAGCGGCGATATAACTCATCGCCGCGGCGATCGTCCCTTTAGACGGCGTTGTATGAAAACAACGCTCGCGCGGCGATATAACCCATCGCGCGGCGATCGTCGTCGGGCGTGTGCTATACCAAAACCAATGAGCGCGCGGCGATCTAACTCATCGCTGCAGCGCGCACTTCCAGGTGTGCAGGGGGTAAAATGCAAAGTTTTAAAACTTTTGGACCAAGCGTAAATACGCAAATTATCGGGGGGTAAATTGTAATTAACCCACAAATTTCAGAAATTGATTGTTTTTGAAATGTATGCTTTGTACTTGTTTGTATATTGCATGGTGCCCGGTACATGAGCCTTAGACCTAAGGGTGAATGTTTTAATTATTTTTGGGTATGTATGGTTGTATTTTTATTAAATAGGGCTGCGTGTCTGCCTTTCTCCTCTTCTCGATGTATATTCTCTTCTCATCTAATTCCCCCTCGAATGTAAATCGAGGTTTCTAAATTATTGATGTAAAGAATTTGTATAATTATTTATTGTAAATTTAGAAAGATATTTTGTAATGTACTTGAAGTCGGGAGCAAAGGGCGAAGCAACCATACTTGAAGACTCAAGATTTTTATTACGGGACCCCTAGGTGACCCACCCGATTCCTCTAGGCTCGGAAATCGGTTTTAGTTGAGCCATGTACCGGCACGTTTAATTTTGTTTAGAATGCATGCTAAGGTTGAATGTTTGATAACATGCCAAACAATGTCATTCTAACAAAGATAATAATTTGGTGAGACATTAAATAACAAAACCCTCAATTAAAGTATATTAAGTCACGAAAGCCTTCCATCACCATGGTTTTAATCAAACCTTGTTCGTGAAACCTTGTTCGCCAAAGCGAAGGGTACACTTACCCAGGTGGGAGGTTAAAATGCATTGGAGTTTTTCCTTAATGGTGATGGGTGGAGCTTAAAATAGCGGTTTTGCTTGTTCGCCAAGCGAAGGTTGATAAACACGCGTCATAGGCATAGTAGACGGTACACATATTGTGTGTACGTGGTGACATGTAGTGTCCACTCTCTGTGCGAGAATCACACTTGAGGGACGATGGCATGTCTTGTCCATTGGATTGTGTGATTGGCTTGTTGGCTTTCTCACATTTGAGGTTGATAGTGGGAGCTATCAAGGCGGTGTAATTAAGTTTGTTGGCCTACCTAATCAACTCATTTTGGCTTGTTCGCCAAGCGAAGGTTTGAAATGGGCAGGATGGGATCTTGGTCCACTAGGAAAGTCAACGGGCTTTCCCGAGTTAATAGTGAGGGCTATTGGCTTGAGTAAAATAGTGGGAGCTTCGTTTAATAAAAGACCATATTAAACAATAATAATGAACATGGTAATAACGGTTACTTTTTCTGCACTTGTAGATTCACTTAAATTTGAGCAAAATGATCCCAACATCAACTGCGACAAATCATCGCCCGGGAGAGAAATGGAATGGTGAAAATTTAGTTGTTTGGTATAGAAGTATAAATAATATACTTCAGTCAAGCGATAGATTATACACCATTGAGCAAGCTCTATCACCAGAGCCTGCTGATAGTTCTATCCATGAGATTGGGTATGTATATGTGAAGCATACACATGATGCAAAAGCAGAAATGACTAGATACATTGTGCTTGCATCAATAGCACCATTCTGCGACGGCGATGCGAAAAAATGGTTAGCTTCTATTCTTCATTTTCTTGAAGAAATGAGAAGCATATGGTGTCTCGGTCATTATTCAGATGTAGGATGGAAGGGGTACCAAAATTGGCGATCATATACTCAAGTGGATCAGTATATGAACAAGCTTGAGATTTTGGGATGTGGACTTAGAGAAGGTTTAGCAATAAACCTAATATTCTGATCATTGCGGATTCTTATTCTCAATTTGTCTATGACTTTATTGAGGAAGATAAGAAAAAATACCCTTTCGAGCTTAGTTTGTTGAAGACTACCGAGTCGAGGGCATGAAAATGTCGAAACATTGGCGTTGGTTGAAGCCAACTCAAGTGAAAAGGAAAGGGCTCAAGTCGATGGAAAGAAGCATTGGGAAAGGAAGGTGTTTGTCCTCACCTTTGTGGGAATCCCAGTCTTGGAGGAAACATTGCAAGGCCTTCCTAGCAAAAGGGAAGAAGAATGTTACTTCTTCGTCAGGTATGTTATTGAGATTAACTTCTCCCATAAACATCTAGTTGACACAAGATGTGGTACTCACATTTGATTGATGTGTAGGAACTACGGTAGAGTAGATTGCTCAGGGAGAGGTGGACCTACGGTTGGAAATGAAGCACGTCTTTACATTTGTTGTAGGATCTTATCGTTTGATTTAGCGATGGACTTGTTTCTTGGAACTTGTGGATTATTATGGTTTTTCTTTAGTTTCTAGAAATTATATATTTACGTGTCCACATAGGACAAATGAGAATATTAGTTTACTAATGGATTATTGTCCTTGAGTATAAATAATATTCTTTATGGAACTATTTCATAATAATATGTTCTTAAGAAAGACAACAAGGATAATCTCAAAAATGACTACTATGCCAACTTTGGCAAGTTGAGCTAAACATACGAAGGAATGTGGGATAGTATCACCCCTCTTATACACCCCCGACACAATGGAGTGTCGAGAAAGGAGGAATAGGACCTTACTTGACATGGTTAGGTCCATGATGAGTTTTTAGTGATTTGCATCGTTACAGGGGTTATGCCCTAGAGGATGCGACTCACGTTTTGAAGCGTGTGCCGTCAAAGTCTATAGATAAGACTCCATATGAGCTATGGAGTGGGTGAAAGCCCAACTTGTCTTATCTAAGGATTTGGGGTTGCGAAGCTTATGTTAAGAAATTGACTTTGAACAAGTGGGCCCAAAATCCTGTAAATGTATATTTGTGGGGTATCCAAAGGAGACCAAAGGATACTATTTCTACCACCCGGAAGAGCGCAAAATTTTTTGTTACTCGATCGGTGTCTTCCTAGAAAAGGAATATTTTCTAAGAAGTACTAGTGGGAGAAAAGTAGAACTTCGATGAAGTTCTAGAACCACAAGGCATACTAGGACGAAGGGCGGGATGATGTGCCACAAAAGGTGGTTGAGCATCATAAGGGAGGTTACTCCACAACTTGTGGATCAAAGTGAACTACCTCAAGTAGCACGGGAGCTACGTAGATGCGGGAGAGTACGCCATGAGCCCGAGAGATACGGTTATCTCGTGACTCAACATGGTGGCGTCTTGGTCTACCAAGGCGATGAACCCCGTAACCTACGAAGGACGCATATCGGATCAGATTCCGTTAAATGGCTTGAAGCCATGAAATCGAGATGGACTCCATGTACGAGAACCAAGTGTGGTCTCCGGTGGAACCACTGAAGGGGTAAAACCCATAGGGTGTAAATGGGTCTTCAAGAAGAAGGCCGACATGGATAACAACGTGCATACTTACAAAGCACGGCTTTGGTTGCCAAAGGTTTCAAACAAATTCATGGCATTGACTATGAAGAAACCTTTTAGTCGGTTGCCATGATTAAATCCATCGGATTATGCTTGCAATTCTTTGCATATCATGACTATGAATTTGGCAAATGGATGTCAAAAGCGCTTTCACGAGCGAAACCTTGAGGAGGATGTGTACATGACACAACCTGATGGTTTTGTTCTTGATAGTCAAACCAATAAGGTATGCAAATTCTGAGATCCATTTATGGACTCAAGCAAGCTTCAGGAGTGGAACATTCGTTTTGATGAAGCCATAAAAGAATTTGGTTTTATCAAGAAGCGAAGATGAACCCTGTGTTTACAAGAAAGTGAGTGGGGAGCGATTAGCATTCCTAGTGTTGTATGTCAATGACATACAATAGATCGAATGATATACCGAACTTGCGATCGGTAAAGACTTGGTTATCCAAGTGCTTCTCCATGAAGGACTTAGGGGAAGCGACCTACATCCTCGGAATAAAGATCTATCGTGATAGATCGTGTAGGTTGCTCAAACTAAGTCAAAGTACATAGACAAGGTGTTGAACACATTCGGTATAGAAAAAATCCAAGAAGGGATTTCTTCGATGGCATATGGTGTCTATCTCTGTAGAGATATGTGTCTTTAACCACACAATGAGAGAGATAGAATGAAGAGGATCCCACATGCTTTAGCAAGTGGATCCATCTTATATGTTGATTGATATCTAATGTGCATTCGGCATTTGTAGTGGATGTCAATCAGGGCTCAAGTGAGCAATATGTTATGTACTTAGATTGATGTCTTATGTGCATTCGGCACTAGTAGAAGATATCAACTAAATCCAAGTGAATGACTTTGGGTGAGTGTCAATGGACATTCTTAAGTGCTTGAAAAGGGCTTAAGAATATATATTCTTGGATTATGGAAGAAAGATGAGCTCTTTGTAAGAGAATACGGTGCTATTTCCAAACAGGGGAAAAGGATGATTATAGTTCGCAATTTGGGATTACACATTTTTGTCTCAATATAAGCTGGTGGAGGCTGCAAGAGCTCAAATTGGTGTCTTGCGGTGGATTCTACAATTGATGCTAAGTGTATCGCATTTTTAATGCAATGTGTAGCAAGATTTGGATCAAGAAGTTCATTCTTGAACTTGATGTGATTTCAAGCATTGCTAATCGGTATAGTTATCTTTGCGATAACAATGGAGCCATTGTTATGGTGAGCAATCACGGTCTCACCGAAATCCAAACACTTACTTAGTTGATTCAATCGATCCCGAAGGATCGATATGAAAGGAATGTGCGATTTGCGGGAATACCTAACAACCCACTTATTAAAGTTTCTATTGAAGCGAAGCATGATGGGCACTTGGATCATTCAATGTTGAGTGCATGAATGATGGCTATAGTGCGGCACTTGTGTCATTCGGTGTTGAGGGCATGAATGATTGGCTATAGTGCAAGTGGGAGATTGTTAGAGTAGATGCCACAGAGCCAATCAATTATTGTAGAATTGACTCTTTGTAATAATGTTCATTAATCAATAAAAGGCTTTTTTATTCTATATCGCGTAAACCATTATTATTGCAATATGTATTGATATATGTCCTTAGAATGGTAGAGCCGTGACGGGGTATCAAGTGTTTCAAATCTTGATAGTGAGAACCCTATGAGCACATATGGTGGCCATTCTAGAAAGCGTCAGTAGCCCCGGTATTGTCGAACTAAGGGGCACGAGATAATACGGTAAGGCTATCATAGTGTTGAGCGACCACTGTCGAGCGTGGTGATCTCACTTGTCAAGGTTGTTTTGGTGACAACTTTGGTGCAACACATGGGTGTTTGTTGTAGGCGATTACACCACAAGTTCAAGTTCTTTGGGCCCGACCCGCGAGAGGATTCCATATGGATGGTAACCCAGTGTCTATGGAACAAATCCTCTAACGAATGGTGGTGCATGTGATCCTTAGACTTGAGATCACGGAGCGCCTTGTGCACCCGGTTGGTGTAGTTTGACACTAGCCTAACGTAGTTCTTTTGGTGTCAATACGGTGGTGATTGGCGCATCAAGAGTGTATCAAGACTATGGTGGATTGACGGAGGATTCATCACTCCCGGGTATGGGAGAAAGTTATCTCACGCGCAATTCGGTATATGGCAATGACACTAAAAGCGTGGCCCACGGTGGGATTGAGTTGTTGCTCTATCCGGTTTATAATACGCGTCATTAGTCGAAGCCCGAATAAATAATATCGAGAGTAAGCAGAAGGTTGACACTATTTCTATGCCTTCGTCTCGTCGAGATAACGTATGATGAAAGGATCGGGAATTGCACGGTAACCATATCGTTGACGGTAGCTATTTTCTTTGAATCAGAATCTATCGGGTGGCCATGATGCCTTGCTAGGGGCCAATCTTGAGTACGTGTATTAGTGAGGCGATTAATTGGTGTTAATCGCAATACTATACACTTGCCGATATGATGAGGGAGCCTAAGGGTCACACACATAGAAGAAAATTTAAGATGCAAGAAGAAAGAAGGGGCATTTTTCGTCTTTTAAAAGGCGAAAGGGTATTTTGGTATTTTCACGGTGCAATTAAATTTCTTTGAGGTCGTAAGCCTTTATTTAATTTGTTAGAAAAAATTAAATAAGTGAAATTACGTTTAAATATGTGTTCGCACATATTTAAATATATTATCATTATTGTTAAATGTTAATATATATATATATTTAAATATATATATTAATTGATTTTAATTGAGATAATGATGAAAATTAAAATAAATCAAATTGGGAGTGTTTGGCAACATGGGGCGTTTGGGTTGGAGCCCAAGCCTATTCCGTATGGGATTAGGGCAAATTATTTTTAAGTATAAAAGGAAAAAGTGTGTGTGTGTTTTTTAAAAAAAAAAAAAAAAGAGTTTTTTCTTTGTAAAACAAAATACACCAGCAGCCCGTCTTGGATAACACATTCCCACGGCAGTAACTTGTGTGTGCCAAAATCAATTCAATTGATTTTTCTTTTTTCTTCTTAATCTTGAAGCCAAAGAGGATCTAGCAAATCCCTCTTTGGTTCTTTTGAATTGTCTTCGTGTGGACTACGAGTTCGATCCTACACTTGGATCGGTAGCAAAACGTTCGTCGACAAATTTGGAGGAGCCTTCAACGTGCGTTTGTTTCTCTTAACTCATGTTGTATATTTATGCAGATTTTATTTTAATATAAATTGTTAAAATCATACCCTTGATCTTGGCTCATGTAAACGATCCTGTTATTTTATTTTTCGTTTCCGCTGCGTATACGGGACCGTTTACTAACAAATACCCCTCACATATTCTCTTCTTTAGTTTGCCTTTTATGTGTGTGACTCGAAGGCTCCTCATCATGCCGATAGTGTGTAATATCACAATCGACACCTAGTCAATCGTCTCATTACACACAGACTAAGATTGGCCCTTAGTAAGGCATCAGGGCCACCCGATAGATTCGGATCCAGCGTAATTCACTACCTGCTAATAGTATGGTTATCGTGCAATCAAATCCTTTGATCATCTATTATCTCATCAAGGTGTGAAGCATAGAAGTAATGTCGGCTTCATATATAAACCACCTTGACCTATTCAAATTCGTTTATCGGACTAATCGACCAATCGAGCTTTAACTCAATTCCATTGTAGCCACAGATTCCAAGGTCATCGTTCTTCACCGAAATCTCATCGAGATAATATCTCCTATATACAGGAGTGATGAATCCTTTGTTGATCCACCATAGTCGTGATGTACTTCTTGATGTAGCTAATCACTCTCGTACTGATAACCCTCTTAGGATTACGTTTGGCAAGTGTCAAACTACACCAATAGGTATACAAGACGCTCCAATGATCTCAAGTGTAAGGACCACATGCACCACCATCTGTTAGAGGATGTATTCCATGGACAATGGTGTTACCATCTATATGGAATCCTCTGATGGGTCAGTCTGGTGAACTCGTGAATCACAAGCACCCATGCGCCGCACCAAGTTGTCATTAAACAACCTTGACATGTGAGATCAGTTACTACCTCTTAGTAAGGTCGCTCAATGCTATGATAGCCTTACCGTATTATCTGTGCCTTAGGTTAGGATAATACTCTAGCTATGGACGTTTTTAGAAGAATGGCCACCATAAGTGATCATACGGATCTCACAATCAAGACTTATCACTGGTTGATTCCTTCGTCACAATTTAACCACTCTAAGGGCATATATTAATACATACATATGAAATATGATTTACATAATATAATCATTTTTTTATATATATAGAATATCCATGATCCACAGAGTCAACATACAATAATATGATTGGCTTAGGGGCACCCACTCTAACAATCTCCCACTTGCACCTATAGCCAATCATTTATGTATTTAATAACAAATGACGCTAAGTGTCTGTCATGCTTCTGTTTTGAAAGAGCTTTAGTAAGCGGATTCGAGATATTATCATCGGTAGGTACTCTGTTTATTTGCACGTCTTCTCTCTCAACAATTTCCCTAATAAGGTGGAAACGTTTGAGAATGTGTTTAGATCTCTGATACGACCGTGGTTCCTTGGCCTGAGCAATGACCCCATTGTTATCACAGAGCATCTCTATTAGATGAACAATGGTTAGAACCACTCTAAGTTCAGTGATGAACTTCTTGATCCAAACCGCCTTTTTGGTAGCTTTCGACAATGCAATGTACTCTGATTTTATAGTAGAGTCAGCAACATTACTTTGCTTTGAGCTTTGCCAGTTCACTGTAACTCAATTGAGACAAAAGACAAAACTTGATTATGATAAAAAAATCATCCCTATCAGTTTGAAAACTGGCATCACTATATCCTCTTAAAATGAGTTCCTCCTCTCCTCCATAAACTAAGAACATATCTTTAGTCATCTTCAGGTTCTTAAGAATGTTCTTGACTGCAATCTAGTGATGCTCACCTAGATCCGATTGATATCTGCTACAAATGCTCAAAGCATATAAGACATCAATCCGAGTACATAATATGACATACATAATGGATCCAATAGCGGAAGCATATGGTATCCTATTCATCTTATCTCTCTCATTGGGTGATTTCGGACATATGTCCTTAGAGAGATAAACACCATATGACATTGGAAGGAATCCTTTCTTGGATTCTTCCATACTGAATCTCTTCAGTATCTTGTCAATGTGTATACTCTAACTTAAACGTATGAGATCTATCATGATAGATCTTGATACTAAGGATGAAGGCTGCTTCCCCTAAATCTTTCATGGATAAGCACTTGGATAACCAGGTCTTCCCAATAAGTAATATGTCATCAACATATAATACTAGGAATGCCACTGCCCTCCCACTAAACTTCTTATACACACAGGGCCCATCTTCATTTTTGAAACTGAATTCCTTAACGGCTTCGTCAAAATAAATGTTCCAACTCCTTGATGCTTGCTTAAGTCCATAAATGGACCTTTGCAACTTGCATAACTTCCCTGCTTGACCTTCAAGAATGAAACCATCAGGTTGTGCCATATAGACATCCTCTTCAAGGTTTTCATTCAAAAAAGCAGTTTTGACATCCATTTGCCAAATTTCATAATCATGATATGCAGCTATTTCAAGCATCATCCAAATAGACTTCAACATCACCACCGACAAAAAGGTTTCATCATAGTCTATGCCATGCTTTTGCTTGAAACCTTTGGCAACCAGCTGTACTTTATAGGTATGCATGTTACCTTCCATGTCTGTCTTCTTCTTGAAGACCCATTTACAACCTATGGGTTTTATCCCGTTGGGTAAATCCACCAATGACCATACTTGGTTTTAGTACATGGAGTCCATTTCAGATTTCATGGCCTCAAGCCATTTATCAGAGTCCGGTACTGATACAACGTCACCATGGATTTAAGGTTCATCATCCTGATAAACCAGTATGTCACCGTGCAGAGTCATGAGATATCCATACTTCTCGGGCTCACAATGTACTCTACCAGACCTACGTAGCTCTTATGTTTGAGTTGGCTCACTTTCTTCCAGAATCTGTGGAGTGACCTCCTCTCGATATTCTTCCTTTTCTGGTGGTACATTTGTTAGTTCCTCATTAGCCGTATCTTGTGGAGTCAGAACTTCACCTAGTTCGACCTTTCTACCTCTTGTACTATTTTGGACAAATTCTTTTTTCCAAAAATACCCCAATTCGAGTTACAAAAACCTTTCACTAATCTGGATGTAGAAATAGTATCCCATGGTTTCCTTGGGATATCCCACAAAGGTACATTTTTCATATTTTGGGGCAAGCTTATTTCCCGTCAATGTCTTGACATAAACCGTGCAACCCCAAACTCTCAAATAAGACAACTTAGGCTTTCGCCCATTCTATAGTTCATATGGAGTCTTATCCACTGATTTGGATGGCATACGGTTCAATGTGTGAATCGTAGTTTCCAGGACATAGCCCCCGAATGCTGCGGGTAGATCAACCAAACTCATCATCGAATGAACCATGTCAAGTAACGTTCGATTCCTCCTTTCCGATACACCATTATGTTGTGGCATATAAGGAGGTGTGAGTTGTGACACTATCCCACATTCCTTAAGGTATCCACCAAACTCCAAGCTTAAGTATTCATCTTCTCGGTTCAACCGAAGGGCCTTAATACTCTTTCCAAGCTTCTTATGTACTTCATTCCTGAACTCTTTGAACTTGTCAAATGATTCAAATTTATGTCTCACCAAATAGACATAACCATGTCTACTGAAGTCATCAGTAAATGTGATAAAGTAAGAATATCCTCCTCTTGCATGAATTGTCATAGGACCACATACATCACTATGGATGATCCCTAATAGTTCTGTAGATCTTTGACTGTTTCCAGTGAAAGGCGACTTGGTCATCTTGCCTACAAGGCGTGAATCACATACCTCATATGATTGAAAATCAAGTGGGTCCAAGACTTTGTCCCTATGGAGTTTTGCTATGTGAGTTTGATTGACATGACCTAGCCTACAGTTCTAGAGGAATGTTTGTTTAAGATTGCTAGTCCTGGCTTTCTTAGTTTCAAGATTAAATATCCCTTTATCCATATCTAGAACATATAAACCATTATGTAACCTAGCATTTCCATAATGCATAACATTCAAACTAGAAGACAACAATCCATTAGATATTCCAAAATGATATCCCAAACTATTCGAAATAATATTCTCATAAATGGAAGGTACACAATAACAATCCATAAGTTCTATGATAAGGCCCAAAGGCAAAGATATCTGATAAACACCTACAGTTAGAGCAGCAACTCTTGCCCTGTTCCCAACGCATAGGTCTACCTCCCATTGGCTGAGCAATCTACTCTACTACAATCCCCACACATTAGTACAAATGTGAGATGCACATCTTGTGTCAATGACCCAAGATGTGTTAGGAGATAAGTTTATTTCAATCATGAACATACCTTTAGAAGAAGATACAGCAACAATCTTTTTCTTATTCACTAGAAAGTTTGTACAATGTTTTATCCAGTGGTTAGGATGGCCACAATGAGGACAAACGATCTTCCTTTTCACAATCGTTCCATCCAATGACTTCTAGGCTTTATGATCTACATTTGATTCAACTTCAACTAACGTCAATGCCTCATACATTTCATTACCAAGCTCAACAGTCTCTAACTCTTCTAGAAGCTCAGGTAGGGTTTCTTCTCATTATTCTTAACATAGTCATGAACAAATTGAGAAAAAGTATCAGGTAGGGATCGTAAGATTAGGTCTATTGCTAGACCTTCATCAAGAGCACATCCCAAAGTCCTAAGTGTCTCAATGTATTTTGACATTTTGAGTACATAAGGCCTAACTTTGGCACCCTCATCCATCTTGCATCTAGGCAATGACTATGTTACCATATACTTCTCCTGATCATGAAGTATATTAAAAATGGTAGGTAAGTCCATTTCCCCATACTGCAATTGCAGTAATGGTATCATTGACGATAACAGAATATACCTTGTCAACTCGACATTGGTCTTGTGTGAACGTCTAGTTTGTTAGATGAAACTACCAGCAGGCTCTAGTGAGATAGCCCGCTCAATGGTGTATAAACCTTTGTTTGACCTGAGGAAGTGCTTGACACTTCTATACTAGTCAACAAAGTTTTTGCCGTTAAACTTGATTCCTTTTTTTTATCAACGATCGTAATAACTTAACGTTGTTTGTCATTTTGAGATTTCTACAAGTCCAAAATAAAGCAAGTTAATATCATAATATAATATTTAATTAATCAAGTTCTTTTAATTAATTAAACACTCTCACTATTTTACTCAAGTCCTAATAGCCCCCACTATTAGACTTGGGAGAGACCGTTGGCTTTCGTAGCTGGCGAAGATCCATCAATTCCATTTTTAATCTTCATTGATTGAAAAGCCAAAAATGGGTTGATCTAGGTAGGCCACAAACTCAATTTATACCAGCTAATGGCATCGACCACTAATCCTCAAATATAAATTGTGCAAAAAACCAATTACACAATCCAATGGCACCAACCATTGACCTCAAGTGCAACTCGTAGATACTACATATCTCCTGTGAATTTGAAAAATTGCACTTTCTTTACGTTTGCCTCTAGTACGTTTTTGACTTTCGTTGATCGAAAAGCCAAAACTACTAGTTAAGTCTAACCCGACATCATTAAGGAAAAGCTTCAATGCAACTTAGCTTCCCATTGATAGAAGCATACCCTTCGTTGATTGAGAAGGTAACAACGATCTATGGTTTGACTAAGTACATGATGTTGGAAGGTGTTAATAGACTTAATATTGTTTATGAGAGATTTTTGTTCTTTTGGTCTCATCAGTTTTATTATCTTTATTAAACATGTTATATCGATAACATTCAACCTTAGCATACCAACTAAAGCAATAAAGATAAATGTGTTGGTGCATTTCCTTAACTAAACCAAATTTCCTAAGCCATGGGAAATTTGTAGGTCAACCTAGGTAATTAAATTACAAGAGGACTTCCAATTTAAAAAACCCGCCTTCTTCAATCTAATGCTCCTTCTTCTCCATCAGTACTCTAATTAAATATAATTTAACCTTTACATCAATAAAGAGAAACCTCTATTTATATTCAAGGGGAGTAAGATGAGAGAAAGAATTACAAGAGATTAACGGAAAGGCAAGGCATGCAACCCTTATTTAAATTGAAATTACAATCCTAAAATTTAACTAGTTCAAAGGCAAATGCAACCAACACCATGCAGTTTCATCTCAAGAATATGCATATAGCAATCAATCAGAAATAGCAATATTCAATTATTAGCTACATTACACTTTTATGTTTTACCTTGTTGCTTTTGTACCTAAAAAGTTGTAAACTTTTTAGTTTAGTCCCTTGTTGCTGGGCCTTTCCAAATTGGACTTCTAGAATAACTATAACATGCATAAAAAATATTCATAAATTCTGGAACAACTCTATGTACAACAACACCTAAAACAGCCCAAAATGAAGCCCTCCTACACCAACGTGTAAGCTAGCTGAAACAATAGTTTTTCCCGTGCATCAATTGTAAGTAAATCGATGGGGTAAATGCAGCGAAAAATAAAAATTTTCCCATCAATTACTCTGATGAACCCAATATCAGGGTCTGATATGTATATATTTTACATGCTTAAATTGAAATAACACAAAACCAAATAAGGATGGATCATACTAGCGTTTGGAGGCCCCGTCAGTATCTCTGGATGCGATCTCGCTGCCGATCCAAGTGTAGGACCGAACCACATTGTCCACATGAAGACAGTACAACAGAGACAAAAGATTGGTTTTGCTAGAACCAATCTATGGCTTTAAGGATTTAAGGATTTGGAAGGGTGAAGGAAGAAAGGAAGAGAGAAAAAAAATTCTCTCCAAAAGCTTTTAATCCACGGCTAAAGAATGAATGATTCAATGAAAAACCTATTTAACTTTTCCTTTATATAGAAAAGGCAAATATCAATTTCACCCACAAAGTTGAGCAAAACCCAAACTTAGGCAGAATTGCACATAGGTCCTTGTTAATTATTTAATTAAATATTAATATTAACTTCAATAATTAAACTCGTAATTTTGCTAAATTATTCTAATAAAATTGGACGCAGGCAACAACCTTAGTAAATTTAATTACACAGCAAAATTATCAATATGCCCTTTCATCCAAAAGACAAAAATACCCTTCCATAGTTAACCATCCTTAAACTGTCTCCTTACTGTGTGACCCATAGGTTTCTTGTCATACCGGCAGTGAATAGTATCACGATTGGCACCAATCAATCGTCTCACTACACACAGACCAAGATTGACCCCTAATAAGGCATCATGGCCACCCAATAGATTCGGATTCAGCGAAATAGCTACCTGTCAACGATATGGTTACCGTGCAATCAAAACCTTTCATCACCTGTTATCTCATCGAGACTGAGACATAGAAATAGTGTCAACCTCAGTTATCCTCTCTCTCTCTCTCTCTCTCTATATATATATATATATATATATATATATATATATATATATATATATGCAGTTACTAGACCAATGACCAGAATAATAAATTAGATTGAGCATCAACTCAATCCCACTGTGATCACAGATTTACTGTCATTATCATTAACTGAATTGCACCATGAGATAACTTCTCCCGTACCCGGGAGTGGTGAATCCTATGTTTATCCACCATAGTCTTGATACACTCCTCAATGCAGCCAATCACTATCGTATTGACAGCTCTGAATAGAACTGCATTGGGCTAGTGTCAAACTACACCAATCGGTGCACAAGGTGCTCTGGTGATCTCAAGTCTAAGGATCACATGCACCACTATTCGTTAGAGGATTTGTTCCATACACACCAGGGTTACCATTTATATGGAATCCTCTGGTGGGTCAGTCCAGTGAACTTGCCTACAACAAGCACCCATGTTTTACACCAGGTTGTCGGCAAACAACCTTGACAAGTGAGATCAGTCATTGTCGTTCGACAGGGTCGTTGAACACTATGATAGCCTTACTGTATTATCTGTGTCCTTGGTCAGAATAATACTGGGGTTACGAACATTTCTAGAATGGCCACCATATGTGCTCATAGGGTTCTCACTATCAAGATTTGAAACACTTGATATCCTCATCACAGTTCTACCATCCTAAGGACATATATCAATACATACAACTATGATTTACATGACATAGTATATAATGCCTTTTATTGATTAATAAACATCATTACAAAGAGTTAATTCCACAATAATTAATTGGCTCTAGGGCACCTATTCCAATATCAACATACATGAGTGCAGCATTAAAGACTTGCTAAACATGCATCAACATGTTAACAATCTACTAGTGCAAACCGTGAATCAATTGACTCACTATTGAATCCGTTATGGCCTATTTACGAAAACGATGTGAATTAACATGTACAAGGGTCGACTGTCTGTAAATAGACTAAAATTTCCCTGGAGGAAAATCATAGGCTACCTAAACTGGATAGTTGAGTGTAAAAATGCTCAACGTGTCAAACACTTGAGTGAAAACTCGAAGTGAAGAACAAGGCTACATGGGATAACATATAACCATCAAGTCTGGGTCGCTCGGGGTAGCGAACAACTCAGGGCAACCACCCTACATAGCGGTGTTACGATGAACGTGCAACAGTCCTATGTTTATCAACCCGAGGCTGTTGGGGGCAAGGGTGTTTTGTGTCTTGGCACCAAAGCCCTTAACACCCTAAAGATTATCAACCAGAGTTGTGTAAGGGAGCACACGCCCATCCCTACCACCGCACATGGTAGTAGGCAATTGCCATGTGCAAGGCACACGATAGCTATGTGCTATCGCGTGCGTGGCCTTACGCACTGCATTGGTTCAGTGGCAACAGCAACTGCTACTATTTATCACATCGCGGTCGTGAACCTCCAGCAGCGGTAGACAGCACCAGGGTTTCATCAAATCTTGTCCGATTTCAACAAAAATTAGATCAAACACAATAGATTTCAATAATCTCACAAACACAATAATCCAAGTTTCATTTCAATTAATCCAAATCAAAATCAATTAAAACAAAACCTAAACATGCAATCTTCAAATCACATACTTCTAGCATAAATCAAAACATTAAAAACTAATATAAGAGGCTTTGATACCACTGTTAGTGTTTTAATCGAAGAACAACATAGTAGAAAACAAACATTTACCGATTAAACACTATTAAGCCTTGAAATCCAAATATGAGTATGATGATGTTCATATGCTATAAAATAAACAGGACCCATGAAAAAATTAGAACCTTACCCACGTTTGGAGGCTCCACCTCTTTTTGAGGATCCGGATGAAAAACGCTCATGATCCAAGAGTTGGATCGAACCACCAATATCCACACAAAGGCAAGGATCAACACAAGAGATTTACTAGATCTTGATGTGAATACTAAAGAAGATGTGTGAGATTAGGATTGAGAGAAAAAATCTCTCAATTAACTTATACACTCCACAGCCAAGAAAGGAATGAAATAAGTGATATTTATTTTTTTGGGAAAAGTTATTTTTTATAGGGTTGCCGTAAAAATCCCTTGAAGGTGTATTTACAAAAATACCCTTCCACTAATTAATTCATTATTGTCCATGATTCCGAAACAAAATCATATCCTGGGTATTTTCCCATTATTACTTTTATCCATTAATAATGTTCTTTCAATATTTAAAACATATATATACCGATATATATAAATATATATATATATATATATATATATATATATATATATATATATATATATATATATATATATATATATATATATATATATATATATATATATATATATATTTATTTATATATATATATATAGCAGGTATACATATTTAAATAAATAACCGATCTTACATCTTAAATCCAATACAAGATTGGATCTAGGCAACAACCTTTCCAGCAAATTTAATTGGTCCATAAGATTTACCAAAATACCCCTTTGTCAATAAATGATAAAAAGCCCCTCACATATTCTCTTCTTTAGTTTGCCTTCTATGTGTGTGACCTAAAGGTCCTCATCATGCCAGTAGTGTATAATATCGCGATCGACACCCAATCAATCATCTCATTACACACATACCAAGATTGGCCCCTAGTAAGGCATTATAACCACCCGATAGATTTGGATCCAGTGTAATTCAATACCTGTCAATAGTATGGTTACCGTGCAATCAATTCCTTTCATCATCTATTTTCTCATCAAGGTTTGAAGCATAGAAGTAATGTCAGCTTCATATATAAACCACCTTGACCTATTTAGATTAAGTTATCGGACCAATCAACCAATCGAGCTTCAACTCAATTCCACTATGGCCACAGATTCCATGGTCGTTGTCCTTCACCAAATCTCACCGAGATAATAACTCTTGTACATAGGAATGATGAATCATTTGTTGATCCACCATAGTTGTGATGTACTTCTTGATGTAGCCAATCACTCCCATATTGATAACCCTCTTAGGATTACACTTAGTAAGTGTCAAACAACACCAATAGGTACACACAGCACTCCGGTGATCTCAAGTGTAAGGACCACATGCACCACCATTTGTCAGAGGATGTATTCCAAGGGACACTGGGGTTACCATTAGTTAGAGTAGATGCCCTAGAGCCAATCAATTATTGTAGAATTGACTTTTTGTAATAATGTTCATTAATCAATAATAAAAGGCATTTTATTCTATATCGCGTAAATCATTATTATTGCAATATGTATTGATATATGTCCTTAGAATGGTAGAACCGTGACGAGGGTATCAAGTGTTACAAATCTTGATAGTGAGAACCCTATGAGCACATATAGTGGCCATTCTAGAAAGCGTCCAGTAGACCCGGTATTATTACAAGTAAGGGCACGAGATAATACGGTAAAGGCTATCATAGTGTTGAGCGACCTATCGAAAGACGATGGTGATCTCACTTGTCAAGGTTGTTTGGTGACAACTGGTGCAACACATGGGTGCTTGTTGTGAGCGGATATACGCGCAAGTTCACTGGATCGACCCACCCAGGAGGATTCCATATGGATGGTAACCCCGGTGTCTATGGAACAAATCCTCTAACCAATGGTGGTGCATGTGATCCTTAGACTTGAGATCACCGGAGGGCGCCTTGTGCACCGGGAATTGTGCGATTTGACACTAGCCCTACGCGATTCTATTTAAGTGTCGATGACGGTGGTGATTGGCTATATCAAGGAGTGTATCAAGACTATGGTGGATTGACGGAGGATTCATCACTCCCGATGCGGGAGAAGTTATCTCACGGCGCAATTCAATATATGGCAATTACACTAAAGCGTGGGCCACGGTGGGATTGAGTTGTTGCTCTATCCAGTTATAATATGGGTCATTGGTCGAGCGAATATATAATATCGAGTAACCGAAGGTTGACACTATTTCTATGCCTTCGTCTCGTAGAGATAACGTATGATGAAAGGATCAAATTGTACGGTAACCATATCATTGAGGTAGCTACTTTCTTTGAATCCGAATCTATCGGGTGGCCATGATGCCTTGCTAGGGGCCAATCTTGGTGCGTGTATAAGTGAGCGATTAATTGGTGTTAATCGCGATACTATACACTGCCGGTATGATGAGGAGCCTATGGGTCACACACATAGAAGATAATTTAAGAGCCAAGAAGAAAGAAGGGCGTTTTTGTCTTTTTAGGCGAAAGGGTATTTTGGTAATTTCACAGTGCAATTAAATTTGCTGAGGTCGTAGCATTTATTTAATATGTAAGAAAAATTAAATAAGTGAAATTACGGTTAAATGTGTGTTCGCACATATTTAATTGAATTATCATTATTGTTAAATGTTAATTAAATATTAATTGATTTTAATTGAGATAATGATGAATTAAATTAAAATATCTAATTGGGAGTGTTTGGCAACATGGGGTGTTTGGGTTGGAGCCCAAGCCCATTCCATGTGGGAATAGGGCAACTTGGTTTGCCTATAAAAGGAATAGTGTTTGTGTGATTTGTTAATTAATTCATATTTGCCTTTTTGAAAGAAAAAGAAAAAACACATAACACACAACAGCCTTTTGGAGACTCTCCCACGCCACTTTCATCCTTTTGATTGAAAAATCAAATACTCCTCTTCTTGATTTCTTAAGGCCAAGGAGGATCTAGCAAATCCCTCATTGGTTCTTGTTGATTGTCTTCGTGTGGACCTCTACGGTTCGATCCTATACTTGGATCGGTAGCAAACACGTTCAGAGACAATATTGGTGGAGCCTCCAATGTGGGTATGAATCTAAAAATTTAGATTTATTTACTTTTTACGAGATTCTTGATATTATACATAAGCGTAAAATTTGTGCCTTGATTTTGGGCTTTAAGAAATGATTTACGGTTGTATAAAATTTTGTTTTCCGCTGCGCAACCAGGTCGTTTCCTAACAGTGGTATCAGAGCCTAGGGTACTAAATTTTACGGTTTTTTATGAATGGTTGATTACATGTGTTTGTTGATAACATGCTGCCTTGATGAATCTGCCATGAAAAACCCAGATTTTGTTAAATCTGAAAAATCTGTAAATCCACTGTTGAATGAATGATTCAAATGATAAACTGGTTTAACAATGTGTTGATGAATGTTATATTGGTTGGTTAATATCCTGGTTGAACGTATGTGCATTTGATTTGATTTGGATTCGTGTTTATACACAAAAACTGCAAAAAACGCGAACTGTACGAATTGGGGATTTGCAGGTCTCGCCGCGACGAGGAGCCTCTGGACAGTTTCGCCGCGGCGAAGATAAAACCTTCGCCGCGGCGAAGTCTGTGGCGGCTAGACCTAATGTTAATCCTCACCGCGGCAAAGATAAAACCTTCGTCGCGGCGAAGTATGCAGCGAGGAATTGCATACTGTAAATCCTCGCCGCGGCGAAGGCTGTAGCTTTCCCAATTCAGTATTTTTCTGCAAAGGAACTAATCTTCAGTTTTTAATAACCTATAAAGCCAATGTACATTCTGCACATTTAAGAGGGTAATTAATTAATTAACCCACCCAATTCAAAAAAAAATTTTGATTATTTTTTAAATTTATGCTTTGTACTTGGTTGTATATTGCATGGTGCTCGGTACATGAGCCTTAGACCTAAGGGTGAATGTTTTAAATTATTTTGGGTATGTATGGCTGTAATATTTTAAATAGGGCCTGCGTTTCCTGGCTTCTCTCCTCTTTTTGATGTACATTCTTTTCTCATCTCATTCCCCTCGAATGTAAATCGAGGTTTCTAAATTTGTTGATGTAAAATTAGTTTAAATATTAATTTTTATTGTAAATTTAGAATGATATTTTTGTAATGTACTTGGAGTCGGAGCAAAGGACGAGGCAACCATACTTGAAGACTCAAGATGTTTATTACAGGACCCCTAGGTGACCCACCGATTCCTCAAGGCTCGAGGAGATCGGTTTTAGTTGGGCCATGTACCGGCACGTTTAATATTTTATTTAGAATGCATGCTAAGGTTGAATGTTGAATAACATGCCAAACAATGTCATTCTAACAAAGATAATAATCTCATGAGACATTAAATAACAAACCCCTCAACTAAGTATATTAAGTCACGAATGCCTTCCATCACCATGGTTTTAATCAAACCCTTTGTTATTCGAACTTTGTTCGCCAAAGCGAAGGGTACACTTCTACCAGTGGGAGGTTAAAATTCATTGGAGTTTTCCTTAATGGTGATGGGTCGACTTAAAATGATGGTTTTGCTTGTTCGCCAAAGCGAAGGTTGATAAACGCGTCATAGGCAAAGTAGAGCAGTACACATATTGTGTGTACATGGTGACATATAGTGTCCACTCTACTGATACTGAGAATCACACTTGAGGACAATGGTTGGAGCCATTAGATTGTGTGATTGGCTTGTTGGCTTTTTCACATTTGAAGTTGATAGTGGGAGCTATCAACTGGTGTGGATTAAGTTTGTTGGCCTACCTAATCAACTCATTTTTGCTTGTTCGCCAAAGCGAAGGTTTGAAATGGGAAGGATGGGATCTCGGTCCACTAGGAAAGCCAACGGGCTTTCCCGAGTTAATAGTGAGGGCTATTGGCTTGAGTAAAATAGTGGGAGCATCGTTTAATAAAAGACCATATTAAATTATAATGAACTTTATAATAACTTTATCTTTTCTGCAATTGTAGATTCACAAAAAAATGAGCATTATGAACTGCGGACCGATAATCGAAAAAGAAAACAGGGTTGGATGGATCCAATTTCTCGGGTAGTATCGTAATCTTCGGATTATACTCAAGTCGAAAAGAAATTGTATATCCTTGAAAAGCCATACATGGTGAGCCACGATCTGATGCCACTCAGGAAGTTAAGGATACTTATCAAAAGTTCCTTGATGATGCTGATAGCGTACAATGCTTGATGTTGGCATCGATGACACCTATGTTGCAAAAGCAGCATGAGAATATGGATGCTTCTTCCATTATTCTACACCTCAAGGAGCTTTACGAAACAAATGCTCGACATGAGAGGTACAAGGTGTCGAAAGCCTTTGTTTGGGAGTCGTCAGGTTGAGGGTACCCAAGTTGGTCCTCATGTGCTCAAGATGATCGAGCACATAGAGGCTTGAGACTTTGGGATGTGGCTTGGATGCGAATTACAAATGGATTTAATTACCGCAATCCTTGCACGACTCATATCTCCATTCATAATGAATTTCAATATGAACACGATGGAGAAAACCTGTCGAACTTGAACATCTTGAAGCTCTGAGCGAGGACTTGAAAAAGTCCAAGCTCTTTCTTGGTTCTTTGCCCAGTAAAGCAAAGGAAGTAACGGCAAGGGTAAGGCCAAGACCAAACCCAAGCCCAAGCCCAAAGGACAGGTTGCTCTTGGGCAGAGGTGGCATAGGAAAGGGCAAGGTAGTCGCTTCTTTGTGGCAAGGCTCGCCCTTTGGAGGAAACACTTGCAAGGCTTTCCTCACAAACAAGAAGAAGTCGAGGCTACGACTTGGTACTTTCATGATTGAGATTAACTTCTCTCCCTCAACATCTTGGGTCATAGACACGGGATGTGGTGCTCCCACATTTGTCTTGATGTGCGGGGACTAAGGCGAGTAGAGTGCTCGCCAAGGGAGAGGTGCACCTACGAGTTGGAAATGGAGCACATGTGGGTGCATGTTGTAGGGACTTATTGTTTATCTTTGCCTACGGGCTTATTGTTGGAACTACATAAGCTTGTTATCACATACCTTCTATTTCTAGAAATATTATTTCGTATCCATTTTGGATAATATGGGGTATCATTTTGAGATATCTAATGGATTGTTGTCCTTTAGTTTGAATGGTATTCTATTTGGGATTGCAAGGTTATATAATGGATTATATGTTCTTGATTTAAACAATAAAGATATTCTCAATATTGAAACCAAGAAAGCTAAACATAGCGATCAAAACCAAACATATCTCGGCATTGTAGATTGTGTCATGTTAATAAGACTCACATTGCAAAACTTCAAAGGGATGGAGTTTTGGCCCCTTTTGACTTCCAGGTCATTTGAGGTATGCGAGTCATGCCTTTTAGGCAAGATGACCAAGTCTCCTTTCACAGGGACAAAGTGAAAGGGCTCTTGAACTTGTTAGGCATCATCCATAGTGATGTATGTGGTCCACTAACGGTTGAAGCCGAGGTGGATATTCATACTTCATCATATTTCTTGATGATTTCGGTAGATATGGTTATGTCTACCTTATGAGACATAAATCTGAAGCCTTTGATAAATTCAAGGAATTCGGGAATGAAGTCACGAGAATATGTTGGGCAAAAGTATTAAAGCTCTTCGGTCGGATCGAGAAGGTGAATACTTAAGCTCGGGGTTTTACAGTACTGAAGGAATGTGGGATAGTATCACAACTCACCCCCTCCTTATACACCCCACACAATGGAGTGTCGAAAGGAGGAATATGACCTTACTTGACATGGTAAGGTCCATGATGAGTTTTAGTGATTTACCCGCATCGTTACGGGGTTATGCCACAAAGCTGCGACTCATGTTTTGAACCGTGTGCCATCAAAGTCTGTAGATAAGACTCCATATGAGCTATGGAGTGGGCGAAAGCCCAACTTGTCTTATCTAAGGATTTGGGGTTGCGAAGCTTATGTTAAGAAATTGACTTCGAACAAGCTGGGCCCAAAATCCTGTAAATGTATATTTGTAGGGTATCCAAAGGAGACCAAAGGATACTATTTCTACCACCCAGAAGAGCGTAAAATTTTTGTTGCTCGATCTGGTGTCTTCCTAGAAAAGGAATATTTTCTAAGAAGTACTAGTGGGAGAAAAGTAGAACTCGATGAAGTTTTAGAACCACAAGATATACTAGACGAAGGACGGGATGATGTGCCGCAAGAAGTGGTTAAGCATCATGAGGAGGTTACTCCACAACTTGTGGATCAAAGTGAACCACCTCAGGTAGCACAGGAGCTACGTAGATCGGGAGAGTACGCCATGAGCCCGAGAGATACGGTTATCTCGTGACTCAATATGGTGGCGTACTAGTCTACCAAGGCGATAAACCGGAACCTACGAAGACGCTATATCGGATCAGTTCCGTTAAATGGCTTAAAGCCATGAAATGCGAGATGGACTCCATGTACGAGAACCAAGTGTGGTCTTTGGTGGAACCACCTGAAGGAAGGGGTAAAACCCATAGGGTGTAAATGGGTCTTCAAGAAGAAGACTGACATGGATGGCAACGTGCATACTTATAAAGCATGACTGGTTGCCAAAGGTTTCAAATAAATTCATGGCATTGACTATGAAGAAACCTTTTTGCCGATTGCCATGATTAAATCCATCCGGATTATGCTTGCAATTGCTGCATATCATGACTATGAGATTTGGCAAATGGATGTCAAAGCGCTTTCTGACGAAACCTTGAGGAGGATGTGTATATGACACAACCTGATGGTTTCGTTCTTGATAGTCAAGCTAATAAGGTATACAAGTTGCAGAGATCCATTTATGGACTCAAGCAAGCTTCAAGGAGCTGAAACATTCGTTTTGATGAAGCCGTAAAAGAATTCGGTTTATTTAAGAACGAAGATGAGCCCTGTGTTTACAAGAAACCGAGTGGGAGCGTAGTGGCATTCCTAGTGTTGTATGTCGATGACATACTTCTGATCGGGAATGATATACCGAACTTGCAGTCGGTAAAGACTTGGTTATCCAAGTGTTTCTCCATGAAGGACTAAGGGGAAGCAGCCTACATCCTTGGTATAAAGATCTATCGTGATAGATCACGTAGGTTGCTTGGCCTAAGTCAGAGTGCGTATATTGACAAGATCTGAAAAGATTCAGTATGGAAGAATCCAAGAAGGGATTTCTTCCGATGTCAAATGGTGTTTATCTCTCTAAGGAATTGTGTCCTAAAACACAAGATGAGAGAGACAGGATGAAGAGGATCCCATATGCATCAGCAGTTGGATCCATCATGTATGCCATGCTATGTACTCGGATTGATGTCTCATGTGCTTTGAGCACTTGTAATAGATATCAGTCGGATCAAGGTGAGCGTCATTGGATGGTGTCAAGAATATTCTTAAGTACAGAAGAGGACTAAGGATATGTTCTTGGTTTATGGGGGAAGATGAGCTCACTATAAGAGTGCAGTGATGCCGGTTTCCAAGCGGACAAAGCGATTATCGATCGCAATCGGGGTTTGTATTTTTGTCTCAATGGCGGTGCGGTGGTGGAAGAGCTCCAAGCAAAGCCAAACTAGTAGACTTTACAATGGAGGTTGAGTATATTGCATTATCGATGCGGCTAAGGAGCGATCCGGATTAAGAAGTTCGTCCAGAGAACTTAGTGTGGTTCCTACGATTGTTGATCCTATAGATATCTATTGTGACAACAATGGAGCAATTGTTCAAGCTAGGGAACCACAGTCTCATCTAAGTCCCAGACACATACTGCCGATTCCATCTCATCAGAGAGATAGTTGAGAGGAAAGACGTGCAGATTAGTAAAGTGCATGCGCGACAATCTCGCGAGATCCGCGACAAAGCCTCCAGTCGTAGCGAAGCATGAAAGGCACTTGAAATCATTTGGTATTAAATACATGAATGATTGGCTATAGTGCAAGTGGGAGATTGTTAGAGTAGATGCCCTAGAGCCAATCAATTATTGTAGAATTGACTCTTTGTAATAATGTTCATTAATCAATAATAAAAGGCATTTTATTCTATATCGCGTAAATCATTATTATTGCAATATGTATTGATATATGTCCTTAGAATGGTAGAACCGTGACGAGGGTATCAAGTGTTACAAATCTTGATAGTGAGAACCCTATGAGCACATATAGTGGCCATTCTAGAAACGTCCGTAGACCCAGTATTATTCTGAAGTAAGGGCACATATAATACGGTAAAGGCTATCATAGTGTTGAACGACCCTATCGAAAGGCAGTGGCTGATCTCACTTGTCAAGGTTGTTTGGTGACAACCTGGTGCAACACATGGGTGTTTGTTGTGGCGATATACGCGGCAAGTTCAGGTGACCCACCGAGGATTCCATATGGATGGTAACCCCGGTGTCTATGGAACAAATCCTCTAACGAATGGTGGTGCATGTGATCCTTAGACTTGAGATCACTGGAGCGCCTTGCACCGATTGGTCACGCTTTGACACTAGCCTAACGCAGTTGTATTTAGAAAGTCAGATACGGTGGTGATTGGCTATATCAAGGAGTGTATCAAGACTATGGTGGATTGGACCAGAGGATTCATCACTCCAGTGCGGGAGGAAGTTATCTCACGGCGCAATTCGGTATATGGCAATGACACTAAAAGCGTGGCCCACAGGTGGGATTGAGTTGTTGCTCTATCCAGTTATAATATGGGTCATTGGTCCAGGGCCGAATATATAATATCGAGTAACCGAAGGTTGACACTATTTCTATGCCTTCGTCTCGTAGAGATAACGTATGATGAAAGGATCGGGTTGTACGGTAACCATATCATTGACGTAGCTACTTTCTGAATCCAGAATCTATCGGGTGGCCATGATGCCTTGCTAGGGGCCAATCTTGGTCTTTGTATAAGTGAGACGATTAATTGGTGTTAATCGCGATACTATACACTGCCGGTATGATGAGGAGCCTATGGGTCACACACATAGAAGATAATTTAAGAGCCAAGAAGAAAGAAGGGCGTTTTTGTCTTTTTAGGCGAAAGGGTATTTTGGTAATTTCACAGTGCAATTAAATTTGCTGAGGTCGTAGCATTTATTTAATATGTAAGAAAAATTAAATAAGTGAAATTACGGTTAAATGTGTGTTCGCACATATTTAATTGAATTATCATTATTGTTAAATGTTAATTAAATATTAATTGAGATAATGATGAATTAAATTAAAATATCTAATTGGGAGTGTTTGGCAACATGGGGTGTTTGGGTTGGAGCCCAAGCCCATTCCATGTGGGAATAGGGCAACTTGGTTTGCCTATAAAAGGAATAGTGTTTGTGTGATTTGTTAATTAATTCATATTTGCCTTTTTGAAAGAAAAAGAAAAAACACATAACACATAACAGCCTTTTGGAGACTCTCCCACGCCACTTTCATCCTTTTGATTGAAAAATCAAATACTCCTCTTCTTGATTTCTTAAGGCCAATGAGGATCTAGCAAATCCCTCATTGGTTCTTGTTGATTGTCTTCGTGTGGACCTCTACGGTTCGATCCTATACTTGGATCGGTAGCAAACACATTCAGAGACAATATTGGTGGAGCCTCCAATGTGGGTATGAATCTAAACTTTAGATTTATTTACTTTTTCTGCAGATTCTTGATATTATACATAAACTGTAAAATTTGTGCCTTGATTTTGGGCTTTAAGAAACGATTTACGGTTGTATAAAATTTTGTTTTCCACTGCGCAACCGGGTCGTTTCCTAACACCATTTATATGGAATCCTCTAATGGATCAGTCCAGTGAACTTGTGAATCACAAGCACCCATGCGCCGCACGAAGTTGTCACCAAACAACCTTGGCATGTGAGATCAATCACTACCTTCTGGTAGAGTCGTTCAACGCTATGATAGCCTTACCGTGTTATATGTGCCCTAGGTTAGGATAATACTCTGGCTATGAACGTTTCTAGAATGGCCACCATAAGTGATCATGTAGTCTCTCACTAGGCAAGTATTCTCTGAGTATTCTATAGAGAGAATCCAGAGAATTGTTAGCTTAAAAGGGTGTTTGTCTAAAAATTGTATCCTTAATCCAATTATAAAATACTATTACACAATGACCATTTTTCAGATATATAAAAAATAATAAGAATTATTTTCTAATAAATCGGAAAGTGTGAAGATGTTTTCTAAATATTATTACTACCAAAAATACATATATAACTCCACATTAATTCCTTCACTAAGACAATGTGTGCAACCCTCTCGTCAGCTTGACGTTTCTCGATCGCTACAATCTTATACTTGCAAAAGGAAATAAAGCAATGGGTTGAGCTATAAATACTCAGTAAGTAAATCAAACCTAACTGTGCTCTTACTCCCTGTCCCCATTTTTGCTGTACTGCTTCTAAATTTCTGCTTGCTCTCTCTCTTTATTCTCAGGCGTACTACTTACTTTCTAGTGTTGTGCCATTCTTTATCCTTTTATTTCTCTTCTCTGCTAGATTACATCTTTTTATTTCCTTCTCTACTCAACGAATCGCTAAGTTTCCTTGCTATTGGTCATGTTTCTAATTTCTATACTTTTCTAGCATGTATCTAATTTCTGTTCTTTTCTCGTATATCTCTAATTTCTTTTAAATTCTCATAGGCTTCTATTTTCTTTTCTTCTCCATTCTCATGGACTTCTATTTTCTTTTCTTAGCTAGTCAGACACGTAATGATAAAATAAACTCTTTGATCTATGCATAAATGCATAAAATGCAATGCACATAAAATGTTTGATGCATATGCAAATAATCATGTTTGTATTCTTTATGAAAATTCTTTTCTAATTCTTTTTGAAATTTTTTTTTTTTTCTGTTTGTCAATCGGACTAGGTTGAGGCATAGATTTGGAACCCTGGCCGTGTGAGCATATTCTAAAATTCTTTCTAGGTATAGTCCTCATCCACATGCACTTCTAGCAGATTGTACAATTCTGTTTTCTATTTTGAGGTTGCTCACTGATGGCGGCATGCATGTGCATCTCTGTTGCCATTGACTAACATCGTGAATGCTCACAAGTTCCCCATCGCAACAGCCCTATGAAAACATGTTCTGTAAATATGAAAAATAACTAGCTAGACATTTTCCAAAAATTTTAAAATTTCTTAAATACATGTTATGCTATGTCATGTATTTATATGATGTCTATGCATGATCCCAAAATACGTGTCTGACTCTGACATGTATTCTATTAATTCTAAGGCTTTTATTTCTATACTTTCCCAAAGTTCTATTCTAGTAACACGCTTAACTTAAACATTTTCTATTTTATTCTTTATTTCTGAATTCTATGTATCGTGTGTATGTACACGATTCTATAATTTCTATATAATTATGTAATTCTTCAATTCTATCATGCTATGTAAAATGTACACGTACACAATTACATTATCTCTCACAACTTCTACTCTTCTATAATTCTATTAGTGAGATATTAAAACGGCACAATTCAACTAAGGAATGAATTCTACATTTTGGGCAATCCAATTTCTTCTATAAAAATCTATGCCACAACTTAGGTATTAAGTCTACTAACTTGCCCAATTATGCTACTAGATTTTCTCAAATTTAATATATCACATAACCATGTCATTAAACTACTCTCTAATATTTTCTAATGTTACAGACATGCCTTGTACAACTTTCTAAATACAAATTTTAATGCCATAAATTTGCATTCTCTTAACATGACCATCAACTTCAATTGTTATACATGCCCTTCTCTCTTCTTTTCTTTTGGCTACATTCTATACATTAATCTATATTGCCATATTAATCATTGTAAATACAATCTCACATATGGCATAACATATACTTTGGCTAAATTCTAATTTCTTTCTAACATTCTTAACCAAACTTTTGGCCAATACAAAATATTCTCAAGATCTTCTAGCACAATTATATGGCTTGTAATATATAATAAGGCACGAAAACTATACTCATACCAATCAATTTCTAAAATGGTCATGTATTTAATACACAAACCAAACTTCTATTTCTTTGATGTTTCTTTTGATATCTATACTTGGGAAAGCTTTTCTATTCTTTATACAATAAAATCACTTATTACATATTGTTTGTAACTAATCTCAAAACAAGAAACAACAATATACTCATTTGGTCAAGCCATTATTTGGATGATCTTTCTAATTTTAACCATACAAGCTTGACAACTTATTGTGACATATTGTAATATTATAATATAATCTCCCATCTTTTACTATCATCAATACTACACTATTGCAACAATTTAATATGCAATTCTTGCCATCGCTTTTCTAAAGTCATAGGTTTCAAAACTCATAATTCAATGACTAAATACAATATGCCATTCAAACTAATGCTAAAAGTTCAAGCAAATTGGACCATGCACTAAAGGCCATTCATTTCATTGAACTAACATAACCAAGTGTTATTCTAAATTTTGGCATAGCAAAATACACTCTTAAACACTTAAACTTATACTTGGTTAAGTCTAATACAACCTTTTAACATCAATTCTTTCCTTTCTCAAACAATATCTTCAACAATATTTGACAAATTTATGCATGCATTTCTTTTTGAATTTTCATCAAACAATTTACATGCACATACAAATACTTGGTTGCCCACACTTCCACATCTCTCCAAATACCTCAAAATTGGAACAAAACTCACCAAAAACTCGACTCCTAATTTGGCCGAAGTTATCATTCCATTAATACTTCTTCCATATTTCATCTATAATTCGCCAAATCATCACATACACATGAACTACTCTTCATGGCTGAACTTTTACACATCATTCAAGCATTTAAATGGCCAAAAATTCTCACCATACATCATATACAATCATACAATATTCAACAATTACAATTATGGCTCAAAACAATGCTTAAGTTTGATTTACTTACCTTTTTCTTGCGAGAATCCTTTTCTTTGCTTCCTTTGCTCAATTTCTCCATTGATTCATGCTAAAACACATAAATTCATGAGAACTCATACTTATAAAACACAAATCACAAACTTTTTCTAAAATCTTAGAGAGCCATAAAATGAACATATATTCACTTAGGCGTGAATTCTCATGTAATTCTCTTGGAAGACTTTGAAGAAATGGAGGAGAAATGGGGGAAGAAGGTGGCTGGCCTTTTTGGTGTGCAAATGGTTAGGGTTTTGTCAATTGAAGTCTTATAATTATATATATATATATATATATTTATATTCCCATTTTTCCCTTTCATTTTTATGATAATTTCAATTATGCCATACGTGCATTTACCGATATACCCTCACTTTAATGGATTTAATACATGTTCTTGGTCATTTTCACTTCCCATCATAAACTCTAATTATGAGTGAAAAGACCATTTTACCCTTATTCTTTAATTTCTTCGTATTACTTTATAAACACATATTTATCTCGGCATCACATCACGTGTATTGTCCATAACCTCTCTACCACTCTATTGTCATGGCTAGCACACTTAATACATTATATTTATCATATTCACTTTTCACTTGAACACGTGATTCTATGTGAAATGACCATTTTGCCCCTATTGAAACTTTTATGGAATTCCTCTATAAAACTAGCTAAATATATTCACTATGACTATAAAATAATCCCTACCATATTCCTAAATGTGGGTATTACAGATCATAGGGATCTCACAATCAAGACTTATCACTGTTTGATTCCCTCGTCACGGTTCAACCACTCTAAGGGCATATATTAATACATACATATGAAACATGCTTTACATAATATAATCAATGCCTTTTATATATAGAATATCCATGATCCATAGAGTCAACATACAACACTAAGATTGGCTTAGAGGCACCTATTATAACAACTAGAGCGTCGTGTGTAAATATTGTTGTAATTTGACACTAGCATAATGTAGTCCTATTTAGGGTTATCAATATAGTACTGGTTGGTTACATTGAGAAGTAGACTATGGCTATGATGGATCGATAAATGATTCATTGCTCCTGGGTACAGGAGAAATTATGTTCAGTTAGTAACTATGATCACAAATTTGTGGCCATAATGGAATTGAGTCGATGCTCAAATCCAATTTTATTTGGTCATTTATTCGATGACCAAATGCAAACGTATCAGGTAAAATGATTGAAGTTGGCACTACTTCGGCACTTCAAACCTTGATGAGATAAATGATGATGAAGAGATTTGAATTGCACGATAACCATATTGTTGACAAGTAGCGATTTTGTAGAATCTTTATTTATTGGGTAACCATGATGCCTTGCTAAAGACCAATCTTGGTTGGTGTATAAAGAGCTAATTAGTTGATGCTAAGTCACGATTCTGGTCACTACCAACATAATAAAGAGCCTATAGGTCACATACATTCAAAGCAGTTTGAGGAGAATAATAATGGAAGGGTAATTTCGTCTTTGAGATGAAATGGGTATTTTGGTAATTTTGCTATGCGATTAAATTCGTTGAGGTTGTTGCCTACATTCAATATTTATATTGAATTGATTTTAGCAAAATTATAAAGCATATTAATATTAATATAAAACATTAATATTTAAATATGTAATATATATGTATTTGTATTTAATTGAGTTAAATATGGATTAAATATATATAATTATAAACTATTAAAAAGGAAATAAATATAATTATATTTATATTTATTTGTTATTCCAGCAGGGGAATAAGACTAATCCTATTCCAAGTAAGGAATAGGATTATCCTTTACCATATAAAGGAGAGCTTAAACTAAAATTTTAGTTGAATACACAAACCCTAGCCACTTGTTATTTTGTGAGAGAATTTTTTTTCTCTCTTAGGGTCGTTTAGTTCAGGAAATGTTGTATTACTATGAATATTATATTAATGGAAATATAGATTACCTTGAAGATTAATGGGAATGTTTAGGAAATGTATTTGGTTGGTAGGAATAAATTGGTGGGTATGTTATATAATTTACTAAATTACCCTCCTTTTTAAATATTAATATAATATTATTTTTGGAATAATTTTTTAGCCCCCTACATTTTAGATTTATCTGAAACACCCTAGCAACAAAAAAATTTTAAAAGTTAACAAAAACACCCCCACCCACCCTAAGCTACTGCCGGTGGCCTACCACCACTACCAGCGGCGGCGAAAGTGGAGATCTGGCCATGAAACGACGACCATTTCACTGCCAAATATCTGGCCTTTCATGGCCACACCTTTGCCCATGAAAGGCCGGATCTGTTAGGAATCGATCTACCCAACGCAGCGGAAAAACAAAAATCAAAAGGATGAATCGATTCTTTTTATGCCAAAATCCGGGTACAGATTATATAGTTTACATGTTAAATCAAAATTCTGCACAAAAATAATACTAGTCCATTCAAGGATCAGAGATCTTATGCATGTTTCGAGGCTCCTTCAAATGTCTTTGAATTTTATTCGCAACCGATTCAACGTAGAATCGCATGAACGGTGATCCACACGAAGACAATGAGAAGAACCAGCCCTTGTTTTGCTAGAACAAAGGGGTGGCTTCAAGAATCAAGTAGTTTAAAGAATTAAGAAGAGAAAAATTTCTCTTCAATCTTTGCACAAGACGTGAGAGAGAAAGTGTAAAAGGGGTGCCACTTTTTCTTTCAATAATGATTGAATGAATTGAATAATTCTTTTAACTCAACTTGCACTTATAAAATGCATGAGTTAAAACCCTATTCCTATAGGGAATAGGCATGGGCTCCAACCCTAATCCACCCTTGTGTCCAAACACTCTTGTTTTGGTATTTTAAATTTTAATTATTTATTATTATAATTAAAATCAATTAATATATATATGAAATATATTAACATTTAATAATAATAACAATTCATTTAAATATATGTGTACATATATTTAAATATAATCTCACTAATTTAATTTTAACATTAAATTAAATACAGGCAACAACCTCGGCAAATTTAATTGCACTATGAGATTACGAAAATACCCTTTCATCCTAAAAGAAGAAAATACCCCTTGAACAAAACGATTCTTAAATTATATTCTAAGTGTGTGACCTGTTGGAGTAGGTGCCCTAGAGCTGATCAATTATTATGGAATTGACTCTTTGTAATAATGTTTATTAATCAATAAAAGACATTTTCTACTAAATCATGTAAATCATAATTGTGTGTATTGATATATATCCTCAGGATGGTAGAACTATGACAAGGGCATCAGGTGTGTTAAATCTTGATAGTGAGAACCCTATGATCACATATGGTATCCATTATAGAAATGTATGTAGCCCTAGTATTATTCTGACCAAGGACACAGATAGTACGGTAAGGCTATCATAGTGTTGAACGACTCTATCGAAAGCGTGTTGAGTCTCACTTGTCAAGGTTGTTTCTGAGCAACCTAGTGCAACACATAGGTGCTTCTTTGTAGGAAAGTTCAGCGGGTGGCCCACTTTAGAGGATTCCATAGAGATGGTAACCCTAGTGTCTATGGAACAAATCTTCTAACGAATGGTGGTGCGTGTGATCCTTAGACTTGAGATCATCGGAGCACCCCGTGTACCGATTGGTGTAGTTTGACAGTAGCCAAACGTAGTTCTATTTAGAGCTATCAATACGGTAGTGATTGGTTGCATCGAGGAGTGTATCAAGACTATGGTGTATTGACAAAGGATTCATTGCTCTCAACGCAATTCAATAAATGGCAATGACACTAAATCTGTGGCCACAGTGGGATTGAGTTGTTGCCCAATACAATTTATTATTGGTCTAGTAACTGAATACAAAGATATCGAGGATAACTGAGGTTGACACTATTTATGTACCTCAATCTTGATGAGATAATAGATGATGAAAGGATTTGATTGCACGGTAACCATATCATTGATAGGTAGCTATTTCGCTGAATCTGAATCTATCGGGTGGCCATGCTGCTTACAAAGGGCCAATCTTGGTTTGTGTGTAATGAGACGATTAATTGGTGTTAATCGCGATACTACTCACTGTCGATATGATGAGGAGCCTACAGGTCACACATTTAGAAGATAATTTAAGAATCAGTTTAGAGACCGAGACCGACGAAGATACTGTACTGAATGACTTGATCGATCGTACTAGATAGTATAAGATAGACCATAAACCTTTCATACGCAATTCCTCGATCCATTCATTAATGCGCAAGAGAAAGCAATCCATCAGACTAGAGGGAAGGTTGGTCTTTCTCAACGTGGTGTACGAAAACCCATTCACAAGGTTTCGCTATAATCAAGTGTCAATGGTGTGGCACACGTACTTGATCGAGTGTTTGCTCGTGAGACTGAAAGAAGGATTTGATTACCAACATCGGGAAAGATGGTTATGGAAAGCCTATCATGACATCGTTTATCGCGGTTCATGTGTGGCTGCTCGCTCTTGCCTTTCCTTGATGCAAGGGGTATTTTCGTCTTTTAGGATAAAAGGGTATTTTGGTAATCTTATAGTGCAATTAAATTTGCTGAGGTTGTTGCCTATGTGTAATTTAATGTTAAAATTAAACTAGTGAGATTATATTTAAATATATGTACGCATATATTTAAAGTAATTATTATTATTAATTAAATGTTAATATATTCCATATTTATATTAATTGATTTTAATTATAATAATCATTAATTAAAAATAAAATACTGTAAGAAGGGTGTTTGGATACAAGGGTGAATTAGAGTTGGAACCCATGTGTATTCCTTATAGGAATAGGGTTTTAACAACTTGCACTATATAAGTGCAAGTTGTGTTAAAGAAATCATTCATTCCATTATTAAAGAAAGAAAAGGTAGCCCCCTTTCACCCTTCTCTCTCACGTTCTGTAATGACTTTCTCTCTAGCTAGTGATGCGTGATTACTACAACATGCAAAACTAGCAAGTGCACTAGTCGTTCAAGTAATAGAGTGATGGGTAGGATATCGTTCCCGAGGACTGGTAGCTAAGCACTAAGTTCCTAACGTTAACAAGTTGAACCAACCGAAAATCTTGGATTTGTGGGAGCAATTTGCTATTAAACGAAAACAAAATAAAATTTAACAAAGAAGTAATTCTTAAAAGGAACGCAAATGAAATACAAGAAATTCAATTTAAGCAAAACGGGTAGGGTTTTGACTTCGTTTGAATTATTTATGGGTTAAGCCTAAGAGTTACACTATTTTCACATTCATGTGCAATGGTTGTAAATCGGATTCACTACTATGATAACATACCCTCTCGGGCTATGTTTTCCTATTCATCATTATTAACATTCCGCACCCAACAAATTGAAGGCTAATAATTCTAAATCATGAAGCACAAGAATCCTAATTTGATTTCATTAATTCTTGAATCTATCTCTAGCATCCAATACTATAATGGTTATTACCCATGAAGCTTAACATGAATTATTTCTCAATCTCATCATGTTCATCACATACATCAATTAATTTCAGAGTAACACACAACCACAGCTTATTCACATGGAAATAGCACAATCACATATTCAACCCATTTCAAATCCAAACTACAATCAAAACCCTAACCCATAGAAGATTAGTTCATAGCTAAATTAACAGAATAAAAACGGAAAATAAAAGTAAACAAAATAAACATAATGGAAATGAGTTGAAAGAATAGAAATCTTCCCAAAAGATGAATCTTCAAGTCAAAATCTGAACCTTCTCTTTTACAATCCGAAAAACTCAAGCTTTTTTCTCTAAGAAAAATGTAAAGACTGGCTAAACCTAACAGGGCGCCCTACCCTCGTAAAAAGTTTTTTGTTTTTTCTTTTATACCTAGTCTAAAAACCTGACTAAAAAAACCCCCCCGCACACCACGAAACTCAGCGCTTTACAAAACTGTTTTTAAAAATTTGACTTTCGCGCGCGAAAGAACGGAAATCTCCAATTGCCTCGTCTATCATTCGCCGCGGCGAAGACAATTCTTCGCTGGCGAAGTTCCTTCAAGGGTTCTGAAATTTACAGACTGCCACTGTGCTTCTTCTTGCTTCGATTCTTCGATTTTCGCTCTCTTCCTTGGAAACAAGCTTCATCGAGCGTTGTCCTACTCCCGAACTCTCCTATCTTCCATGAATCCGGCCTCAAGGTTGCGAGTCAAAATTATCCGATTTTGTCTTTGTTCGCTCAAAAGTCCATTTTAACTGAAACCGCGAAAAGTAAGGAATTAAGCACCAATTCAGGTCAAAATGCCTTGGAAAAAGTACACGAAATCCGACAAAAGATCAAATAAAAAGCTGTATAATTTACGGATTATCAACTACCCCCAAACTAAAGAGTTACTCGTCCCCGAGCATACAATACAAAAATAACGAAAACAAAGACAATAACGAAACAAAAATATGAAAACATGCACACAAACTGAAAAACCAAAATAAAACGATTTCAAATGCTACAATGAATTGCCTAGAAATTGCACATGTCTCACAAATTGTTGAAAGTTTATTATCAGGAAATGTTCGACATTCCAAGAAGTTATAGGCTACATCGATTTCAGTTTTCCTCAATTGGTCCACCAAGTAGGTAATCTCGCTTCAATCCACCTTCCAACTTCCCGGATTATTTTATGCAAAAATTGTAAAGTTTATCAAATGGTGGCAGACTCCATAAGCCTAAATATCGAAATATTCTCCACTAATGAGGACTAAACACAGATGAGAATCATAAGGTCTTTAAAGGCTTGTAATGTTAGGCTCGGGTCATGGGCTCCAATAAAGGATAGGAAACAAAGTAAGAGAACTCGGTTGTCCCTAAAGCAAAACTCAAATCACACCGAAACCCACACTTCTCAACACCAATTGACATGTCTACTCATTCACAGTCTTCATACGCGTATTCTTGCTTTTGGAGATCATAAATATAGGGGAGACTTGTTTAAGGTGTACGTGGCGTTGTTAAACCCGAGGTCGCCAAATACCGCTGGTGGCGCTTTTTAAGGCGGGTTCTTGTTTCGACCCGGTATACCCTAAACTAGGGTGCATTGTGTTCGACAAAGTTGTTTTTTTTTTTTTTTGAAAGAATAAACACAACACTAGGATTGAATTGAGGTGACTACCTCCCTTTGTTTAATTCTTTTCTCTCAACTCCCACATCATTCTTTTTGATCTCTTCTTCATTTTTCTTCTCTTAACCCCCCAAACTAATCTTTGCTCAATTGTTTTACACTCTTTTTGTTCTCGGGTTTTGCATTAAGACCGAATTCTCCCAAAGGTATGGTACAGTTTAGGGTAAAGAATTTACAAATCTGTTGTTTTTCTAAGAAAAATAAAGCAAAGTTCCAATGGCTCAAATGGGTGACTAGGGACAATTTCAATCATGGGTTGGCTAGACAGGGCTCAAGCGTTCCAAAAATTGCCTAAATCATCTCCTCAACCATGTCTAATCCTAGAATTTCGCCTCAAGCATTTCTCAACTAGGTTCTAGAATCCACCAACATTATCAAGACTTTGCCTAATCGCATAAAATGAATCTAAGCATGCTTAAACAAATGAAAATCGTGGTTGAACCACTCAACAAACCTCAATCAAAAATTCAAAGGTCCAATAACGTAAACTTGAAGCAATGCTTAACATTTCTCAACAATAAAAATTCAACAATTTATTCTCATCATTGACTTATACAACTCATCATCGGCAAAAACAAAACAACTAAAGAAAAATGCAACATAAAAATACGCTTTTATTTTTTTTTTTTCCAATTTTAAAGGCGTAGCGATGACGTTGAAACCGTTAAAGCCAAAGTCCACTGGCCAAAGTTTAGGGCGATTCTTGGTTTACAATATACCACCCAAAATAGATTTTACAGTTTAAGGTTGTTAAACCCGCGGCGTTGGGTACCTGTTTTTGAATCTAAAGGGAGGGCAGTTTTTAAGGCATCGGTTTCCAGCCAATATACTTAAAATAGATTTTGGCAGCTTTAAAAGGTTGTAAACGCGGCGTTGTTAAACCCGAGGTCCGCCAAACATCCGCTTTTAAGGCGCTTAAAAGGCAAGCATTTCCAAACTTCCAATATACCCTTAAACTCAAAATCTATTCCCTACCCCCAAACTCAATATGACATTGTCCCCAATGTTCCATTATGTACAAAGTCAGGGAATAGACCACAAAATAACAAAAAGAAAAACTAAAGAACAAAATAAAGGTACGAGAATGCTCCCCTTTATAAGTCATGAATTGTTGCTCCACAATGTGCACCCGTGCTCGGATTCTTCACCATCCAAGTTCTATCAAAACAATAACTGGGGTGTCCCTCATGTTAGACGATCGCAACTAATATTGAAAGTATTACAACTAATCTCGGCTTTAACACTACTAACTAAAAACATTAACTAACAAAATACGAAAAACAAAATCCAAAACCAAAATAAAAATAAAAATAAAAACAAAAATGAGTTTAGTTTTAATCCGACAAGAAAATTAAATGAAAGCAATTAAACCAAACACAAACAGTGTTCGGGTTCGCTTGCTCTTCCTCGATTCCTCTTCTTCCTCTCGATTCGGCCCAATCATCGAGTTCCAATCAACCCAATGATACGCGGAAGTGTCAACCTTCAGTTCCTTGAAGGCCGCCTCGTCGCAATTTCCATGAATGCTCGTCCCGATCCATCATCCAATCTTGTCTTCTTCATGTATTTCATCATGCTTCATCATTTCTTGCATCATCTCTTTTTGTGAACTGTGGAGTTTGGATGATGTGGCCATGCTTCGTTCTTCTTGCCTTTCTTTGCCCCCGCTTCTTGGTTGGGCAGATTCTGCCTTCGGTCAAGGTGTTTCTTGAAATAGTCATCATCTAGAGTCGAGCCGGATTAATACGCGGCTCATCATTCTTGAACCTTCGACCTTTCTTTCGGGCATACATGGGCCTTTGTGATTTGAGATGCGGGAAACAAGATCCTTGATCGTCCCCTTTTGGGATGCTATCCTAACCCACCGTTATAAATGATGTCTCCACATCCATACTCTTTCCCGTGGCTATAGAGTAGAGCAATTCCGCTTCTAATGAGTCACCGTGCTATAGTGCGTCTCCAGGCATTAGTTTAGCACATACAAAGTGCCGCCACCAAGCCCAGGAGCCATTGGTGTCAGCTGCGTTCTTTTTGAGTGTCTTTTTCCTTTCTTAGACACTTCCCATCTTTGTCGGGTTTTGCTATGACCGGCAAGATAATATCATGGTTATAGCTGATTCTTTTGACGCCACATACTCATCCAATTTTGTAATGAGAAAGTCGGGCAAGTTATAGAATTTGTTGATTTCTATTGCTGAGAATGGCACATCCTCCCCTCGCACAAACACAATCCCATCTTGACTCTCGGGGAAGTTGGCATAGAATTCTCTTACCAACGGTTCTACACCCCCGCACATGAGGAGCACTCATTGAACATGTTCCAATTTCTACCCCTACTCCATCCCTACCGTATTGCGGTGTTCATAATCCACGCTTAGGGATGAAACCTTATCCTTTTCTTTGATCACGCCTCATAACGCTTTACTGGCCTCGCTTTACGCTTTGTCAATGTTCTTCCCCTTGCCCGTTATACTTAATTTTTGGAGCCATTGATTCACTGAAATTCAATCCAAACTGTTAAACACAAGGAATTTCCCTTATAAAAACATAACCATGTCCAACGTGCAAAAACAATCCACACTTCTAAAAATTCACAATTTAACCCCCAAACTACGATTTTTATATTTTAAGGTGTACGCGGCGTTGTTATACCGAGGAGGTTGCCAAAGCATCGCCCGAGGTAGCTTTTTAAAGGCGGGTTCTGGTTTCCAGCCAATATACCCTTAAAGGAAAGTCCACATCATAATTTCAAAACAATCCACACTTCTAAAAATTCGCAATTCCACCCCCAAACTACGATTTTTCAATTCAACACAAACACTCCAAATACTCAACAACTACACTTCTAACAATCAATTGGCATACAAACTTCTCAACATGAATCACATCACAACTCAACAAACCCAAAATATCTCAAGTTAAAAGTTCACATAATTTCTAGATCTACGAATATAGACTAAAAATTTTCCAAAATAAAGCTTTGGGTTTTCGAATTCTTACCAATATGAAGTCGCTTTGCACCACCAATTGACCGAAGGAAACGATCAAACAAGAAAAACCAATTTTTTGATCCAAAAATTTTTGTGGAAAAAATTTTTGTGAAAATTGTTGTTGAAATGGGTTGATTTGGTGTTTAGGAATGATGTTGGAGTGATTATTTTGGTTGGAAAAGCAAAATAGAAGTGAAAGATTGAAAGAGAGAAAAATTTGCTCTCAACTCAAGATGCAAGGCGGCGTGAAAAATGAAAGGAAGGAAGAGTTGATATTTATAGAAAAGGCTCTTCGCCGCGGCCCAGTTCATCACGCATAAACCCTAAAAATTTCCCAGGTTTCGCCGCGGCGAAGAAACTTCTTCGCCCCGGCGAAATTTTTCATTCATGAACCCTAAAACATTCCCAGGTTTCGCCTAGGCGAAGAAAATTCCTTCGCGGCGAAACATTCCCGAGAGCACAAGGCTTACCTTCCCGCCCCCGTGAAGAAATATTCTTCGCGGCGAAATGCCTTAGCCAAATTTCACAAATTTATTCCTTTTCTTCGCCGCGGCGAAGAACAATTACTGCTGGGCGAAATCGTCCCAGAGCTAACTGGTTTGCTTCATGTCTCGGCCGCCGGCGGAAGAAAATTCTTCGTTTGCAAGTCTGGAAAAATTTCCATACCTTCCTTTGGCTTTAGATTTCACAAACACCTGAAAAAATAATAAACATCAAATTTTATACATACTCATAATGAAATAAGAAGAATTCAAACAACAAAAATTTAAACTCAAAAGTTAAAAACGCTTGGGTTGCCTCCCAAGAAGAGCTTGTTTATAGTCGGAAGCTTGACTCTTTCCATCCTTTAGGTTGGGATATCCCAGCCGATTGGGATGAACTTGCAACTCATCACCCCCTCAATGTATGGCTTCAACCTCTGTCCATTAACCGTGAAAGTGCCCTTTTCCTCATGTGTGACTTCCACCCCCTTTCTTTGGATGCATGTATCCTCGTTATAGTGACGGTCCGGACCATCTAGACTTAAGTTTTTCCGGGGAAAAGCTTAAGTCTAGAGTTGAACCAACAACACTTTCTGCAACTTCAAAAGCCTTTACCCTTTGGATGTGCTTGTCGTGCCACCTTTTTGTTTTCTCTTTTTATAACCTGGCATTTTCATATGCTTCCCGCATTTCGAAACTCATCCAACTGCTTCAAAGTCAGCATTCTCTCTCTCCCGGGGCGGCTTTTAAATCCATGTTCAACGCTGACGCCCAAATACGCCTTATGTTCAAGTTCCACCGGCAGTGGCATGCTTTCCCATACACCAATCTGAACGGGAGACATACCAATTGGGGTTTTGAATGCGGATGCATAAGCCCATAAAGCATCGTCCATGGCTTCCGTGACCTTACCTTCCTCGAGGCATTGGATTCTGCTTTTCTCTAAAATCCCTTTCGCTTCTCTATTTGACAGCTTCTACTTGCCCCGCATGCTTTGTGGATGATAGGGTGTTGCCACTCTATGTGTCACCTCCATACTTACTCAAGAATGCATCCATTTGCCTATTGCAAAAATGCGCTTCCTCCATCACTAATAATTGCTCGTGGTACTCCAAACCTTGAGAAAATATTCTTCCTCACAAAATTAATCACCACTCTAGCATCATTAGTTGGTAATGCAATTGCCTCCCCAACCCATTTCCGACACATAGTCCACAGCTACCAATATAAACGTGTTCCCATAGGAACTTGGGAAAGGACCCATGAAATCAATCCCCCAACGTCAAAAAATTTCAACCACCAGGATGTTGTTCAACGGCATCTCATCTCTTTGAAATACACCCCATCCGTTGACATTGGTCACACTCTGCGGATCATCAGGAAGGAATCCTTAAAGAGGTTGGCCAATAAAAGCCAGTTGCACCTTACCGCTGCTTGAACCATGGCTAGCTCCCCCAAAGAAATGGCCACCTACTTCCTTCTCATGACAATGCCTTAGAATGCTCTCCATTTCTTCCTTCGGGACACATCTCCGTATCATTTGGTCAGATAGGTTTTGTGCAGGGAATGGCTCTTCCCAAAAATAGTATTTTTAAATCGGAGAAAAAATTTTCTCTTGTTTGAAATGTCATACCACTTAGGAGCACCCTTGATGATAGATAATTTGCAAAGTCCGCATACCATGGTGCTTCATCCACTCTCATCGGTTTCTCCATCAGGAAATGTTTAGGAAATTGGGATTTCCACCTCATCCCCCTTGATTGGTCTCTCAATTCTTGACAAATGATCGCTACTACATTTTTCGGGACCCCTTTTTGTCTCGAATCTCAACTCAAACTCTTGAAGTAGTAGAATCCATCTTATCAACCGAGGGTTTTGCTTCTTGCTTCGCCAAAAGGTGTCTCGAGTGTTGAATGGTCGTGTACGATCACCTTCACACCTAAAGATAAGAACGAAACTTGTCAAAAGCAAACACCACGACCCGGGAATAGTTCTTTTTCGGTGGTGGTGTAATTGATTGTGCATCGAACAAGTGTCTTACTAGCATCTTGAATTACATGCAACACTTTATTTTTTTCTCCTTGCTAGTACTACCCTCCCTAAAGCAAAATCACTAGCATCACACATTAGTTCAAATGGTAGTCCCCAATCAGGATCAGCTATAATAGGTGCAGGGCTAGCAATTTCTTTAAAGTTAGGAACGCATGCATGCAATCATCATCAAAAACAAAAACAACATCTTTATTTAAAAGATTGCCACGAGGGTTTAGAGATCTTAGAAAAATCCTTTATGAAGCGTCTATAAAACCCCGCATGCCCCAAAAAGCCTGGGATTTCGCTTTGACATTTGATGGCGGTGGTAGCTTCTCAATTACTTCGCTTCGCGATCAACTTCAATCCCATCCTTGGAAATTCTATGCCCGAGCACAATTCCCTCTTGGACCATGAAGTGACATTTCTCCCTGGGAATTCAGGCACCAAATTCGCTTTCCTTGCATCGCGCAAAACAAGAGACAAATTTGTTAGACAATTGTCAAATGATGACCCAAAAAACCCGAGAAGTCATCCATGAAGACTTCTATGAATCTTTCCACCATGTCTCCAAAGATTGACATCATGCATCTTTGGAACATTGCTGGTGCATTGCATAACCCAAATGGCATTCTTCGGTAGGCAAAGGTGCCGTAAGGGCAAGTGAAGGTCGTTTTCTCTTGATCCTCCTGAGCGATGGCAATTTGGTTATATCTCGAATAAGCCATCTAGGAAACAAGAATATGCATGTCACCAACCTCTCCCAACATTTGATCAATGAAGGGCAATGGAAAATGATCCTTCCTTGTCGCCTCGCCTTCGGCCTTTACGGTAATCAATGCATACTCTCCAACTGCTTACCGTCCTTGTTGGAATCAGCTCATTACTTTCATTCTTCACAACAGAATCCCTCCTTTCTTTGGGAACAACTTGTACCCGGGCTTACCATGGACTATCGGAAATCGGATAGATGATCCCCGCATCTAAAAAGTTTCACCACCTCATTTCTCACTACTTCCCTTCATTGACGGATTCAATCTCCGTTGTGGTTGTACCCTGGCTTAAAGTCATCTTCCATGAGAATCTTATGCATGCAAAATGAGGGTGAGATACCTCAATGTCGTGATGGTCCAACCAATCGCCAAACTATGTTCCCCTCACACTCTAATCAACTTCTCTTCTCTAAGGCACTCAAATCGCACTAATAATCACTTTGGAAAAGTATTTGAATCTCCAAGATAGACATATTTGAGGTGAGGCGGTAAAGGTTTCAGTTCGCCGGTTGGGGCTTCTTTATTATCTTCCTTTCCTTCTCTTTGTCAAAGTCAAATTCCTCAATCTGCATGACTTCCGACTCTCCTCAATTGGTTGGAGTGCTTCTTAACATTCTAGCACAATCGCTTCCTTGCCGAGTCTTCAACCTCAATCGGCTTTTCGATTTTTGCTATACATGCTTCTAGAGGCATTCGGGGTGGGGATATTTTCTTCTATGGACTCCATAACAAGATCATCCACCACATCCACACTAAAACATAAATCCGTTTCCGATCGGAAACCCCTTCATCGCATCAAACACATTAAAAAGTTAACTTGCTTTCATCCTCTAACTACCAGCAACTTTCCTTCGCACGTCAATCAATGCTCTCCCGTGGCCAAGAATGGTCGGCCCAAAATGAGAGGAATCTCCTTATCCTCTTCCATGTCCAGACTTTACAAAGTCGGCCCTTTGGAAAAATAATCTTCCCCACCTTTACTAATACATCCCTCAAACTATCCCCCTCGGGTGCTTTATTGACCGATCCGCTAGTTGCCACGACATTGTCGTTGGCTTCACTTCACCAATCCTAATCTCGAAAGCAGAAAAAAGGCATCAAATTTATACTAGCTCCTAAATCACAAAGCACACGATCAAAGGTAATATCCCTATAACACAGGAATAGTAAAACTCCTGGATCTTTAAGCTTCGGGGGTAGTTTCTTCGGAGGATTGCCACCTTTGCACTCTTCGTTAGCATCACGCTTTCCTCATCTTCTAACTTCCTCTTGTTCGAAAGTATCTCCTTCGTTGGGAACCTTCCGTTAATTAACTTCGGCATTTGTTTCAAAGTATGCATCTCGCAAAGGAATGTTAATATGCAATTTTTAAAGATTTCAATGAATTTCGAAAATTGCTTATCAGATTCTTCTTCTTCAATCTGTGAGGAAAAGGTATGGGTGGAGTGTGATGAGCTATCTCGGTGGTATCTCGGGGGAAGGGGGAATGGCAATTTCTCCTTTTTCTTTTGCTTTTCATCCTCTTTCTTGTTCTCTTCCCTAAGGGCAAAACAATTCTCTTCACCCCATTAATTTCTTTCATCAATTCTCTCTTCCACTCTTCCTTTCGGGTTCCGCTCCCCTTCTTTCGTAGGCGCTTTACTTACTTCCAAAACTGCCCACTTCTCAAAATGATTGCATTTGCTTGTTCCACGGTGGGTTGGTCAACTGTTGCTTGGCTTGGAGAGAACCGTGGTCTATCATTCAGCTTCTGGCCCAATTGGCCCATCTCGTTACCTCAAGATTCGAATGGGAACGCCCCTTGGTTTTCTAAAGTTTGTCCTCGTCTCATTCATGAACCTCGTGGACTCTTGCATGAATTTACCGAACAAATCCTCTAACCCTCCCGACACCTCTTGGATCACCCTTGATTGGTCACCCCGGTGGGTTAATTGGAACTTGCCTCTCGGTTCCATTGGTTACCGTTGGTTTTGATTTCCCCTTTAAGCCATATTCGGGATAATGTCTCCACCACAGGGTTGTATGTGTTGGAAGACGGATTGTTCCGTGTCTTTGATTCCCTCCGCCAAGTAATTTACTTGCTCCGCTTGATGAAAAGGACGAAACCTGCAAATGTGGTTTTTTGACTTGGCACTCGCCGCTTTCACATGATTTTCTGCACAAAAATCACATGTTAGTTGAGGTGCTTGTATAAAGGAAATTTACCTCCCGCATAGTTCCCCACCCGCTTTTTGGAGGTGGCTGAGTTGGGCTTGAGATGGGTCGTGAAAGCATCTACTTCATGAAGACCCGGACCCGATTTCCTCGTTGTTATTCTCTCATTCGGTCTTTGATAGTTGTTGCTTGCCAAGACCTCAAGCACTCATTAAGCCTTTCTTCAGGTGTCTTATTCTGCAAAGCCCCTCGCAGGCGCATCCACCATGGTTTTGCCACGTTACCCATCAAACCATTATAAAATGTTTGGACTTGAAGCCCAACGGCAAACCATGATGTGGGCATTTTTCTCATCAATTCCTTGTATCTCTCCCCAGCCTCGTACACGACTCGGCATCATCTTGTAGAAATGATGTGATATCATTTCTCAACCCTTGGGATTGACCCATTTGGAGGAAAGAATTTGGTCAGAATTTTTTTGTGCAGATCATTTCCATGTTGTTATCGGGTGCCCGGTGGTAATGCCATTAACCACCCTTTTGCTTTATCTCCCAAAGAGAATGGGAATAAACACAGCCTAATAGCATCATCGACACTTTCAAAATTCGACTTGAAGGTGTCGCAAATTTCAGGAAATTTGCAATGTGCTTGATTTGGATCCTCCTTCAAATCACCGCTTGAATCTTACCCGGATTCGGGCTTTGGATCATCGGATGATTGCCGCTGATCTCAAAGTTGTTAGCTTGTAGTTGTGGTCTCGTATACTTGACCCACTTCGTTCAACTGCTGGGAATTCCGAAATTCCCTACGGTGTCTTTATTTTTCATTGGTTGACCATTTCCAACTACAACTTCTTAAGTTTACACGTTAGGTGTATCTCTTTCTCTTCTCTCTGTTCGGTCTTCGTGCACGGTCTCTCCCAAGCTCAAGGTCAACTTTGGAAGGGAACCCTTTGGTTGACGTCTTGCTCTTCGCATAAACGAATGAACACAATTGAAAGAAAAGTAAAAATCACACTCAAACAAAAATTAAAACAAAAATTAAAAAACTTCAATCTAGTTAAACTCAAGGAAAACCCTAATGTTAACTTAACTCAGTCCCTTTCACGCGCCAAAACTTGATGCGTGATTACTACAACATGCAAAACTAGCAAGTGCACTTAGTCGTTCAAGTAATAGAGTGATGGGTAGGATATCGTTCCCCACGAGGTGGTAGCTAAGCACTTTAAGTTCCCTACGTTAACAAGTTGAAGCAAGCCGAAAATCTTTGATTTGTGGGAGCAATTGCTATTAACTAAAACAAAATAAAATTTCCCCTTTAACAAAGAAAGTAATTCTTAAAAGGACGCAAATGAAATACAAGAAATTCAATTTAAGCAAAGGGGTGGGTAGGGGTTTTGACTTCGCCCTTTGAATTATTTATGGGTTAAGCCCTAAAGAGTTACACTATTTTCACATTCATGTGCAATGGTTGTAAATCGGATTCACTACTATGATAACATACCCTCCCTCGGGCTATGTTTTTCCTATTCATCATTATTAACATTCGCACCCAACAAATTGAAGGTTAATAATTCTAAATCATGGAAGCACAAGAATCTAATTTGATTTCATTAATTCTTGAATCTATCTCTAGCATCCATACTTTTATAATGGTTATTACCCATGAAGCTTAACATGAATTATTTCTCAATCTCATCATGTTCATCACATACATCAATTAATTTTCGAGTAACCCACACAACCACAGGCTTATTCACATGGAAATAGCACAATCACATATTCAACCCATTTCCCAAATCCAAACTACATCAAAACCCTAACCCATAGAAGATTAGTTCATAGCCCCTAAATTAACGGTAATAAAAACGGAAAATAAAAAGTAAACAAAATAAACATAATGGAAATGAGTTGAAAGAATAGAAATCTTCCCCAAAAAGATGAATCTTCATAAAATCGACCTTCTTTTAACAATCCGAAAAACTCAAGCTTTTTCTCTAAGAAAAAATGTAAAAGGACAAACTAAACCTAATAACTGCTTCCCTCGTGAAAAAGTTTTTTGTTTTCTTTTTTATACCTAGTCCTAAAAACCCAGAAAAAAAACGCCCCACACACGACCCGTGCGCTTTACAAATCGAAAAATTTGACTTTCGCCGCGGCGAAGACGAAATCTCAATTGCGTCTCGCCTGCTTGCGCGCGAAGACAATTTCTTGCCCGAAGCGAGTTCCTTCAAGGGAAAATTCTGAAATTTCACAGACGCCCCACTCGGTGTGCTTCTTCGTTCGATTCTTCGATTTTGTCTCTTCTTCAAGCTTCAAGCTTATGGCGTTGTCCTACTCGGAACTCTCCCCCTTTATCTTCTGAAATCAAGCTCAATTCTAGTCAAAAATTATCGATTTTTGTCTTTGTTCCCCCGCTCAAAAGTCCATTTTAACTTTAAACCACGAAAAGTAAGGAATTAAGCACCAATTCCAAGCAAAATGCCACTTGGAAAGTACTCAAACTGAAACAAAAGATCAAATAAAAACGTATAATTTACGGATTATCAACTAGTATACTCCCGGGTAAAATAAACAAGAAAAGTCACTAAATATATATATTACTAAAATATACATGTAGATGAGTATAAAATAATGCCCCAAATTTTTCTTTATATATACAAAACTATACATAGTGTAAATAAATTTCTCAAGAAGCGCGATAGTGTTGCCCCGACCCTTCCACATCTTGACATTCAAGTGACGCATCTCATCTACTTACTGCCAAAAACATTGGAAAAAAATGGGGTGAGCACTAATTGCTCGGTAAGTAAACCCGGCTATGCTACCCTTCTATCTTTGTTGCTCATATTCGAAATTCTTTCCTTACATCACACTTCTCTCTTCTTCTCTTTTGTTCTTTTCTACTTTCTCTCTCTTATTTCTTTCTATTCTTTTCTCGTTGTTTCTTTCTCTTTTATTCTTGTTTCTCACTTACTAACATGTAAGCACAATTGGAGAAACTAATTCGAATAGTATGAATTCCATGATGCATGTGCATAAATGCATAAAGAATGCAATTTTTTTCTCGGGGTCTGCTTTCTTCTTTCTTTCTCGTGTTTCTTATTCTTCTTTTTTCTGCCTCTTTCTTTCTTTCTTCGTGTTCTACTCTTTCTTTTCGCCTCTTTACCTCTTTCTTTCGCTTTCTTTCATTTCTTTCTTTCTTTATTTCTTTGCTTTCTTTCTTTGTTGTTTCTTTTTTCTTTCTTTTCGTTTCTTTTCGTTCGTTCTTTCTTTTCGTTGTTCTTTCTTTCTTTCTTTCTTTCGTTCTACTCTTTCTTTCGTTCTCACTTTCTTTCGTTTCTATTCTTTCTTTCTATTCTTGCTTTCTTTTCTTTTTCCCCCGTGTTCTATTCTTTTTCTTTCTTTCTTTTTTGTTTCTTTCTTTCTTTCTTTCTATTCTGTTCTTTCTTTCTATTATGTTCTTTCTTTCTGTGTTCTATTCTTTCTTTCTTTCTTTTTTGTTCTTTCTTTCTATTCTTTCTTTCTTTCCTTTCTGTTCTTTCTTTCTATTCTTTTTTTCTATGCCGATTCCGGGGCAAACTTTTCTTGGCCAAGCATGGAATTTGAAACCTTGGCCCATGTGAGGATACAACCTCATCTACATGCACTCTTATCCTGACGTATAACTATTCTTTCGATTCTAAGGCCGTCACCTTTAAGGTGGCGTGCATGGTAAAGATTGTATCTGTGGTACAGTTCTCATCCACATACACTTCTAATGAACCGTACACTTACTTCTTTCGGACCTCGAGGCCGCACGAAGGCTTTATGTATGTGGGACTATTCTTCAATGTCACTCCAGGGTTTAGGTTCCCCCAATCGCAACAACCTTCTCCTCTTATCTTTTTACAATTAATTATTTTCTTTCTTTTTCTTTATTCTTTACTATTCTCATCCATGTATACGCATGGAACTATGCTCATTGTTTGCTATTCTTCCTAAATGCAAATGTGAGAATGTGAGAATGCATTATGGCATATAAAAATCATTAGAGAACTAGTATTTTCTACCCAAACAACGTTCCCTTTATACTTGGGAAATCAATTCATAGATTATTAGACCCTAAAAAAATATTTTTGAGTAGTCATTACGCACGAGGGTCATATTCAAAAGAAGGCATATCTTGAGTTATACACATCGGATTGCTAAAATCTTGATCTCGCCCCTTTTAAAGGTTAGAGAACCCGGGCTACAACTTTTATGTCTAGGGTCTCAACCCTTAGCCTTCAATCGGTTAAGATGCCCAAAAATTACTCCCAAGGTCACGGATGACAAAGGGGCAACCATGGTAACATGTTTTCTCTTAGGATTTTCATCAAAACAAATTACATGCATACTCAAACTCCTATTGGCTACACTTCTACTTCTTTCTCAAGCCAGCAATATTTGGGAGAAAACTCTATTAAATCAACACTAAACCTCCCGGCCAGGAAACTTACGCTACATAAAGTCTACTCAAACTCTTTCTAAATTCAACCAAACTTCCCAAAATCAATCACCATATAGGCAAAGTCTACATTCTCATGGCTGAATTTTAATTATCATCTAGTATCAATCTCATCAAAACTTTTCAAAAACATAAGCACATACATACATGTAACAAATCTCTACAAACTTACTCCAAAATCCAAACTTAGGGTTGGATTTACTTACCTTAATCTTGGGTAGTTCCACACTTTAGAAACTCTTTCTTTGGGTAGAATCTCCTCTTTCTTCCCTTAAACCCCTTTTAAGCATATAACTATAAGAATTCAATACTTTAAAAATTAATCTCACATCATATTGCAAGAACTCTTACCTTTGGATGCTTAGGATTGAATATCTACCAAAATCCAATCAAAAATCCTCTCAATTGTCTTGGAAATTTGATGAAGAAAATGAGAGAATTTGGAGATGAAAGTGGCGTGTGAGGGGAGTAGGGAGGGAATGATAGAGTTTTCAAGAATGAACTCAAAATATCTCATTTATTACTTCTACTTTCCCCATTTTTGCCCTTGCACTTTCTATGAAATTCCATCTATGTCGCTTAATCAATTACAATAATGCCCTCATTTTTATTAACTTCTCCATGAAATTCTATCTCTTTTCACTCCCCACTTTTTCAACTAATTATGAGTGAAAAGACCATTTTACCCCTAATGAAATTTTAAGGCATTTTCTTCACACTTGTTCAAGATACCTTTAACAAAATTCAACTAAGGGTATTAGGGAATACGTAAGGCTACGTACCTCGATGTGGGTGTTACAATTCTCCCCCCTTACAAGAATTTCGTCCTCGAAATTTGAACGAACAACTCAAGGTGGCGGTTCCGCATATCTTGCTCTACCTCCCATGTTGCTTCTTCTACCTTATGATTCCTCCATAGGACTTTTCCTAGTGGAATACTTTTGTTTGAGGCTCTTTTAATCTTCTGTTTAAGATCACGTACTTATTGCTCCTCATGAACGAGATTCTCTTCTAAGTCCACTTCTTATACTTTTAGTATATGGGAGGGATAACTGACATACCTTTGAAGCTTAGATACATGGGAACTATTGTGTACTCTATCCATATTTGGTGGTAGCGCCAATTTGTAAGCTACCTTTTACACTAGTTGTAACACTTCAAAGGGCCAATGTATCTAGGTGCCTAGTTCTCCTTTATCACCAAACCGCATTACCGCTTGTAAAAGGGGAAATCTTAATGACACTTTATCACCCACTTCCAAATTCTACCCATTTCCCTTTCTCTTTAATCGCATAGCTCTTTTGTCTATCTTGAGCTTACTTCATTCCTACACCTTGATCACTGGACATCTTCTTATCATTTTTCTCGAAGGTCCATCTCTGGCCCAAAAGCTATCTATAACTTCTCTTTCTTTCTCTCTATCTCGCCCAATATAATGGGAGAATCTACACCGGGTCTGCCAATACAAGGAACTTCATAAGGAGCCATCTTAATTGGAGGACGATAACGTATTATTAGGCAAACTCCACTAGAGGTAACATCTCATGCCAAGAAGTCATTCTATAATCTATACAAGATGCTTTCTCAATATATCTCGGACGCCTTATCGGGTCGAGGATGATATGTTGGTACCTAAAGGCCAATTTGGTACCCAAGTTTCTCTCAAGGAAACCTGCAGAAAGTGGTATACAAACTGGAATCTCTATCTCGACACTATTGTCTTAGGCACACCATGGAGTCTAATTATCTCGACCAATACTTTGAGGCCAACGCTCGAGGTAGTCCCTTACCGGAAGAAAAATGGGCTAACCCCTTCCCCGTTAACTGCTACTTATCACCCATATTGCATTATACCCTTCTAAGCTCTTGGAAGGCTGTAATAAAATCCATTGATATAGCTTCCCATTTCCATTCAGGGAATGCCCGAGTGGCAAGGGCAAACTCGATGGTCTTTGGTGTTCGCTTTCCACCAACCCCGTTGACCAAACCAAGCACTTAGCCCACATAATCTCAATGTCTTTCTTCATACGGCCACCAATAACTTTTCTTTAAATTGATACATCTTGGTTTCCTCCAGGGATGGAAGCCAGTATGGTGTTTCGTGAACCTCGCACAAAAATCTTTTTCTTCAACTCAACATCTTGGGGAATACATATACGATTCGAACGGAGGACACCATCTACGGTTGTTGATCGATATCTTGCCCTCAAGCACCTGGCGACTTATTTTTCTCGACACCACCTTTCATCAACAACTTGTTTTCTTTAATCTTTTCCAGAAAGTAGGCTGAATTTCCTAACTCGGCAAGCCTTCCCTTATTGATCACCTCTATCTGGGCCTTTCCCACCAACTCTAACCATCTCCTTTTGCCTCATATTCACTCCCTTTCCCGGGTGAAGAAAGTACTTCAAGCTCTTATGATCCCGTATCAATGTTTGCTCTTTGCTCTATACAAAGTAATCCCTCCCATATGTTTAGTGCAAAAACTACAACATACATCCTAGATCATGCGTAGGGTATTCCCTGCTCATACTCTTTCAATGGTTCCGGAGAAGCATAGCTATTACCCTCCCTTCCCACCCGCATCAATACCGCACCAAGTCTCTAAATGAGGATAGGAGTTGTGGTCAATCTTCTTTAACTCTTGAAAACACTAATCAAACAATTCATCTATGTGAGGTACGGTACTTATTCTTCACTTCAATCGCACTTTATTCAACTCTCGTAACCTATACACATCTATAAGGATCCATCTTTCTTCTTTACAAATAAAATTGGAGCACCCCCGAAGGAGAATGGTAGGGCGGAATAAAACCCTTGTCGAAGAGGTTCCTGCAAGTTGCTTTTCAATTCTCAAGGCTAAGGGGCCATCGGAATAAGGGTTTTAGGAAATTGGTGGTTGTCCTTGGTACCATGTAACGCCCGGCTGAGTACGTTGTTAACTTGTTTTCCTCTTTTGCTCTTATTTTTGAGTTGGTTTTGGTATTATTGTTTGATTTAGTGTTGTGTTGAATGTTTGCCTGAATTGGTTGGAAAACTGAAGAAATTGGATCCTGCCGTCTTGGCGGCAACAAGGAAGAGGTGGGGGAAGGCCACGGGGGAAGGGCGATGACGCCCTACTTTCGCGCGGACCAGGTTTCTTGGCCGCGGACCGAGCGAAATAAAATGTTGATGAAGTTTAGATATTTTCTTCCTTAAGGACAATTTGACCTTTCTACCCCTAATTAGCAGGGGAAAAGTGGGAGTTAAGTGTAAGGATATTTCATGGAGAATAGGTTGAGATAGGGGTGAGTTTGTAAAGAATCAAAGGATATGGATGGAAATTCCCGAAAGAAGAAGAATAAGGGCAAACTAGGAATGGAGTGTGTTTATATTTCATTAAAAGGAATTAGAATCAAAGAAACCCCTCATTTCTTCTTCTCAACGTTGACTCTTTCATTCTTCTCCTCTCAACTTCTCTTCCTCTTTTGATCAAGGTTTTTTTCAAGGGGTTTTGAAGTGATTTGGAGTTGAAAAGCAACCTAAGGCTTCCTAAGGTAAGGATTTCTCCTTAAGTTGTGTGATTTGTGAGTTTTAACCCGCCCGTATTGAAGTTTGAGGGTTTTTCCCTTCTTTTGGTTAAGATTAGAGGAAAGTCAGCTAAGCAAGTGAAAGGAAGGAAGGATTTGTGAAAGTCCCTCTACATAACAAGGTAAGTAAAACCCAACCCAAGTTGAGATTTATGAATTTTTCTTGATTAGGGTTTGATAGAGATGATGTATGTATGTGATGTGCATGTATGAAGGATTAAATAGGGAGGGATTTCTATGCTTTGTGATTGTTTATACCTTGCAAATTTGAGAAATGGGTTGTTGGTTTGGCAAGGTAGTTGAGATGGAATTTAAGGGTATTATGGATCCTTTTTAGAAGTGTTTTCTCATGGCAAAGGGTTTGTGGCTTTGTTTGTGAAGGGTTTTCCCCATTTTGGATGGTTAAGAAAAGTTTTAAGGAATCATGGCTATGATAAAGAAAGTTTTATAGTGCACATGAGTTGTTTGATGAAATGCCTAATAGAGGTTTGAGTATGAGAAATGAACCTTAATTCTTGCAACATTGCATGTTGGCATCTCATAAGTGCATTGATGAAGATGAACCATCCATAGGCACTAGTTGTACATGGAAAAGTGACCTAAGAAGTGTAGAAATGGTTTATGCAATTACCCTATGAGTAAGAGAGCTTAGTGGGTAAAATTACTCTAATTTAATGGGCAGTAGAGCATTGAAAAATGCTACAATAAGAAGTGAATTAGAAGAGTAGTATAGTTGGGATGATGTTTGGGTAGATCATCACCCTTCCGGGAAATTCCCTTTGGCCCTTATGGGAATCTTGGATTGATGCTTTGTGGTCATCTATCCGATAGCCTCTGCAGAGATGGGTCGATGCTTTGTGACTCGCTACCCGATGAGTAGTAGAAATGGGTGGATGCTTTTGTGACCACTACCGGTTAGTTAAGAGATAGGTAAGTTGATGCTTTGTGATCATCATCCAACGGCTAGTAGAGCGGGTTGATGCTGTGACCATCACGATAGTGACTAGAGACGGGTAAATGCTTGGTGATCCCGTACCCCAAAATTCATGAGGAACGGGTAGGTGCTAGGTGATCTCCACGATAGTTAGAAAGAACGAGTTGGTGTTTTGTGATCCTCACTGGTAGTCACTAAGAACGGTTAAATAACCTGAATTCCACCCGATAGGCCATAGAGAGGAGATGGCCGGGGTCGGTGAACGCTTATTCCAACCGCATCCTCTGGTGAAGACGAGGCTATGATGTTATTAGAAATAAATAAAGAATCGATAGCAAAAAGGAAAGAATTAAAGAGTTATTTATACTGGGGACCAGAGAGGAAGAGAGAGTTTTACTTATCGAGCATTATTTTGTGGCTCACCCCAGTTATTTCCTTTGTGGATGCAAGTTGGGTTCTAGGTGATGTTGCTTTGGTCGGAGGGCGTCGCCCAAGCAAATGAGGAATAGCTACACTGCTTTCCCTCGTTTTGTCTTTTAAAATACATTTTTGTAAAACAGACTCTTCTTTTATGTATAAAAGACACATGCTTACTAATTTTGAAAAGAAAAACTTTGGGCCCAATTTTCTATTGTTATTATGCATGCATTGTACTTGTTTCGTGAGTTGTTACCATACCAGCCTAATGCTGAATTCTAGTTCTCTTTCCGAGTAAACCCGGTAAAACTTCCCCGGAAAATACATCTAAAAACTCTTGGACTAAACGCGCAAATCATATCTCGGTTGCGGGACATCACTACTATGCACTACCAATTGAGCAATATACCTCGAGCACCCTTTTCTTAGCATTTTCTAGCCTTTACCACGCTAATCCAACATACTAAGTTGGTGCCCTCACGAAATTAAACTTATCACCATCCCAAATCAGTTATTAAATTTATTTATTTCTTGGCATCAATCTCTACTCCAAATCTCCCTCCCAAAGGAAATCCATGCCCCAAATAACATCAAAATCGGGCATATCAAACACTATCAAATCCCCAAACTCGCACTCTTCCATGGATCACTACACTCCGGAGGCATCTCTAGTTACCACACTAACACAATCTAGTAACTTTCTTTCTTAATGGACAGGTTCTTCGGCCTTTATTCGCCAAACCCATATGTTCTTCTTGGGTTGAAATCTTTTCTTATTTCTCACCTCTCTATTATTAGGGGCATCGCTACAAGCTTGCATTTGTACGCTCCACGGACCTAAGCCACTTTTATGCCATTATAGGGTCGTCGTTGCCCAATTGATGCGGAACGGGCTGATGTTGACTAGGCAACCCATATATCGCCTTCAATATGATTATGTACTATCGGGGTACCTTGGCCTTTCTCTCCTCTCTCTAGAAGTCGGTAACAAATAAACTCGTCTTCAACTCTCTAGTATCGAGCCTCCTTGAGTCTCTACCAAGACTTCGTGTCTAATTACAGATCCTCCCTTCATCGAGGACAGGGAAAGTAAATTCTGACGGGTTGGAAGGTTCACCCTTACTCATTGCCTTCTTACTACTTGCCTTTCTAGTTCTACGCTCATTCCCCCTTTTTACATAACACCAACACTTTTAGTGACGCAATGAACTCATCTACTACAAGTAAGGAAAGAAATAACTATAGCTTGGGCTATAAACATCAATGCGGCAAAGGGAGAGGCACACGCAATTCCCAAATCTTTGCTTTGATACAAAAATGTAATGACTCTCTCTCTAAGGCTAATATACTCGTTAAAATAAAAACAAGGTAAAACTCACTAAATATATATATTACGAAAATATACATGGTAGATGAGGTATAAAATAATGGGCCAATTTTCCTTATATATACAAAACTATACATAGTGTAAATAAATTTCTCAGAATCGCAAGGCATGTTCCTTTGAACTCCACAATCTTCCGACATTCCAAGTGGAACCGGCCAATTCTCATCTACTACCTTGCAAAAACATTGAAAAAATGGGGTGAGCACTCCAATTGCTCAGGTAAACTCGCTATGCTACCTTCTATCTCCCGTTGCTCATATTCTGAATTCTTTCTACATCACACTTCTCTCCTCTTCTCTGTTCTTTTCTATTCTTTCTCTGCCTTCTTTCTTCCATTCGCCCCCTCGTTGTTTCTCGCCCTTCTTTCTCTATTCTTGTTTCTCACTTACTAACATGTAAGCATAATTGGAGAAACTAATTCTGATATATGAATTCCATGATGCATGTGCATAAATGCAAATAAAGAATGCAATTTTTTCCTTTCGGTTTCTTCCGTTCTCTTCTTTCTTTCCATTCTTGCTTTCTTTCTTTCTTCGGCTTCTCTATTCTTTCTCTTTCTTTCGTTCGGTTTCTTTCTTTCTATGTTCTACTCTTTCTTTCGTTCTATTCTTTCTTTCTATTATGTTCTTTCTTTCTATGTTCTATTCTTTCTTTCTTTCTTTCTTTTTTGTTCTTTCTTTCTTTCTATTCTTTCTTTCTTTCTTTCTTTCTTTCTATTATATTCTTTCTTTTTATTCTATTCTTTCTTTTTATTCAGTTCTTTCTTTCTGTGTTCTATTTTTTCTTTCTTTCTTTTTTGTTCTTTCTTTCTATTATTTCTTTCTATTCTGTTCTTTCTTTCTGTGTTCTATTCTTGAAACAACTGCTGAAAACTAGTACAATGCATGCATAATAACAATAGAAAATTGGGCCCAAAGTTTTCTTTTCATTATAAGTCATATGTCTTTTATACAGAGAGTATGGTTTACAAAAATTCACTTTAAAAGACAAAAGGGGCGAGGCCCAGATTGTAGCTATTGCTCTCGCTTTGCGGCGCCCCTCCATGCATCAACACCTAGATCCGCATCCCACATTTTAAAAGGGGGTTTTTGACATGGTGAGTACAAAATAATGCTCAGCCAAGTAAAACCCTCTATCTGCTTTCTCGTCCGGTTTCCATGTATCAGCACGTAACCTTCTTTCCTTATACTCATTTCTTTCAAAGTTTCTATATCTGCCCTTTCTACTAAATAGCATGGCCTCATCTTACGTGGAGTACGCTTACTTGAGATGCTTAACACAGCACCATCTCACTCTTCATGGAACTATCAAGGCCTTGGAATTCCACACAGCACACCGTTCGCTGACTACGGAGGCTGGGGATCACAAAGCACAACTCTTGGTTTTCCTAACTTATCGGGAGGAGACAACCTAGCACCTACCCGCCCTTTCTCATGACTTTTGGGTAACGATCACCAAGCATTAACGGGCTCTAGTCGCTGCGGGTGACGATCACAAAGCATCCCACCACTCCCCTACGAATGTTGGATGATGATCACAGCATTCACCACTTCTAACAATTGCCTCGATTCGGGTAAACGGTGGTCACCAAGGCATCCATCCGCTACCTACTCATCGGTGGAACCGATCACAAAGCATCGACCCTCCCATCTCCTAAGCTATTCGGGTGGTGATCACAAAGCATCAACCCGATTCCATAACTATCCGGGTGATGATCACAAAGCATCAACCCATCTATTCTACTCTTCCTAATTCACTCCAATTCTAGCATTTGTCATTCTCTCTACCTCTTAGAGTAGTTGCATGCATCCACCAAAGGGCTCTCTACTCATGTGGGTAATTGCCTACACAAGTTTCCTACACTTTCTTAGGTCACTTTTCAATGCACAATTAGTGCTATGGATGGTTCATCTCCACCTTAATGCAACTATGAAATGCACATGCATGTTGCAAGAATTAAGGTTCACTTTACTCATACTCAACCTCTATTAGGCATTTCATCAAACAACTCATGCACACTATAAAACTCTAATATAGCCATGATTCTAAACTTTTTCTAACCATCCAAAATAGGGAAGAAACCCTTCCACATAACCATAAAACTTTGTCAAAGTAGCAACTTCCAAAGGGCGGGATCCACATTTAAACCCTTCAATTCCATCTCAAACTACCTTTCCAACCCACAACTCATTTCTCATATTTGCAAAGAATAAACAATCACAAGGCATAAAAGAAAATCTCTATTTAAGCCTTCCATACATGGTATATCACATGTATATCATATACATACATCAGGGTTCACAAACCTATCAAGAAAATTAAATCTCAACTTCCCGGGTTCCCAAGGGGTTTACTTCTATCTTGTTATGGAGAGACTTCACCAACTCTTTCTTTCACTTGTTTTGCTTGACTTTCTCTTCTCAACCAAAATAACAAAAACCCTCAATTTCAATATAACTTAAAACTCACAAATCACCACACTTAAGTAGAAATCCTTACCTTAGAAAGCTTAGGTTGCTTTTCTACAAATCACTTCAAAAATCTGACTCCTTGATCAAAATAAAAAGAGAAGTTGAGATGAACAAGAATGGAGAGTTGCGTTTTTGAGAAGAAGAATGAGTTGCTAATTCTTAATTCCTTTTAATGAGCTTTATACACAATTATTCCCATTTTGCCCTTACTCTTCTTTGGGAATTCCATCTATATCCTTTTGATTCATTACAAACTCACCCCATAACACATATTCTCTATGAAAAATCTTTACAATTAACTCCCACTTTTCCTACTAATTAAAAAGGGGGTAGAATGGTCAAATTGCCCTTAGGGAAGAAAATATCTAAAACTTAACAAACATTTTAATCGCTAGCGCGCTGGCGTAGAACTTCGCGCAGCCGAACTGCATCGCAAGAGCTTTCGGTGGCTTTTCACACCTCTTCGCGCGGCGGAGGATTCTTCTTCCCCGCCCCTGCAAGCATGCAGATTCCGAATCTCTCGCTTCACCAATTTCAATGCAAGTATTCAACTGAACATATATGCCAAAAACCAACTCAAATAAGAGCAAAGGAAGAAAAACAGCAACTACGTACCTCAGTGGGCGTTACAATTCTTCCCCCACTTTAAAGAAATTTCGTCCCGGGAGAAATTCATGCAAATAACTCAGGGAAGCGATTGCATGTCTGTTCTACCTCCCCAAGTGGCCTCTTCTACTTTGTGATTCTCGGAAGGATCTCCACTAAGCGAGAACACTCTTGTTAGAAAAGGGGCTCTTTAACCCTTGATCTAGATACAGTTGGGAAACGTTCTTCATATACAAGATTTTACGGTACTTCAACGTCTCCACGTCGGATGTGGAGGGGATCCCACTTACATATTTCCAAGTAGCAATGAGACATGGAAACATCGCTACCCTTTGGTCCATACTAGGTGGTAGTGCCAATCACGCAGGTCACCTTTCCCACTCGTTGCAATACCTCAAATGGACTATAATCTCGGTGCTAACTTCCCTCTGCTTTGAGCGCATTACTCACTTGTAGAAACTTTCGGGAACACTTTCTGCCCACCCTGAATTCTACCTCTTTCCTCTTCAGTCGCATAACTCTTCTATCGATCTTGGGCTTGTTTCATTCTATTTCGGATTAACTTCCAACATCTTACACTAGTTTCCTTTAAGTCACTCCACGGCCCCAGGCGGTACTCACTCATCTCTTTCGCCTACTTCATCCCAAGTTTAGGGAAGGGCGAAGCCTACATCCCGGGTCTACCATATAAAGCCTCGTAGGCGCCATTCCTATGTGTGATAGGCCCTGATGTTGTAGGCAAATTCCACTAATGGTAACATCTCATGCCTGGGATACTCTATGATCCATGCAACAAAGCCTTCTTTCAAAGATATCCTCGAGCACTCCGATTCGTTCTCTCGGTTTGGCCATCCGTCCTGCAGGGGATGATAAAGCAGATCGAATGCTAATCGGTACCCAAACTCCTCCTCGTAAACTTGTCCAAGGTTTTAAAATTTGGCCCCTTTGAAACAAATCTTCCGGGAATCTCTATCTCGATACTATAGTCTTGGGCACCCAATGCAATTTGACTATCTCCGAAGGTAAATCGAGCCAAGGCCTGATCCTGTAAGTGGTACTTTCCTTTCTTGGGAAGAAAATGGGCTGACTTGGTTAACCTATCCTGAATCACCCATATAGCATTACACCCACTTACGCACTGGGCAGGGGAGACTCGTGATAAAATCCATTGGAAACGGCTCCTCCCATTTCCACTGGAATACTCAATAGGTGAAGACCAACCCCGATGGCCGTTGATGTTTTGCTTTCACTGTTGAACAAGGTTAGACCCAATTTAGCCCACCAAAACTTGCTGCAATGTCTTTCCTTCATACCGACCGACCAATTAGCCTTTTCTTTACATCCTGATACATCTTGGTTGCTCCGGATGAGCGGTGTACGGTGTGTCATGTGCCTTCATAAGAAATTTTTCTGCCCTTTCAACTCCTCATTTTGGAGGAATGCACAACCCGATTTCCTTTCAAAGAGGGACACCATCTCTCACAAAGAACTCGATGTCTTGCCCTCACGCACTTGGTTTCGAATTTTTCAAGCCCTTTCCTTTTTCACACCACTCATCGCCATTTGCTTTTCTCTAATTTCCTCTAGTAAAGAGAACTTATACCTCTAAGGTCGGCAATTCTTCCTTAACCATTTCAAATTTCTGCTTCCTTAGGAAACAACTCTCTTTATTAACTCTTTCTCGCCGGTAAGGCCCGAAAATATGGGCTTTTCTACTCAAAGCATCGGCTACTACATTGGCTTTCCCTTGGCCCCTTGATACTTGATCTCACAATCATAATCCTTAACCCAGCCTTCTAACCACCTTCTCGCCTCATATTCCAAGTCCTTTTTGGAGTGAAGAAAGTTACTTTAGACTCTTATGGAGGTTCCGGTGTAGATATTACCTTCTTCACACCATAAAGGTAATGCCTCCAAATCTTTAAGGCAAAAGACCACAGGTGCCTTTAATTTCCCTTTAAATCATGCGTAGGGTATCGGTCTCGTACTTCTTCAATTGGTCGAAGCATAAGCTAACTTTTACCCTAACTGCATCGCACGCCGCAAGTCCCCTGCGAGAGGAGGCTGCCCATAAATGTTTCATAATCTACACCCTCCCCCTTGTGGTAACATTAGTACGAGGCTTGATGTTAACCTCTTTCTTCGAACTCTTGAAAGCTTTCTTCACATGCTACCGACCTGCATAAAAAGGAAAAGTCGCTTGGTAAGAGCTGCAATGGTTTTAGCCAACCTTCCGGGTGAATCCGCTACAAATCGCCGGTAGTAACCTCGCTAAGCCTAAGAAACTCCCGATTTTCTTTCAACTTGCCTTCTTTTGGCTTCTACCATTCCCGTAGGATTGCCCTCCCGCACCTTTACTCGGGGTTCACGAAATCCCTTCCCTTCCGACACGGTATGACCCAGGGAATTATCACTTGCTTCCAGGGCCAAAACTCACACTTAGAAAAATTTAGCACCACAAACTTTTCTTCTCTTAAGCGTTGCCCAATACTAATCTCAAGTTTCTCATGTTCTTCTTCTTTGACTTTGAGTAAATCGAATGTCGCGATGAAGAACCAACAAATGGAACTGATCAAGTATTCATGGAATACCCGTTCATCAAGTCCCATAAAAATTGGCCGGGGCATTAGTTCAAGCCTAAAGGCATCACTTTACAAATTCATACAATGCCCATATCTCGGTACGAAAGGTGCTTTAGCCTTACATCTTGCTCGCCACTCTACCCTCATGATCACCCTGATCCTCAAATCATTTGGGAGTTAACACCTCCACGCCTCTTCACGATCAAAAGGTCATCTATCCTTGGTAGCGTACTATTCTTCACTGTAGTTCTTTATTCAACTCCCTATAATCATACCAACAATTCCTTAGTGATCCATCCTTCTTCTTCACAAACAGGATTCCGAGCTCCCCTTAAGTGAATGACTTGGTTCCAGGATAAAACCTTATCTAAAAGCTCTTCTTCCGAGTTGCTTCTTTATCCCTGGAGCTCGCCTTTGGGCCCAGTTCTGATAAGTGGGCTTTAGATATTGGTGCTGCTCCCCCTTTTTGGTGCTAGTTCTATGACTAAATTTTCCCTTTTACCTCCTCCTCCTCGAGGCAAACCCAGAACCTTTCTCCCCGAAAACACATCTAAAGTCTCGAACCTTACTCGCACCCTCCTCGATCTCTAACTGTGGAACATCACCACTCGCACTACATGGGCAATATATCCCGAACACCCTCTCAACATCCTCCCGACTTTCACACTACTAATCAGATGCTCAACGATGGCCTTCTCCAAAACTAAACTTATCTCCACAATCGAGGTTAAACCTCGCCTTCTTTTTTCCGACACCATTTCCCTCCCTACTCCATATCTCCCTAGGAAATCCATGCCCTAATCACATCAAAATCGGGCATATCAAAAACTATTAAGTCAACCGGTTAACCTCCTCCCCTACCTGGATCACTAGACTCTCTAACAAAACCTCTGAGTCACAACACCTTAACCCCATCGTAGTTCGATCTTTAATGGGTTGAGTCGCTCTAGTAGGTTTCAAACCTAATCTCTCAGCATCCCATAAGATATGAATGAATGAGTAGCGCCTTTAAATCAATTAAAGCATATAAAGGGACTGAATGAAATAATAACTTACCAAGAACGGCATGATTCCGGCCTCTGCTTACTCCGTGCCACAGAACACTCTAGCATTTGCAATACCTCCTAACTCGTCATGTGAGAAGAGAAGCTTACAATCTCCCATCATGCGCGGGGCGGCACTATAACAACAACTTCTCTCGATCCTCGACATTCTCCCGTGATTCCCTCCCACCCATTTAGGGCAAAGAGGAAACCCTTTTGTCCGGAGGTCGCTATTCTTCCACTTTTTCTTTTTAGGCTCGTCTATACTCGAAACTTCTTCTTCTGATTCTTCATGTCTTTACCCCTTTACACTCCATGCTCTTTTTCTCCGGAGGAGCGAGGGTAGCCTCTCGGTCCTCCGCTCCGAGGATCCTACGGGAAAGATTTTATTCTCAAAAATCTCTTGCCTTCATCCCGCCCGCAAAGCCTCACTATAATTTCGCAGGAGGGGTTGGAGCTTCTCATTATATCCCGGGCTATCTCCGGCTTCAATCCATGCACAAACTTAGCCTTTCTCAAAGCGGAGTACTAACTATTCTGCAAACCTTGCAAGAGAGTTGAATCTCACCGAGTACTCTTTCACATCGCTAGTCCCTGGTTTTTCCAGAACCTCGATAGATTCTTGGACCTTCTCATGAACTTGGGTCCTCTGCTTCTATACTTTTCGGCCTCAAACTCTTGAAACTTGAACTCCCAACCCGTCATTCTTGTCACATCATGAGTTTCTTCCATTAATTTCACCAAATTCGGGCATCACCCCAAACAAGAAACTTTCGCATACCTTGGATCTTCCTGGCCTCGATATGGGAAACAAACTGCAGGCTCGCTTCTATCCGACCCTAAGCCACTCTTCTTCGCTATTACTTCCGGATCTCGTAGGGTTTACCCCCTTAAATTCCCGAGGGTTGATGCCTACTAGAAAGAAACCGTAATCGGTTCAACTCGCTCGACGGGGGAGTACCGGTTTGTCCTCCCTTCGACATTTGTATTCGGGCCCCGGTATTCTGACATGGCGTGCATCCTCCCCGAGCCCCTCGCCATAACCCTTGTTGTATAATTCCCCGGATTCTAGCTTCAAATCCAAGGGAGGGGCGGTAGGACTCTAGTGGGTTAGCCCGGTTCTCTTCATTCACCACACCCTTACCACGATTTCGATAACTACGCCTCATCTACAAAATGATCACACTAATGAACTCAGGAAACAAATTACTTGTAAGGGAAAGAATTACTCACACGGGTCGGTTAGCGGGTCGTGGCGATGAGAATAGGGGTACACTGTTCAATCCCAAAATCTTTGCTCGATACCAAAAATGAAACAAGCGCTTTGAAAACTAGTACAATGCATGCATAATAACAATAGAAAATTGGGGCCCCAAAGTTTTCTTTTTCATTATAAGTCATATGTCTTTTATACCACAGAGAAGTATGGTTTACAAAAATTCACTTTAAAAAGACAAAACAAGGGGAAACAAGTAGCTATTGCTCCTCGCTGCGACGCCTCGACCGCATCAACACCTAGATCCCGCATCCCACAAAGAAAAATAACGGGGTGAGCACAAAATAATGCTCAGAAGTAAAAACCCTCATCTGTTCTGTCTCGTATGTATCACACGTAATTCTTTCCTTATACTATTTCTGTTTCTATATCTCTTTCTACTAAATAGCATGGCCTCATCTTCCACGAGGTACGGCCGGATAGCGTTCACCATTGGAAACACCATCTCACTCTTCATGACTATCGTTGGGGAATTCACCTTGCAGGTACCAGCCCCAACCCTCGTGACTACGAGTGGGGATCACAAAGCACCAACTCGGTTTTCCCCCTAACTATCGGGAGGGAGACCACTACACCTACCCGTTTCTCGACTTTTGGGTACGATCACCAAGCATTAACCCGCTCTAGTCGCCATGCCGGGTGATGATCACAAAGCATCAACCCACCTTCTAACAACTAACCGGGTTTGGATGGTCACAAAGCATCCATCCGTTTCTACTACTCATCGGGTGACGATTACAAGCATCGACCCTTATCTCTAATGGGCTATTCGGTGGTTGATCACAAAGCATCAACCCGATTCCCTTGGGATAACTATCGGGTGATGATCACAAAGCATCAACCCATCTATTCTACTCTTTCTAATTCACTCCATTCCCCCTAGCATTTGTCATTCTTCTACTCTTGAGAGTTGCTTATGCATCCACAAGCTCTCTACTCATAGGGTAATTGCCTACACAAGTTTCCTACACTTTCTTAGGTCACTTTTCAATGCACAATTAGTGCTTATGGATGGTTCATCTCCACTAATGCACTTATGAAATGCCAACATGCAATGTTGCAAGAATTAAAAGGTTCACTACTCATACTCAAACCTCTATTAGGCATTTCATCAAACAACTCATGCACACTATAAAACTCTAATATAGCCATGATTCTAAAACTTTTTCTAACCATCCAAAATAGGGAGAAACCCTTTCACATAACCATAAAACCCTGCAAAGAAGGCACCCTCCCAAAAGGGGATCCACAATACCCCTTCAATTCCATCTCAAACTACCTTTCCAACCCAACAACTCATTTCTCATATTTGCAAAGAATAAACAATCACAAGGCATAGAAATCTCTATTTAAGCCTTCATACATGCATATCACATGTATATCACATACATACATCATTTACTGTCAAAACCCTAATCAAAGAAAATTCTTAAATCTCGAACAAGGGTTTGGGGTTTACTTACCTTGTTATGGAGAGACTTCACCAACTCTTCCTTTCACTTGTTTTGCTTGACTTTTTCTCTTTCTTAACCAAAATAACAAAAACCCTCAAAATTTCAATATAACCCTTAAAACTCACAAATCACACAACTTAAAAGTAGAAATCCTTACCTTAGAAAGCCTTAGGTTGCTTTTCTACCCCAAATCCCTTCAAAAATCCCTTGGAACTCCTTGATCAAAGAAAAGAAGAAGTTGAGATGAACAAGAATGGAGAGTTGCGTTTTTGAGAAAAGAAGAATGAGGGGTTTGCTAATTCTTAATTCCTTTTAATGAGCTTTATACACAATTATTCCCATTTTGCCCTTACCCCCTCTTCTTTTAAAGGAATTCCATCTATATCCTTTGATTCATTACAAACTCACCCCCATAACAACATATTCTCTATGAAAAATCCTTACAATTAACTCCCCACTTTTCCTACTAATTAGGGGGGTAGAATGGTCAAATTGCCCTTAGGGAAGAAAATATCTAAAACTTAACAAACATTTTAATCGGCTGCTCGCGCGAAAGGAAACTCGTCTGTGCGAACCCTGTCACAGCTTCCCCGTGGCTTTTCAACACCTCGGCGCCGCGGCGAAGATTCTTCGCCCCTGCCCAAGGGCATGGCAGAATCGAACTTCTTCTCCGTTTTCAACCAATTTCAGGGCAAGTATTCAACCACACACTCAATATTACCAAAAACCAACTCAAATAAGAGCAAAGGAAGAAACAACAACTACGTACCTCAAGTGGGGCGTTACAATTCTTTCTTTCTTTCTTTTCTGTTCTTTCTTTCTATTCTTTCTTTCTATGTCGATCGCACTCAGTTGAAGCACGAATTTGAAACCCTAGCCATGTGATTGGGTATAGTCCTCATCTACATGCACTTATCAGCAAGTGTACACTATTCTTTCGATTCTGGCCGGCTCACTAAAGCGGGCGTGCATGTAGGTAAATTTTGTTGGTACAATTTTCATCCACATACACTTCCCTTACGAACCCGCTACTTACTTACTTCTTTGATTAGAGGCCGCTCACTGAAGGCGGCGTGTATGTGGGACTATTCTTCAATGTCACTCACGGGTTCCCCATCGCAACAACCTTCTCTTCTCTTATCTTTTTACAATTAATTCTTTTCTTTCTTTTTCTTTATTCTTTACTATTCTCATCCATGTGTATGTGCATGGAACTATGCTCATTGTTTGCTATTCTTTCTAAATGCAAATGTGAGAATGTGAGAATGCATTATGGCATATAAAAATATCATTAGAGAACTAGTATTTTCTACCAAACAACGTTCCCATACCCTTGAAATCAATCATAGATTATTAGACTAAAAAATATTTTGAGGTAGTCATTCTGCACAGGTCATATTCAAGAAGGCATATCTCGAGTTATACACATCGGATTGCTAAAATCTTTGTCTTGTTTTAAAGGTTAGAGACCGGGCTACAACTTTTATGTTTAGGTCTCAACCCAATTCAATCGGTAAGATGCCCAAAAATCACTCAGAAGGTCACGGGTTAGACGAGGGGCAACCATGGTAACATGTTTTCTCTTAGGATTTTCATCAAACAAATTACATGCATACTCAAACTCTATTTGGCTATACTTCTACTTCTTTCTTAAGCCAGCAATATTTGGAGCAAAACTCCATTAAATCAACACTAAACCTGGCCAGGAAACTACACTCCATAAAGTCTACTCAAACTCTTTCTAAATTCAACCAAACTTCCATCAATCACCATATAGGCAAAGTCTACATTCTCATGGCTGAATTTTAATTATCATCTAGTATCAATCTCATCAAAACTTCTCAAAAACATAAGCACATACATATATGTACAAATCTCCACAAACTTACTCAAATCAAACTTAGGGTTGGATTTACTTACCTTGATCTTGGGCAGTTCCACACTAGAAACTCTTTCTTTGGGTAGATCTCCTCTTCTTCTTAAACCCTAAGCATATAACTATAAGAATTCAATACTTTAAAAATTAATCTCACATCATATTGCAAGAACTCTTACCTTTGGATGCTTAGGATTGAATATCTACCAAAATCCAATCAAAAATCCTCTCAATTGTCTTGGAAATTTGATGAAGAAAATGAGAGAATTTGGAGATGAAAGTGGCGTGTGAGGGAGTAGAGAATGATAGAGTTTTCAAGAATGAACTCAAAATATCTCATTTATTACTTCTACTTTCCCCATTTTGCCCTTGCACTTTCTATGAAATTCCATCTATGTCCCTTAGTCAATTACAATAATGCCCCCTTTTTTATTAACTTCTCCATGAAATTCTATCTCTTTTCACTCCCCACCTTTTCAACTAATTATGAGTGAAAAGCCCACTTTACCCCTAATGAAATTTTAAGGCATTTTCTTCACACTTGTTCAAGATACCTTTAACAAAATTCAACTAAGGGTATTAGGGAATACTTAAAGCTACGTACCTCGATGTGGGCGTTACATGTTCTCCCTTTGGCTTTGAATCAAAGATCTTTATTTTATTCAATTTGATTCTTGAAGCCAATTAGTGGATCTAGCGAGTCCCTCTTTGGTTCTTTGGATTGTCTTCATGTGGATCACCATTCGTTCGGTTCTACATTGAATTGGTAGTGAAATAAATTCAGAGACATTTGAAGGAGCCTCCAAACTGCGTAAGATCTCTGATCTTTGTCTAGATTGATGTTATCTTTGTTATTTCAATTTCAGCATGTAAAATACACACACACACACACATATATATCAAACCCTGATCATAGCATAATCTTAGTAATCGATGGGAAATATTTTTGTTTTCTGCTGCTTCTGCTCATCGGTTTACTTAGATGACCCGTAGGCTCCTCATCATATTGGCAGTGAATAGTATCTCTATTAACACCAATTAATCATCTCACTACACATAGACCAAGATTGGCCCCTAGCAAGGCATCATGGCCACCTAATAGATTCAAATTCAGCGAAAAAGCTACCTATCAACGATATGGTTACCGTGCAATCAAATCCTTTCATCATCTGTTATCTCATCGAGACTGAGGTACAAAAACAGTGTTCCTTCCGCCTTACTCGATATCTTTGTATTCAGTTACTAGACCAATAACTAGATAAATAAATTGGATTGAGCAACAACTCAATCCCATTGTGGCCAAAGATTTAGTGTCATTGTCATTTACTGAATTGCGCAATGAGGTAACTTCTCTTATACCCGGGAGTGATGAATCCTTTATCGATCCACCATAGTCTTGATACACTCCTCGATGTAGCCAATTACTATCGTATTGATAGCTCTGAATAGAACTACGTTGGGCTAGTGTCAAACTACACCAATTGGTGCAAAAGGCGCTTCGGTGATCTCAAGTCTAAGGATCACATGCACCACCATTCATTAGAAGATTTGTTGCATGGACATTGGGGTTACCATCAATATGGAATCCTCTAGTGGGTCATTCAACACTATGATAGTCTTATCGTATTATCTATGTCCTTGGTTAGAATAATACTAGGGCTACAGAAATTTCTAGAATGGCCACTATATGTGATCATAGGGTTCTCACTATCAAGATTTGAAACACTTGATACCTTCGTCATGGTTCTACCATCTTAAGGACATATATCAATGCATACAGATATGATTTACATGACATAGTTGAAAATGCCTTTTAATGATTAATAAACATTATTACAAGGAGTCAATTCTCAATAATTGATTGGCTCTAGGGCACCTACTCCAACAAGATCTGGCTATTTCTAGCTATGAATCACAAATCCATGGTCGAAAACACCTTATTGGTGCACGGTCAACCAAATATGGCTAGTCGTGAGCCATTAACTTGTCTGCTGACGAAGTTGGTTCTTGGTGGTTGGGGCGATAAGGGTGCGATCCAGCCACCACAATTGGGTAATTGTTTAAAATTTCAGGGGCATTTATGTCTTAAAAACTTTGTATATAAGGTTAAAATAGTCAATTGGTATTTTTGTAAATTTTTTTTAAAACAAGGGCATTATTGTCTTAAAATTTTATTAATAAGGGGTAAAATTATAACAAAAATAAGATTACCAAGTAATCTTAAAATACCTAAGAAAATGGAGGTAATCAGATTACCTCATGTATTACCAATAGTAACTACTATTGGTATTGAAAGATTACTAGAATCTTATATTACTTAACAACCAAACATGGTAATAAAGTAATATAAGATGACATTACCTTAATAATCCCAAATAACTCCTAACCAAACACACCCTCAAAGTTCATTCTTGTCTCCATTGCAATCAAACAGGTCTAGTAACCTTTTTAATTGTGATTTTTGAATACTGCCTTTGTGTGAACTTAATTAGAGTGATTCTTCCTTGAATCGAATTCCAAAAAAATTGTCGAATCGAATCAGAAGGAGCCTCCAAACGCAGGTATATGTTTAATTAATCTTTTAGATTAATTTCTATGTTTTAATTGACTATGTACATCAATCTATGATCCGGGTATTCGGGTTTTAGAATAATTTTTTTTTTTTTGGTTATATTCTGCGTAATATTCTCTTAAAAACCCTAGAAATGCTTCTAGCATCTAGGCCATAATACCAAGAACAAGCCTCCCCTCTAAAGGTTAGGGTAAAAGTCTTGCATTTGGCATCTTCCAATACATTTTGTATCTCCATTAGTTCAAAATAAAGGCGAATATGATGTGTTGTAACTACAACATGCAATGTATAGTAAGTGCATTAGACGCAAAAAGTAATAAAGTGATAAGAAAAGTATCGTTTCCATGAGGATTGGTTGTTAAGCACTGATTTTCCTAATTGTTATCAAGTTGGAGAAATCGAAAAGTGTTAGATTGACGGGAGGAATTTAAACTAAAATGAAAACAAAATTTACCAAGTATTTAAAAGGCTAATTAATGAAAGGAAGATTAAAGCAAGAAAGTAATATCAAGTAAGGCAAACGGTTAGGGTTTTGACTTCATTAGGATTCTATGAATTGATCTACGAATTATGCTACTTCTACACTCAGATGCACGGATTGTAAATCGAACTCCTTAATGTGTAAAACATACCTTCTCGGGCTATGAATTCCTACTTTTCCCTATTAAGCTTGTATCCCAACAATTTGAAGATTAATAGATCCAAGTTCATTAAGCTAATGGAATCCTAGATTGATTTCATTGATTCTAAAACCTATCTCTAGCGTTCAATACAACAATGGTGATTTCCCTAAGAAGCTCATACATGATTCATTTCACAATCTCATCATGTTCAACAAATACTTTTAAGAAAAACAAGATAAATCACAAAATCGATGCAATAGAATGTAGAAACAACACTAATTCATTGATTAAACATAGAAATCCCAAATTACATCAAAACCCTAACCCAAGATGAGTTAGTTCATACTGAAATTAACACAAATCAAAGTAAAAATAGGAGCAATGTATTCAACATATTGAAACTAAGAAAAGAGAACAAAGATCTTCCTTATTTGACGAATCCACAAGGTTCGATCTCAATCTTCTCTCCTTCTTTCCCAAAATGTTAAACCTACTCTAAAAGTGACGAACTCCTCTAAAAATGGCTAAGTTTATCTTATATAGTCGGTCCAAAAACCTAAAAACTTTCCTAAAATAAAACCGTGTGTTTTGAATAAAACTAGAAATCGTAGACTTCAGTGCGGCTAAGAATATTCTTCGCCGCGGCAACGAGTTAAGTTGAAATCTCATGCCGAGAGTCTCTCGTCATGGCAAAGAATGAACTTTGCCATGACAAACCTTCCTGAAAAAATTCTGAATTTACAGGATTGCCCTCCGTTTGATTCCTTGCTTGAATCTTCAATCTTCAATCTTCAATGCTCTCCAATGGGAACAAGCTTCATAGTGCTTAAAATCCACTTCAGAACTTCCCCAAATTCTAAGATTCGCTTGCTCCTGGTCTAGAAACTCAATTCTGCTCATTATTTGCTCAAAGTGCACGTTTTGCCCTAAAACATAAAATATGTGAAATTAAATTGCAATTCAGGCACAAACGAAATAAGAAGTATCCACAATCTGGCCAAAAAGCCTAAATGAAACAGTATAATCCTCGGATTATCAGAATACATGCGATAGGGTTTGTTTGCCTAGTATATAGAGTCATTTGGAACATATTGAAGTGCTTGGCTAGTTTGGTCCCTCTGATTCTATTGGAGAATAAAGATTGGATGTCCCACATGATTTTGACTTTGCTTTAGAAGCCAAGTTTACTTCGCTTGACCTTGGCCAGTTTTTCTTGCATAGGTCAGAGTTGCTCTAAGACAGGGTCAATAACTAGACTATTCCTTTTCAAATTTTTGCATTTGTTCCTTCTATTATTTTCCAAGGTTTGGAGCAAGTCTGATCTTCTTACATTGATTTGTTTGCAGAGTTCAGTTTGTTCTAGCGAGAGTTCACATACTCTATGGTAATTTTTTCACTCCCCTCTTGATTGTAGGCTTATGAATCGAGTGAACGCAGTGGAATACAAAAATTTCTTGATCCACAACCAAGAACCCTAAGATCCTTATACCTGTTTTATGTTGTTTACATGTGGAATAAACATTAAATAGTTGATTTCAGATTTCATACCAACAATTGGAGGCTCCTTCAAATTGATTTGAGTTGCTTCCACTCTAAGATAGGAATGAACTTTTGGTATCCCCACGAAGACAGGACATCGATCACCAAAGGGCTCGATGTGTTAGCCAAACCCGATTGGATCAAAGATGGAAGTGCAACATTTTTCTTTGGAAAAAATCTTCTCCTTCAACTATGAGTGTCCATGGTTTTGGAAGAGTGAGAGAGAGAGTGGGCGACTAGGGTTTGTGTGTTTTTGTTTTAATTAAATTAAAATTATGTTTTGATTTTTAATTGTACTTTAAATAGTACATAAATCAAAACCCTAATCTAATATGGAATTGCAATCAGCTAATTCCATATTTAGATTAGACTTATTCCATTACCAAATCAAGGTAATTCCACACAAGGTATTTTTAATTCAAATTCAAATTCAAATTCAAATTCAAATTTTTATATTATCTTTATTAATATTAATATTAATTAAATATCAATATTAATTAATAATACAACATTTAAATATATATATATATATATATATATATATACACAATCTCACTTATTTTAATTTCCATATGAAATTAAATATAGGCAACGACCTTAGCAAATTTAATTGCACTGTGAGATTACAAAAATATCCTTTCATCTTAAAAGACGAAAATACCTTTCTCACTTATTTATCCTTAACTGTCTTTTATATGTGCAACCCAAAGGCTCCTCATCATATTGCCAGTGGGTAGTATCGCAATTGACACTCAATCAATCTTCTCACTAAACACAAACCAAGATTGGCATCTAGCAAGACATCATGGCCACCCGATAGATTCGAATTTAGCGAAACAACTTACCTATCAATGATATGGTTATCGTGCAATCAAATCCTTTCATCATACATTATCTCATCAAGGTTAAGGTACAAAAGTAGTGTCAACCTCATATATCCTTGATAGCTTTGTATTCAATTATTGGGCTAACGACCAAAATAGATTGGATTGAGCTACAATTCAATCCCACTGTGGCCACAAATTTAGTGTCGTAGCCATTTACCAAATTGCTCAATAAGATAATTTCTCCCATACCTGGAAATGATGAATCCTTTGTTAATCCACCATAGTCTTGATACACTTCTCAATGTAGCCAATCACTACTGTTTTGATAGTTTTGAATAGAACTACATGGGGCTAGTGTCAAACTATACAAATCAATGCACAAGGCGCTCTGATGATCTCAAGTCTAAGGATCACATGCACCACCATTTGTTAGAGGATTTATTCCACAGTCACTGAGGTTACCATCTATGTGGAATCCTCTGGTGGGTCTGCGTAGTGAACTCGCCTATGGTAAGCACCCATGTGTTGCACCAGGTCGTCGACAAACAACCTTGACAAGTGAGATCAGTCACTGCCTTTCAACAAGGTTGTTCAACACTATGATAGCTTTATCGTTTTATCGGTGTCCTTAGTTAGAATAACTCTGGGGCTATGGACATTTCTAGAATGGCCACCATATGTGATCATAAGGTCCTCACTATCGAGATTTGAAACACTCGATACCCTCGTCACGGTTCTACCATTCTAAAGACATGCATTACGACATACAATAAATATGAATTACATAATGTAGAGAAAGTCTTTTATTGATTACAAACATTATTACAAAGAGTCAATATCACAATAATGGATTGGCTCTACCTACTCTAACATTGATTATCTTAAGGTTTTTTTTTTTATGATTCTTCCCTTGAGGTTGGAACCCTTGTCCTTCCTCTAGCCTTGTTGTTCCTCGAGGTATCGTTTTAGTTCCCTAGAGCAATGTCCTTGTTCTATCATTCCCCATTATGAGGCAAGCCCTTGTTCATAAGTTTCTAAAAGCTTGGAGGCTGGATCTTAGCATATATCATGTCTTGGATACATTGGAATAGGAATTATGTATCTATTGTAAGGATCACAACATCTCCATTGGGTCGGACTTGTTTATTCTTTGGTTTCAGAGGATGAGGAGCAATCATTTGATTTTCCATTTGATTCTAGTTATAAAATTTAGTTTGGGGTCTAGATTCCACAACATCGTTAGGATTTTCCTAGTTCAGTTGATTAGCAAAGTCAATTGAACGAATTACCACTACTAGTTTGTTAGTAAAGTTGGCTTTCTATAGGAATCCCCACAAACAATGCCAATTGTTGATACGAGAGTTTGCTCCAAACACAGAATTCCGAAAAGGCTTTTATGATGGTTGACTTTAAGGTTAACTGGTGAGTAGATGGACTTTAGGAATGAATCTTTATTGTGTCGAATAGCCCTACAATTAGAAAAATAGAGGTCATAGGTGAGTCGATAGGTTTGTCGGCATTGGCACTACAAAACTTAAGTTAGTAGAGTATATGAGACAGAAACAAGTAGTATATAAGTGTAAAACTCAGCGTTTACTTTAATAAACTGTTATATGATGCTCCTTATATAGTGATGAGGAGATTGCCTTGGATTGAGTTTCCTCTTTGGTGTACTAGTCCTCATAAGGTAGTAGATTTGCTTGATAAGGTAATGAGGTGATAGGATTGTAAGGTTATGGTTGAATAATACGTGGAATATAAAACAAAAAAATTTATTCAATCAACCCATTGATCCCACAATCAAGATTGATATATGTAATCTATTTATAAAATAAAACAACCCATACAAGGTTTGTTGTTATTACCTGCATTCGGAGGCTCCTTCGAGTTTATTTGATTTAATTTTCGCTAGTCGATTCAAGATGGAATCGCTCTAGAGAAGTCCACAAAAAGGCAGGGAGGCTAATCAACACGCAAGTAAGTTTGCTAGAATCCTTGGGTGCAAGAAGAGAACACGCAATTGAGAGAAAGAAAAATTCTCTCTCAAAAAGCTAATAGGCGGCTAGGGGTTTTACTTGGGAGAAAATAATGAACTTGTTATTATTAATTCTCGCATTCCTTTTCTTATATAGTGGGGAATAAAATATTCCCCATTAAGAATAGAAATACTTCTATTCCTTATTTTGGAATGGGATATTTCCAATTAAATATACCTTCCTATTTTGCAATAAGATATTTTCCAATTAAATATACCTTCCTAATTGCAATAGGATATTTTTCAATTAAATATACCTTCCTATTTTGCAATAGGATATTTATCAATTAAATATATATTCCTAATAAATAAATATGAATATTTATTTATCCACATATTTAATTAATGGGATATTTTCATAAATTTAATTATATTAGATATATTTATTCCATATATTTAATCCGTATTAATATTAATGTTTTATATTAATATTAATGTAATTGCAACTTTGCTAAATTAACTTCAATATAAATATTGAATGTTGGCAACGACCTTTAGTGAATTAAATTGCATAGCAAAATTACCAAAATACCCTTTTCATCCAAAAGATGAAATTACCCTTCATTTTCATTCTCAACAAAACTGCCTTTAATGTGTGTGACCCATAGGCTCTTTATTATGTTGGCAGTGACCGAATTTATAATTAAGCATCAACTAATTAGTGTTTTGTACACCAATCAAGATTAGCCTTTAGCAAGGCATCATGGTTACCCAACAAATAAAGATTCAACGAAGTAGCTATCTTTCAACAGTATGGTTACCATGCAATTCCAATCCTTTCATCACCATTTATCTCATCAAGGTTTGAAGTACACAAGTAGTGAATGTACCTTGACATGTTTATATTCGGTTGTCGAATCAATGACCATATAAATTGGATTCAAGTACCGACTCGATTCTACTGTGGCCACAGATTTTTTGGTTGTGGTTCGGGTGTGCGTGTTTTTGACTGGGTTTTTAGGACTAGGTATAAAAGAAAAACAAAAACTTTTTACCAGGGGGTCCCAGTTGTTAGGTTTAAAGCCGTCTTTTACATTTTTCTTAGAGAAAAAGCTTGAGTTTTTCGGATTGTTAGAGAGAAGGTTCAGATTTTGACTGGAGGATTCATCTTTTGGGGAGATTTCTATTCTTTCATCTCGGAAATTTCCATTATGTTTATTACATTTACTTTTTTATTTTCCGTTTTTGTTACATTAATTTGGCTATGAACTAATCTTCTATGGGTTAGGGTTTTGATTGTAGTTTGGATTTGAAATGGGTTGAGTATGTGATTGTGCTATTTCCATGTGAATAAGTTGTGGTTGTGTGTTACTCTGAAATTAATTGTTTTATGTGATGAACATGATGAGATTGAGAAATAATTCATGTTAAGCTTCATGGGTAATAACCATTATAGTATTGGATGCTAGAGATAGATTCAAGAATTAATGAAATCAATTAGGATTCTTTGAGCGAATAAGAACAAAATTTGATAGTTTTGACTCAGAAATTGAAGGATTCAGAAGATAGGAGAGTTAGGGATAGGACAACGCCACGATGAAGCTTGTTTCCAAGGTGGAGAGTCGAAAATCGAAGAATCGGGAGATGAAGAGGCAAGGGTAGAGTGGCAGCTTCCGTGAAATTTCAGTAACTTTTGAAGGAGTCCACCTTCTGGTTAAGAAATTGTCTTGCCGCGCCGTTAGGTAGATTCGAACTTGGGATTTTTCATTCTTCGCCGTGGCGGGAAAGTCAAAGTTTTCAGTTTTGTAAACGCGACCCGTGTGTGCGTGTTTTTGTAAGGGTTTTTAGGACTATGTATAAAAGAAAAACAAAAACTTTTTACGGGGGTCCCAAGGGGTTTGTTAGGTTTAGCCGTCTTTTTACATTTTTCTTAGAGAAAAAGCTTGAGTTTTTCGGATTGTTAGAGAGAAGTTCAGATTTTATTGGAGGATTCATCTTTTGGGGAGATTTCTATTCTTTCATCTCGGTTTCATTATGTTTATTCTCGTTTACTTTTATTTTCCGTTTTTGTTACCATTAATTTAGCTATGAACTAATCTTCTATGGGTTAGGGTTTTGATTGTAGTTTGGATTTGAAATGGGTTGAGTATGTGATTGTGCTATTTCCATGTGAATAAGCTGTGGTTATGTGTTACTCTGAAATTAATTGTTTTATGTGATGAACATGATGAGATTGAGAAATAATTCATGTTAAGCTTCATGGGTAATAACCATTATAGTATTGGATGCTAGAGATAGATTCAAGAATTAATGAAATCAATTTAGGATTCTTGTGCTTCATGATTTAGAATTATTAACCTTCAATTTGTTGGGTGTGGAATGTTAATAAGGATGAATAGGAAAACATAGCCCGAGAGGGTATGTTATCATAGTAATGAATCCGATTTACAACCATTGCACTTGAATGTGAAAATAGTGTAACTCTTAGGTTTTAACCCATAAACAATCCAAGCGAAGTCAAAACCCTACCCGTTTTACTTAAATTGAATTTAGTGTTTCATTTGCTTCCCTTTTAAGAATTAATTCTTTGTTAAATTTTATTTTGTTTTTCGTTTAATTACAAATTGCTCCCACAAATCCAAGATTTTTAGGTTGCTTCACTTGTTGGCGTTAGGAAACTTAGTGCTTTGCTACCGTCCCTCGTTGGGAGGGCGATATCCTACCATCACTCTACTACTTGAACGACTAGTGCACTTGCTAGTTTTGCATGTTGTAGAAAACAAGCATCAAGTTTTTTAGCGCGTTCGGGCGGTGTGTTTTTAAGTTAACATTAAGTTTTTTCCTAGAGTTTAACTAGATTGAAGTTTTACTTTGTTTTTAATTTTTGTTAGAATTGTGATTTCACTTTTCTTTCACTTGTGTTCATTCAGTTTATGCGAAGAGCAAGACATCAACCCAAGAATGCTCGTTGACCTTGAGCTTGAGAGGATGTCACGAAGACTAAACGAGAGAGAAAGAAAGAGATACAACTTATGAGAAAGGAAGAAGTTGTAGTTGAAATGGTGAACCCGAGAAAATAGGACATTGAGGGAATTTTCAGGTTCCCATAGTGAAGCGGAAGTGGGTCAAGTATTCGAGACCCTACGGTACAAGCTAACAACTTCGAGATCAAGCGCAATCATCCAGATGATCCGTGGTCGGTAAGATTTAACGTGATTTGAAGGAGGATCCAAATCGCACATTGCAAATTTCTGGAAATTTGCGACACCTTCAAGTCGAATGGAGTGTCGGATGATGCTATTAGGCTGCGTTTATTCCCATTCTCATTGGGAGATAAAGCAAAGGGGTGGTTAATGGCATTACCACCGGGCACGATAACAACATGGAATAATCCTGGCACAAAAATTCTTGACCAAGTTCTTTCCTCCGTAAGTCAAGCCTGTTGAGAAATGATATCACATCATTTCTACAAGATGACGCCGAGTCGTGGTACGAGGCTTAGGAGAGATACAAAGGAATTGATGAGGAAATGCCCACATCATGGTTTGCCCTGTTTGGCTTCAAGTCCAAACATTTTATAATGGTTTGATGGGTAACGTGCAAACCATGGTGGATGCAAACGCAGGGGAGGAGCTTTGCATAAACAAACCACCGAAGAGGCTTATGAGTTGCTTGAGGTTTTGGCAAGCAACAACTATCAAAGACCGAATGAGAGAGTAACTACGAGGGAAATCTTCGGGTCTTCATGAAGTTGGATGCTTTCACAGCCATCTTGTGGGAACTCCCACGCCCTCCAAAAGCAGTTAGGAACTATGCGGTAAATTAAACTATACAAGCACCTCAAGGTTAACATGTGATTTTTGTGCGGGAAATCATGTGGGGCGTAAAGTGCCAAGTCGGAAACACATTTGCACCGTCGTCCTTCATCAACGGAGCAAGTAAATTACTTGGTAGGAAATCAAAGACAGCCGAACAATCCGTTCTCCAACACATACAACCCAAGGTGGAGACATCATCCAAATCTGGCTTGGGGAAATCAAAACCAACGGGGTAACCAATGGAACCGAGAGGCAAGTTCCAATTAACCCTTAAACTGGGGTGACCAATCAACCGGGAGATCCAAGAGTGTCAAAGTTGGAGGATTTGTTCGTAAATTCATGCAAGAGTCTGCAGGGGTTCATGAATGAGGACGAGGACAAACTTTAGAAACCAAGGGCGCCCATCCATTCGGAATCGAGGGTGCGATGGGCCAATTGGCCGAGAAGTCAATGATAGGCCACGGGGTGGTTCTCTACCAAGCAACACAGGTGACCAACCCACGAACAAGCAAATGCCATCATTTTTGAGAAGTGGGACAGTTTTGGAAGAAGTGGGATAGTTTTGGAAGAAGAGGAGCAACCCGGAAAGGAAGAGTTGGAAGAGAGAATTGATGAAGAGATTAATTGTGAAGAGAATTCAGGGAGCCTTAGGGGGAAGAGAACAAGAAAGAGGATGAAAAGCAAAAGAAAAAGGAGAAATTGCCATTCCCGAGATACCACGAATTAGCTCATCACACTCCACCCGCATCCTTTTTCCCTCGGGGTGAGATTGAAGAAGAAGAATCAGGGATAAGCAATTTTCAAATTCATTGAAATCTTTAAAAAATTGCATATTAACATTCCTTTTGCGGAGATGCAATACAAGCAAATGCCGAGTTATCAGAGTTCCCTGAAGGAGATACTTTCGAACAAGAGGAGGTTAGAAGATGAGGAAGCGGTGATGCTAACGGAAGAGGTGCGGTGCAATCCTCCGAGAAAAAACTACCCCAGAAACTCAAAGATCCGGGGAGTTTTACTATTCCTTGTGTTATAGGGATATTACTTTTGATCGTGTGCTTTGTGATTTAGGAGCTAGTATAAATTTGATGCCCTTTTTTTGTTTTCGGAGATTAGGGATTGGTGAAGTGAAGCCAAGCGACAATGTCGTTGCAGGCTGAAGGGAGGATCGGTCGATAAAGCACCCAGGGGGGATAGTTGAGGATGTATTAGTGAAGGTGGGGGAAGATTATTTTTCCAAGCCGAGACTTTGTAGTCTTGGACATGGAAGAGGATAAGGAGATTCCTCTCATTTTAGGCCGACCATTCTTGGCCACGGGGAGAGACCGTTGACGTGCGGGAAGGAAAGTTCTTGTTAAGGGTTCAAGATGAAACATTGACTTTTAATGTGTTCGACGCAATGAAGTTTTTCCCGGGTCGAGGCGATTCATGTTTTAGTGTGGATATGGTGGATGAACTTGTTGTGGAGTCCATGGAAGAAAACATCCCTAATTACCTTTAGTTTAAGCATGTATATCCAAATCAAAACGGGTGGAGGTAGAAGAATCAGCTAGGAACGATTGTGCTAGAATGTTAGAAGCACTCCAACCAATTGAGGAGAGTCAAGAATGCAGAATTTGAGGAATTTGACTTTGACAAAGAGAAGGCAAAGGAAAATAATAAAGAAAGCTCCAAAGCTTGAACTGAAACCTTTACCGCCCTCACCTCAAATATGTCTATCTTGGAGATTCAGATACTTTTCCGGTGATTATTAGTGCAGATTTGAGTGCCTTGGAGGAAGGAAGAAGTTGATTAGAGTGTTAAGAGAACATAGGTGCGATTGGATGGACCATTACGGACATTAGAGGTATCTCACCCTCATTTTGTATGCATAAGATTCTCATGGAAGATGACTTTAAGCGGAGGGTACAACCACAACGGAGGATTGAATCCTTCAATGAAGGAAGTAGTGAAAGAAAGGAGGTGGTGAAACTTTAGATGCGGGGATCATCTATCCGATTTCCGATAGTCCATGGGTGAGCCCGGTACAAGTTGTTCCAAAGAAAAGAGGGATTACCATTGTGAAGAATGAAAGTAATGAGTTGATTCCAACAAGGACGTAACGGGTTGGAGAAGTATGCATTGATTAACGTAAACTAAACAAGGCGACAAAGGAAGGATCATTTTTCCATTGCCCTTCATCGATCAAACGCTTGGAGAGGTTGGCAGGACATGCATATTATCAAGCTCTGGATGGCTATTCAGGATATAACCAAATTGCCATCGTCTGGGAGGATCAAGAGAAAACGACCTTCACTTGCCCTTACAAAGACTTTGCCTACCGAAGAATGCCATTTGGGTTATGCAATGCTCAGCCAACATTCCAAAGATGCATAATGTCAATCTTTGGGAGACATGGTGGAAAGATTCATAGAAGTCTTCATGGATGACTTCTCGGTTTTAGGGTCATCATTTGACAATTGTCTAACAAATTTGTCTCTTGTTTTGCAAAATGATGCAAGGAAACGAATTTGGTGCCGAATTGGGAGAAATGTCACTTCATGGTCCAAGAGGGAATTGTGCTCGGGCATAGAATTTCCAAGGATGGGATTGAAGTTGGTGAGGCTTGACGAAGTAATTGAGAAGCTACCACCGCCCATCAAATGTCAAAAGCGAATCCAAGCTTCTTGGGGGCATGGGGGGTTTTATAGAAACGCTTTCATAAAGGATTTTTCTAAGATCTCTAAACCCCCTTTGCAATCTATTGAATAAAGATGTTGTTTTTTGATTTTGATGATGATTGCATGCATGCTTTCTTAACTTTAAAAAAATTGCTAGTTTCTTTCGATCCCATTATTGCCGGCCTCCCGATTGGGGACTGCCATTTGAACTAATGTGTGATGCTAGTGACTTTGCTTTTAGGGGGTAGTATTAGGTCAAAGAAAAAATAAAGTGTGCATGTAATTCAAGATGCTAGCAAGACACTCGTTTGATGCACAATCCAATTACACCACCACCGAAAAGAATTATTCCCTGTGGTGTTTGCTTTTGACAAGTTTCGTTTTCTTATTTATTAGGTGCGAAGGTGATCGTGTACACGAGACCATTCAGGCACTCGAAAACCCTCTTGGCAAAGCAAGAAGCAAAAGCCTCGGTTGATAAGATGGATTCTACTACTTCAAGAGCTTGAGTTGGAGATTCGAGACAAAAAGGGTCGGAAAAATGTAGTAGCGATCATTTGTCAAGAATCGAGAGACCCAATCAAGGGAGATGAGGTGGAAATGCCAATTTCGTAAACATTTTCGGATGAGAAGTCGAATGAGAGGGAAGGAAGAACACCATAGTATGACTTTGCAAATTACCTATCATCAAGGGTAGTCCCTGGGAAGGTGGATGACATTTCAACAGAAGAAGAAAATTTTCTCGATTTAAAAATACTATTTTTGGGAAGAGCCATTCTGTCTGAATAACTGTCTTGACCAAATATCTGGAGATGTGTCCCTAAGAAGGAAGAAATGGAGAGCATTTTTAAGGCATTGTCATGAGAAGGAAGTAGGTGGCCTTATTTCTGGGGGAGCTAGAAACAAAGTAGGTCCAAGGTGTAGCGGTATCGGTTTATTGGCCAACCCTCTTTAAGGATTCCTTCCGAGATGATCCGGGGAGTGTGACCAATGTCAAGCGGATGGGGAGTATTTCAAAAAGAGATGAGATGTCGTTGAACAACATCCTCCGGTGGTTGAAATTTTTGACGTTTGGGGGATTGATTTCATGGGTCCTTTCCCAAGTTCCTATGGGAACACGTTTATATTGGTAGTCGTGGACTATGTGTCGAAATGGGTTGAGGCGCTTGCATTTACCAACTAATGATGCTAGGGTGGTGATTAATTTTGTGAGGAAGAATATTTTCTCAAGGTTTGGAGTACCACGAGCAATTATTAGTGATGGAGGAAGCAAGCATTTTTGCAATAGGCAAATGGATGCATTCTTGAGTAAGTATGGAGTGACACATAGAGTGGCAACACCCTATCATCCACAAACGAGCGGGCAAGTAGAACTGTTCGAATAGAGAACTCAAGGGAATTTTAGAGAAAACAAGCTCAATGCCTCTGGCTTGGAAGGATTGGTCATGGTGGAAGTTGGACGATGCATTATGGGCTTATCGCCTTTGCATTTAAACCCCAATTGGTATGTCTCCGCGTTCGATTGATCTATGGCAAGGCGTGCCACTTGCCGGTAGAACTTGAACATAAGGCATCTTGGGCCGTCCAAGCAATTGAACATGGACTTGAAAGCCGCGGGAGAAGATAGAATGCTAACGTTGAAGCAAGCTGGATGAGTTTCGTCTCAAAGCATATGAAAAATGCTCGAACTATAAAGAAAAAGACAAAAGGTGGCACGACAAGCACATCCAGGGGTTAAGGCTTTTGAAGTTGGGCAAAGAAAGTGTTGTTGTTCAACTCTAGACTTAGGCTTTTCCCAGGAAAACTTAAGTCTAAGATGGTCCGGGCCATTCACGATAAGGGAGGATTCATGCATCCAGGAGCAGGTGGGAAGTCACACATGAGGAAAAAGGAACTTTCACGGTTAATGGACGAGGTTGAAGCCATACATTGAAGGGGTGATGAGTTGCAAGTTCACCCCGAATCCGTCTTGAAATTCCAACCTAAATGATGGAGAGAGTCAAGCTTCCGGCTTATAAACAACGCTTCTTGGGAGGCAACCAGCGTTTTTTAACTTTTTTGATTTTTAAATTTTTGTTGCTTGAATTTTTCTTATTTCATTATGAGTATGTATAAAATTTGATGTTTTTGTTATTTTGGGTGTTTGGTGAAGTCTAGAGCCAAAGGAAGGTATAAAATTTTTTCCGAGACTCACGGGGCAAAGAAGTTTCTTCGCCGCGCGAGAGACATGAAGAAACCCTGGTTAGCTCCCTGGACGTAAATGTGGGAAGCGTAATTGTCTTCGCCGCGGCGAAGAAAAGGAATAAAATTGTGGAAATTTGGCTAAGGCATTTCGCCGCAACCCAAGAAGTTTCTTCGCCGGGCGAAGTAAGCCTTGTGCTCTTCGGGAAGCGTTTCGCCCCGGCGAAGAAATTTTCTTTTCGCCTAGGCGAAGCAAACCCGGGAATGTTTTAGGGTTCATGAATGAAAAAATTTCGCGGGGCGAAGAAGTTTTCGCCGCGCGAAACCTCCGGGAAATTTTTAGGGTTTATGCGTGATGAACTTCGCCACGTGAAGAGCCTTTTCTATAAATATCAACTTTTCTTCTTTCATTTTTCACGCCGCCTTGCATCTTGAAAGTTGAGAGCAAATTTTCCCTCTTTCAATCTTTCACTTCTATTTTGCTTTTCCAACCAAAATAATCACTCCACAACATTCCTAAACACCAAATCAACCCATTTCAACAACAATTTTCACAAAAATTTCACGAAAATTTTTGGATCAAAAATTTGGGGTTTCCTTGTTTGGATCGTTTTTCAAGGTCAATTGGTGGTGCAAGCGACTTCATATTGGTAAGATTTCGAAACCCAAAGCTTTATTTTTGGAAGATTTTTAGTCTATATTCGTAGATCTAGAAATTATGTGAACTTTTAACTTGAGATATTTTGGGTTTGTTGAGTTGTGATGTGATTCATGTTGAGAAGTTTGTATGCCAATTGATTGTTAGAAGTGTAGTTGTTGATTATTTGGAGTGTTTGTGTTGAATTGAAAAATCGTAGTTTGGGGGTGGAATTGCGAATTTTTAGAAGTGTGGATTGTTTTGAAATTGTGATGTGGAATTTCCTTTAAGGGTATATTGGCTAGAAACCAGAACATGCCTTAAAAACTTCCTGGCAGTACTTGGCAACATCTGGTATAACAACGCCGCGTACACCTTACATTATAAAAATCGTAGTTTGGGGGTTGAATTGCAAATTGTTGGAAATGTGGATTGTTTTTGCAGGTTGGACATGGTTATGTTTTTATAGGGGAAATTCCTTGTGTTTAACAGTTTGGATTGAATTTCAGTGAATCAATGGCTCCGAAAATTAAGCATACGGGCAAGGGAAAGAACGTTGACAAACGTTTTGTAAACGAGGCCGCCCGTCAACGTTATGAGGAAGTGATCCAAGAAAAGGATAAGGGTTTCATCCCTGAACGTGGATTAACAAGCGACCACTCTGTGGAATGGAGTAGGGGTAGACGTTGGGAACATGTTCATGAGTGCTCCCGAGATGCCGGGTGTAGAACCGTTGGTAAGAGAGTTCTATGCCAACTTCCCCGAGAAGTCGATGGGATTGTGTTTGTGCGAGGAGGATGTGCCATTCTCAAGAATAGAAATCAACAAATTCTATAACTTGCCCGCATATCTCATTACAATGATGAGTTTGTGGCGTTCAAAAGATCAGCTATGACCATGATATTATCTTGTCGGTCATAGCAAAACCTCGGGACAGCATGGGAAGTGTCTAAAAAAAAGAAAAAGACACTCCCGGAAGGAACACGTTGACACCAATGGCTCCTACTGGCGGGTACCTTTGTCTATGCTAAACTAATGCCGAGAGACCTCAAAGACAAAGTTGACTCATGAGAAGGCGGAATTGCTCTACTCTATTGCCACAGGGAAAGAGTATGGATGTGGGAGACATCATTTTTTGGCGGTTGTCGGTAGCATCCCAAAAGGGGCGATCAGATCTTCTTTCCCGCATCTCATCACAGCCATGTGTCCGAAAGCAGAGTCAAGGTTCAAGATGATGAGCCGCGTATTAATCCCGGCTCCGACCTAGATGCCGACTATTTCAAGAAACACCTTGACCGAATGTGAGCCGCCCAACCAAGAGCGGGGCAAAGAGGCGAGAACGAGCATGGCCAAATCATCCAACTCCACGGGTACACAAAAAGAGATGATGCAAGAAAATGATGAGCATGATGAAATACATGAAGAGAAGACAGGATTGGATGATGGAGCGGACAGAGCATTCATGAATTGTTGACAGATACCTTCAAGGCCGAAGGTTGACAACTTCCGCGTATCATTGGGTTGGATCGGAACTCGATGATTGGCCGGAATCGAGGAAGAAGAGGAATCGAGGAAGAACAAGACCGAACCCAGCACTGTTGTGTTTGGTTTAATTGCTTTCATTTAATTTTCTTGTCCAGTTGAAAACTAAACTCATTTTTTTATTTTGGTTTTGGATTTTGTTTATTCAAGTTATTTGTTAGTTAATGTTTTTAGTTAGTAGTTGTTAAAGGGCGAGATTAGGTTGTAATACTTTCAATATTAGTTGCGAATTCGTTCTAACATGAAGGACACTACGAGTTTTTGTTTTCAGTAACTTGGATGATGAAGAATCCGAGCACGGGTGCACATTGTGGAGCAACAATTCATGACTTATAAAGGGAGCATTCTCGTACCTTTATTTTGTTCTTTTGTTATTTTGTGCTCTATTCCTGACTTGTACATAATGGAACATTGGGGGACAATGTCATATTGAGTTTGGGGGTAGGGGAATAGATTTTTGAGTTTAAGGGTATATTGGCTGGAAACCAAGAATCGCCTTTAAAATCGCCTAGCAGATTTGGCACCTCGGGGTTTAACAACGCCGCGTACACCTTAAACCTCAGAAAATCTATTTTAAGGTATATTGGCTGGAAACCAAGAATCGCCTTAAAAACGCTTGCCTTAGCAGCGTATTTGGCGCCTCGGGTTTAACAACGCCGGCGTACGCCTTAAAATTGAAAAAAAAATCCATATTTTTGTGTTGCATTTTTCTTTCAGTTGTTTTGTTTTGCCGATGATGAGTTGTATAAATCAATGAGGAGAATAAGATTGTTGAATTTTTATTGTTGAGAAATGTTAAGCATTGCTTCAAGTTTACGCTTTATTGACTGGATTTTGATTGAGGGTTTGTTGAGTGGTTCAACCACGATTTTCAATTGTTTCAAGATGCTTAGATTCATTTTATGCGATTAGGCAAAGTCTTGATAATGTTGGTGGATTCTAAGAACCTAGTTGAGAAATGCTTAAGGCAAAATTCTAGGATTAGACATAGTTGAGGAGATGATTTAGGCGATTTTTGGAACGCTTGAACCTTTCTAGCCAACCCATGATTGAAATTGTCACTAAGTCGCCCATTTGAGCCATTGGGAACGTTGTTTATTTTTCTTAGAAAACAACGGATTTGTAAATTCCTGTACCCTAAACACGTTATCATACCTTTAGGAGAATTCGGTCTTAGTGCAAAACCGAGAAACGAAAAAAGAGTGTACAATTGAGCAAAAGATTAGTTTGGGGGGTTAAGAGAAGAAAAATGAAGAAGAGATCAAAAAGAATGATGTTGGGGGAAGAGAAAAGAATTAAAAACAAAGGAGGTAGTCACCTCAATTCAATTCAATTCTAGTGTTGTGTTTGTTTGAAAAAAAAAAAAAAAAAAAAAAAAAAAAAAAAGAGATAAAATAAAAAATTTGTCGAACACAATGCAACTAGTTTAAGGGTATACCTTACCTTTTGAAACTGACTCCCGCTTTTAAAAACGCCTAGCAGATTTGGCGACCCTGAGTTTAACAACGCCACGTACACCTTAAACAAGTCTCCCTGTATTTATGGTTTCCAAAAGTTAAGAATACGCGTATGAAGACTGTGGAATGAGTAGACATGTCAATTGGGTGTTGAGGAAGTGTGGGTTTCGTGTGATTCGAGTTTTGCTTTAGGACAACCGAGTTCTCTTACTTTGTTCCCTATCTTTTATTGGGAGCCCATGACCCGGGAGCCTAACATTACAAGCCTTTAAAGACCTTTTGATTCTCATCTGTGTTTAGTCCTCATTAGTGGAGAGTATTTCGATATTTAGGCCTATGGAGTCTGCCACCATTTGATAAACTTTACAATTTTTGCATAAAATAATCCGGGAAGTTGGAATGTGGATTGAAGTGGGGATTACCTATTTGGTGGACCGATTGAGGAAAGACAATGATGTGGCTTATAACTTATTGGAATGTCGAACATTTCTTGATAATAAACTTTCAACAATTTATGAGATCGTGCAATGTCTAGGCAATTCGTTGTAGCATTTGAATTCGTTTTATTGTGGTTTTTTCATTTGTGTGCATATTTTCATTTTTTTTTGTTTTTCGTTATGGTCTTTGTTTTCATTATTTTTTGTACTATATGCTCCGGGGGCAGCATCTCTTTAGTTGGGGGTAGTTGATAATCCGTAAATTATACGCTTTTTATTTGATCTTTTGTCGGATTTCGTACTTTTCTAGTGCATTTTTACCCTCAATTGGTGCGTAATTCTTTACTTTTCGTGTTTCAGGTTAAAATGGACTCTTTGGAGCGAATAAGAACAAAATTTGATAGTTTTGACTCGTAATTGAAGGATTTCAGAAGATAGGAGAGTTCGGAGTAGGACAATGCACGACGGAAGCTTGTTTCCAAGGTGGAGAGTCGAAAAATCGAAGAATTCGGACGAAAAAGGCAAGCGAGCGGCGGTTACAGGAAATTTCAGAACTTTTGAAGGAGCTTCGCCCCGGCGAAGAAATTGTCTCGCCGCGCGAAGTTAGGCAGTTCAGGTTGGGATTTTTCATTCTTCGCCGCGCGAAAGTCAAAGTTTTCGTTTGTAAACGCACGCTTCGGGTGTGCGTGTTTTTTGACTGAGGGGTTTTAGGACTAGGTATAAAAGAAAAAACAAAAACTTTTTACCCGGGGTGGGGGTCCCAGTGCTAGGTTTAGCCGTCTTTTACATTTTTCTTAGAGAAAAAGCTTGAGGTTTTTCGGATTGTTAGAGAAGGTTCAGATTTTTGACTGGAGGATTCATCTTTTGGGGGAGATTTCTATTCTTTCATCTCGGTTTCCATTATGTTTATTCTGTTTACTTTTATTTTTCCGTTTTTGTTCTGTTAATTTAGCTATGAACTAATCTTCTATGGGTTAGGGTTTTGATTGTAGTTTGGATTTGAAATGGGTTGAGTATGTGATTGTGCTATTTCCATGTGAATAAGTTTGTGGTTGTGTGTTACCTCAAATTAATTGTTTTATGTGATGAACATGATGAGATTGAGAAATAATTCATGTTAAGCTTCATGGGTAATAACCATTATAGTATTGGATGCTAGAGATAGATTCAAGAATTAATGAAATCAATTTAGGATTCTTGTGCTTCATGATTTAGAATTATTAACCTTCAATTTGTTAGGTGCGGAATGTTAATAAGGATGAATAGGAAAACATAGCCCGAGAGGGTATGTTATCATAGTAATGAATCCGATTTACAACCATTGCACTTGAATGTGAAAATAGTGTAACTCTTAGGTTTAACCCATAAACAATCCAAACGAAGTCAAAAACCCTACCCGCTTTTACTTAAATTGAATTTCGTGTTTCATTTGCTTCCCTTTTAAGAATTAATTCTTTGTTAAATTTTATTTTGTTTTCGTTTAATTACAAATTGCTCCCACAAATCCAAGATTTTCGGTTGCTTCAACTTGTTAACGTTAGGAAACTTAGTGCTTTGCTACCATCCCTCCCGTGGGGGAACGATATCCTACCCATCACTCTATTACTTGAACGACTAGTGCACTTGCTAGTTTTGCATGTTGTAGAAAACAAGCATCAAAATACCTAGCTAGGGAGGGGTTTTACATAGTGATTAAACCTGGCGCAACACATGAGTGCTTGTTGTAGGCAAGTTCACTGGACTGACCCACTAGAGGATTCCATATAAATGGTCATCCTAGTGTCTATGGAACAAATCCTCTAATGAATAATGGTGCATGTGATCCTTAGACTTGAGATCACCAGAGTGCCTTGTGCATCAATTGGTATAGTTTGACACTATCCCAATGCAGTTCTATTGAAAGCTGTCAATACGGTAGTGATTGGCTGCATCGAGGAGTTTATCAAGACTATGGTGGATCAATAAAGGATTCATCACTCCCGGGTACGGGAGAAGTTACCTTGCTGCGCAATTTAGTAAATGGCAATGACACTAAATTTGTGGCCACAGTGGGATTGAGTTGTTGCTTAATCCAATTTATTATTTCGGTCATTGGTCTAGTAACTGAATACAAAGGTTTCGAGGATAACTAAGATTGACACTATTTTTATACCTCAGCCTCGATGAGATAATAGATGAAGAAAGGATTTGATTGCATGGTAACCATATTATTGATTGTTAGTAAACACCCAGTTACGCAGCAGAAAAAGAAAAACATAGACAACATGGATCGTTCCTTAGAACCAAGATCCGGGTACAAAAATCACACTCTATACAATATATATATTAAATCTGTAGAAAAATCTTTTCAAGGTTTAAGGAATCATACGTACGTTTGGAGGCTCCTCCAAGTTATCTCTGAACGTATTTTGCTACCGACCCAAGTGTAGGATCGAGCCGATGTAGTCCACACGAAGATAATCGCAAGGAACTAAAGAGAGATTTGCTAGATCCTCTTTAGCCTTAAGAACAAAGAAGGAATGAGGAGTATTTGATTTTTAAATCAAAACTAAAAGTTGCGTGGGAGAGAGTATTTGGGGCTGGAGGGTTTTGTTTTCAATGAAAAAGTAATGAATGAATAATCTCTTAACTCTTTCAATGAAACCTTTTTCTTTTATAGTGATCCCCTATTTCCATATGGAATGGGCTTGGGCTCCAACCCAAACACCCTTTGTTTCCAAACACTCCCAATCAGATATTTATTTTAGTTCATCATTATCTTAATTAAAATCAATTAATATATATTTAATATATATATTAACATTTAAAAAAATAATGATAATTTATTTAAATATATGCGAACACATATTTAAACGTAATTTCACTTATTTAATTTTTCTAGCAAATTAAATAAAGGCTACGACCTCAACAAATTTAATTGCACTGTGAAATTACCAAAACACCCTTTTGCCTAAAAAGATGAAAACGCCCTTCTAACTTCCTGGCTCTTAAATTATCTTCTATGTGTGTGACCCATAGGCTCCGCATCATACTGGCAATGTATAGCATCGCGATTAACACCAATTGATTATCTCATTATACACATACCAAGATTGGCCCTTAGCAAGGCATCATGGCCACCCAATAGATTCAGATTCAGCAAAGTAGCTACCTATCAACGATATGGTTACCGTACAATTCGATCCTTTCATCATATGTTATCTCAACGGACGAAGGCATAGAAATAGTGTCAACCTCCGGTTACTCTCGATATTATGTATTCAGTTACTGGACCAATGACCTGTATTATGAACTGGATAGAGCAACAACTCAATCCCACTATGGCCACGTTTAGTGTCATTGTCATTTACCGCAATTGCGCCGTGAGATAACTTCTCTGCATTCCCGGAATGATGAATCCTCTGTCTATCCACCATAGTCTTGATACACTCCTTGATGCAAGCATCACTACCGTATTGCTGGAAACTCTGGAAAAGAAGTTGCGTCGGCTAGTGTCAAACTACACCAATCGGTGGCACAAGGCGCCCTGGGTGATCTCAGTTTCCTAAGGATCACATGCACCACCATTCATTAAAGGATTTGTTCTATAGACACTGGGGTGACCATCCATATCGAATCCTCCTTTTCGGGTCAACCCTTAAAGGTGAACTTGCTACGGTGTATTCACCTACAGCAAGCACCCATGTGGTGCACCAAGCTGTCACCAAACAACCTTAACAAGTGATATCAGTCACTGCCTTTTGATAGGGTCGTTCAACACTATAATAGCCTTACCGTATTATTCTGTGCCCTTCTTACTTCTAATCACACGGGGCATGCGTTTCTAGAATGGCTACCATATATGCTCATAGGGTTCTCACTGTCAAGATTTGAAACACTTGATACCCTCGTCACGGTTCTACCATTCTAAGGACATATATCAATACATATTGCAATAATAATGATTTACACAATATATAATAAAATGCCTTTTATTGATTAATGAACATTACTACAAAGAGTCAATTCTACAATAATTGATTGGCTCTAGGGCATCTACTCTAACAATCTCCCACTTGCACTATAGCCAATCATTCATGTATTTAATACCAAATGATCTCAAGTGCATTTCATGCTTCACGCGACAGAGGCTTTGTTAAGTGGATCTGGCGAGATTGTCGCCGCATGCACTTTACTAATCACGGGCACGTCTTTCCTCTCAACTATCTCTCGACGAGATGGAATCGTCCCTCGAGTATGTGTCCTGGGACTGATGAGACCGTGGTTCCCCGGCTTGAACAATTGCTCCATTGTTGTCACAATAGATGTCTATAGGATCAACAATCATGGGAACCACCAAGTTCGCAATGAACTTAATCCGCATCGCCTCCTTGGCCGCATCTCGACAATGCAATATACTCACCTCTATTGTAGAGTCGCTGTATAGTGCTTTGCTTTGAGCCTTCCTTCCAGGGCCCCACCGCACCACTATTGAGACAAAATACAAACCCCGATTGTGATCGATAATCATCTTTGGTCCTGCTCGGGAAACTAGCATCACCGTATCCTCTTACTTTGGAGCTCATCTTCCCTTCCATAAACCAAGAACATATCCTTAGTCCTTTTCAAGTACTTAAGAATATTCTTGACAGCCATCCAATAATGCTCACCTGGATCCGATTGATATCTACTACAAGTGCTCAAAGCACATGAGACATCAATCTGAGTACATAACATGGCATACATGATGGATATGATTGCTGATGCATATGGGTTCCTTTTCATCCTATCTCTCTCATCTTGTGTTCTAGGACACAATTCCTTAGAGAGATAAACACATGTGACATCGGAAGAAATCCCTCTTGGATTCTTCCATACCGAATCTCTTCAAGATCCTTGTCAATATATGCACTCCGACTTAGGCTAAGTAATTCCACACGATCTATCACGATAGATCTTTATACCAAGGATGTAGGCTGCTTCCCCTAAGTTCTTCATGGAGAAGCACTTGGATAACCAAGTCTTTACTGACTGCAAGTTCGGTATATCATTCCCGATCAAAAGTATGTCATCGACATACAACACTAGGAATACTACTGCGCTCCCACTCACTTTCTTGTAAACATAGGGTTCATCTTCGTTCTTAATAAAACCAAATTCTTTACGTACTTCATCAAAACGAATGTTCCAGCTCCTTGAAGCTTGCTTGAGTCCATAAATGGATCTCTGCAACTTACATACCCTATTAGCTTGTCCATCAAGAACAAAACCATCAGGTTGTGTCATATACACATCCTCCACAAGGTTTTCGTTCAAGAAAGCTATTTTGACATCCATTTGTCAAATCTCATAGTCATGATATGCAGCAATCGCAAGCATAATTCGGATGGATTTAATCATGGCAACTGGTGAAAAGGTTTCTTCATAGTCAATGCCATGAATTTGTTTGAAACCTTTGGTAACCAGTCGTGGTTTATAAGTATGCACGTTGCCATCCATGTTAGTCTTCTTCTTGAAAACCCATTTACACCCTATGGGTTTTACCTCTTCTGGTGGTTCCACCAGAGGACCACTTCCGTCCTCGTACATGGAGTCCATCTCAAATTTCATGGCTTCAAGCCATTTAATGAATTCTGGATCCGATATAGCGTGTTCACAGGTTATGGGTTCATTGTCTTGGTAGACTAGTACGTCACCATGTTGAGTCACGAGATAACCGTATCTCTCAGGCTCATGGCGTACTCTCCCAGATCTACGTAGCTCCTGTGCTACTTGAGGTAGTTCACTTTGATCCACAAGTTATGGAGTAACCTCCTCATGATGCTCAACCACTTCCTGTGGCACATCATCCCATCCTTTGTCTAGTATATCTTGTGGTTCTAGAACTTCATCGGGTTCTACTTTTCTCCCACTAAGTACTTTAGAAAATATTCCTTTTCTAGGAAGACAACCGATCAAGTAACAAAAATTTTGCGCTCTTCCTCGGGTGGTAGAAGTAGTATCCTTTGGTCTCCTTTGGATACCCCACAAATATACATTTACAGGATTTTAGGCTCACCTTGTTCGAAGTTAAGTTCTTAACATAAACTTCGCAACCCTAAATACTTAGATAAGACAAGTTGGGCTTTTACCCACTCCATAGCTCATATGGAGTCTTATCTACAGACTTTGACGACACACTGTTCAAAACGTGAGTCGTAGTCTGTAGGGCATAACCCCTGCACAATGCAAATAAATCACTAAAAACTCATCATGGACCTAACCATGTCAAGTAAGGTCATATTCCTCCTTTCTGACACTCAATTGTGTTGGGGTGTATAAGGAGGGGTGAGTTGTGATACTATCCCACATTCTTTCAGGTACTCTGAAAATCCTGAGCTTAAGTATTCTCCTCCTCGATCCGAACAAAGATCTTTAATACTTTTGCCAATCATATTCTGTACTTCATTCCTGAATTCCTTGAATTTATCATAGGCTTCAGATTTATGTCTCATAAGGTAGACATAACCATATCTATTGAAATCATCAATGAATGTGATGAAGTATGAATATCCACCTCTGGCCTCAACTGTTAATGGACCACATACATCACTATAGATGATGCCTAACAGCTTAGTAGCCCTTTCACCTTGTCCTATGAAAGGAGACTTAGTCATCTTGCCTAAAAGGCATGACTCGCATACCTCAAATGAGTGAAAGTCAAAAGGGTCCAAAACTCCATCCTTTGAAGTTTTGCAATGCGAGTCTTATTAACATGACACATCTACAAGCAGAGATATGTCTAGTTTTGATCGCTATGTTTAGCTTTCTTGGTTTCAATATTGAGAATATCCTTATTGTTTAAATCAAGAACATATAATCCATTATATAACCTTGTAATTCCAAATAGAATACCATTTAAACGAAAGGACAACAATCCATTAGATATCTCAAAATGATACCCTATATTATCCAAAGCGGATCCTGAAATAATATTTCTAGAAATAAAAGGTATGTGATAACAAAGCTTATGTAGTTCCAATAACAAGCCCGTAGGAAAAGATAAACAGTAAGTCCCTACAGCCAATGCAGCCATATGTGCTCCATTTCCAACTCGTAGGTCCACCTCTCCTTGGCGAGCACTCTACCCTCGCTTAGTCCTGCACATCGTTGCAAATGTGAGTACCACATCCCCTGTGTCAATGACCCAAGATATTGAGGGAGAGAAATTAATCTCGATCCATAAAAATACACCAAGTCGTAGCATCCGACTTATTCTTGCTTGTGAGGATAGCCTTTCAGTGTTTCCTCCAAAGGGCAAAGCCTTACCACAAAAAAAAGCAGACTACCTTGCCCTTCCCTATACCACTCTTAGGACAAAGAGCAACCTGTCCTTTAGGCTTGGGCTTGGGTTTGGCCTTGGCCTTACCTCCTATTACCTTTCCTTTGCTTTATCAAGAACCTTAAGAAACAGTTTGGACTTTTTCAAGTCCTGCTCTACAATCCTCAGCATGTTCAAAAGTTCCAACAGGGTTTTCTCCATCATGTTCATATTGAAATTCATTATGAACGGAGCATAAGAGTCAGGCAAGGATTGCAGAATTAAATCCATTTGTAATTCTGCATCCAAGCCGCATCCCAAAGTCTCAAGCCTCTTTATATGCTCGATCATCTTGACCACATGAGGACCAACTTGGGATCCCCGCCAGACTCCCTTTAAACAAAGTTGCTTTCACACCTTGTACCTCTCATGTCGAGCATTTGTTTCGAGAAGCTCCTTGAGGTGTAGAATAATGGAAAAAGCGTCCATATTCTCATGCTGCTTTTGCAGCATAGGTGTCATCGATGCTAAGATCCAGCATTGAATGCTATCAACATCATCAAGGAACTTTTGATAAGTATCCTTTACTTCCGGAGTGGCATTAGGATCAGGCTCAGCCAAGTATGGCTTTTCAAGGATATACAATTTCTTTTCTGACTTGAGTATAATCCGAAGATTATGATACCGGTCTGAGAAATTGGATCCATCCAACCTGTTTTCTTTCTCAATTATCGGTTGCAAGTTCATAATGCTCATTTTGGTGAATCTACAATTGCAGAAAAATAAATTCATTATAAAGTTCATTATTATTTAATATGGTCTTTTATTAAACGATGCTCCCACTATTTTACTCAAGTCAATAGCCCTCACTATTAACTCAGGAAAGCTCGTTGACTTTCCTAGTGGACCTAAGATCCCATCTGGCCTATTTCAAACCTTCACTTTGGCAAACAAGCCAAAATGAGTTGATTAGGTAGGCCAACAAACTTAATCCACACCAGTTGATAGCTCCTACTATCAACCTCAAATGTGAAAAAGCCAACAAGCCAATGGCTCCAACCATTGTCCTCAAGTGTGATTCTTAGTATCAGTAGAGTGGACACTACATGTCACCACGTACACACAATATGTGTACGGCTCTACTATGCCTATGACATGTTTATCAACCTTCGCTTTGGCGAACAAGCAAAAATCGTCATTTTAAGTCCCACTCCCATCACCATTAACGAAAACTCCAATGCATTTTTAACCTCCCACTAGTAGAAGTGTACCCTTCGCTTGGGCAAACAAGGTTTCGCGCCAACAAAGGGTTTGATTAAAACCATGGTGATGGAAGGCTCACGTGACTTAATATCCTTTAATTGAGGGTTTGTTATTTAATGTCTCACCAGATTATTATCTTTGTTAGAATGACATTGTTTCGCATGTTATTCAACATTCAACCTTAGCATGCATTCTAAACACAATATTAAAACGTGTCGGTACATGGCCTAACTAACACCTTTCCTCGAGCCTAGAGGAATCATGGGTCACCTAGGGGTCCTGTAATAAATATCTTGAGTCTTCAAGTATGGTTGTCTCGTCCTTTGCTCCGTCTTTAAGTACATTACAAATACATCATTCTAAATTTACAATATAGAATAATTATACAAAATTCTTTACATTAATAAATTTAGAAACCTCGATTTACATTCGAGGGGAATGAGATGAGAAGAGAATATACATTGAGAAGAGGAGAAAGGCAGGACACGCAGGCCCTATTTAATAAATTATACAATCATACATACCCAAAAATATTTTAAAACATTCACCATAGGTCTAAGGCCCATGTACTGGGCACCATGCAATATACAAACAAGTACATAGCATACATTTAAAAAACAATCAATTTTTGAATCGGGTGGGTTATTTATTAATTATCCTCTTAAATGTGCAGAATGATCATTGGCTTTATAGGTTATTAAAACTGTAGTTCGGTCCCTTCGCAAAAAACACAAAATTGGGGCAGCAGCCATGTCGCTGCGGTGAAGTTTTTATCTTCGCCACGACGAAAATTTCCAAGGAGCACGTCGTCATGGCGAAACCTGGAAACCCCCAATATGAATAGTTCTCGTTTTTTGCAGTTTTTGTGTAATAACACTAATCCAAATCAAATCGAACGCACACACATTCAACCAGGACATCAACCAACCAATATAACATCTATCAACACATTATTAAACCAATTTATCATTTGAATCATTCGTCCATAAGCAGATTCTTCAGATTTTGCAGATTTTTCAAAAATAACATGTTATCAACCAAATACATGCTATAGTTCATACAATAAATTGTAAAAATTTGATACCTGAGGCTCTGATACCATTGTTAGTAAACGACCCAGTTACGCAGCGGAAAAACAAAAACATAGACAACATGCATCGTTCCTTAGAATCAAGATCCGGGTACAAAAATCACAGTTTATACAATATATATATTAAATCTGTAGAAAAATCTTTTCAAGGTTTAAGGAATCATATGCACATTTGGAGGCTCCTCCAAGTTGTCTCTAAACGTATTTTGCTACCAACCCAAGTGTAGGATCGAACCGATGTAGTCCACATGAAGATAATCGCAAGGAACTAAAGAGAGATTTGCTAGGTCCTCTTTAGCCTTAAGAACAAAGAAGGAATGAGGAGTATTTGATTTTTAAATCAAAACTAAAAGTGGTGTGGGAGAGAGTATTTGAGGCTAGAGGGTTTTGTTTTCAATGAAAAAGTAATGAATGAATAATCTCTTAACTTTTTCAATGAAACCGTTTTCTTTTATAGTGATATTTTAATTGCCCTATTCCCATATGGAATGGACTTGGACTCCAACCCAAACACCCCTTGTTTCCAAACACTCCCAATTCGATATTTATTTTAGTTCATCATTATCTTAATTAAAATCAATTAATATATATATTAACATTTATAAAATAATGATAATTTATTTAAATATATGCGAACACATATTTAAACGTAATTTCACTTATTTAATTTTTCTAACAAATTAAATAAAGGCTACGACCTCAACAAATTTAATTGCACTGTGAAATTACAAAAATACCACACGAAGATAATCGCAAGGAACTAAAGAGGGATTTGCTAAATCCAATCCCTCTTTAGCCTTAAGAACAAAGAAGGAATAAGGAGTATTTGATTTTTAAATCAAAACTAAAAGTGGCGTGGGAGAGAGTATTTAGGGCTGGATGGTTTTGTTTTCAATGAAAAAGTAATGAATGAATAATCTCTTAACTTTTTCAATGAAACCTTTTTTCTTTTATAGTGATCTTTTAATTGCCCTATTCCCACATGGAATGGGCTTGGGCTCCAACCCAAACACCCCTTGTTTCCAAACACTCCCAATTAGATATTTATTTTAGTTCATCATTATCTTAATTAAAATCAATTAATATATATATTAACATTTAAAAATATAATGATAATTTATTTAAATATATGCGAACACATATTTAAACGTAATTTCACTTATTTAATTTTTCTAACAAATTAAATAAAGGCTACGACCTCAGCAAATTTAATTGCACTATGAAATTACCAAAATACCCTTCCGCCTAAAAAGACGAAAACACCCTTCTAACTTCCTGGCTCTTAAATTATCTTCTATGTGTGTGACCCATAGGCTCCTCATCATACTAGCAGTGTATAGCATAGCGATTAACACCAATTGATTATCTCACTATACACAGACCAAGATTGGCCCCTAGCAAGGCATCATGGCCACCCAATAGATTCGGATTCAAGAAAGTAGTGCAGCAACATATGGTTACCGTACAATTCGATCTTTTCATCATACGTTATCTCGGCGAGACGAAGGCATAGAAATAGTGTCAACCTCTTGTTACTCTCGATATTATGTATTCAATTACTGGACCAATGACCTGTATTATAAACTGGATAGAGCAACAACTCAATCCCACTGTGGCCACAGTTTTAGTGTCATTGTCATTTACTGAATTGCGCCGTGAGATAACTTCTCCCATACCCGAGAGTAATGAATCCTCTGTCTATCCGCTATAGTCTTGATACACTCCTTGATACAGCCAATCACTACCGTATTGACAGCTTTGAAAAGAACCGCGTTAGGCTAGTGTCAAACTGTACCAATCGGTGCATAAGGCACTTCGGTGATCTCAAGTCTAAAGATCACATGCACCACCATTCGTTAGAGGATTTGTTCCATAGACACTACGGTTACCATCCATATGGAATCCTCTAGTGGGTTAGTCTAGTGAACTTGCTATGGTGTATTCGCTTACAGCAAGCACCCATGTGTTTCACCCTGTGTTGTCACCAAACAACCTGACAAGTGAGACTGGGCCACCGCCTTTCAACAAGGTCGTTTCAACACTATGATAGCCTTACCGTATTATCTATGCCCTTACTTCGGAATAATACGGGGCTACGAACGTTTCTAGAATGGCCACCATATGTGCTCATAGGGATCAAGATTTGAAACACTTGATACCCTCGTCACGGTTCTACCATTCTAAAGACATATATCAATACATATTGCAATAATAATGATTTAAGCGATATATAATAAAATGCCTTTTATTGATTAATGAACATTACTAAAAGAGTAAATTCTACAATAATTTATTGGCTCTAGGGCATTTACTCTAACATTGATAAGTAGCTATTTCGCTAAATCTGAATCTATCGGGTGGCTATGATGCCTTGCTAGGGGCAAATCTTGGTTTATGTGTAGTGAGATGATTAATTTGTGTTAATCGCGATACTACTCATTGTCGATATGATGAGGAGCCTACAGGTCACACACTTAGAAGATAATTTATGGTTCATTTTGTTCAAAGGGTATTTTTCGTCTTTTAGGATGAAAGGGTATTTTGGTAATCTCACAATGCAATTAAATTTGCTGAGGTTGTTGCCTGTATTTAATTTAATATCAAAATTAAATTAGTGAGATTATATTTAAATATATGTACGCATATATTTAAATGAATTACTATTATTAATTAAATGTTAATATATTTTATAAATATATTAATTGATTTTAATAATAATAATAATAATAATTAATTAAAAATAAAATACCATGAGAAGGGTGTTTGGGCACAAGGGTGGACTAGAGTTGGAACACATGTGTATTCCTTATAGGAATAGGGTTGCAACAACTTGCACTATATAAGTGCAAGTTGCGTTTAGAGATTAATCAATCATTCATTTTCCATTAAAAAGGAGTGACAAAGGCAGCCCCCTTTTCTTCCTTCTCTCACCCATTCTCCCCTTGGTTTTGAATCAAAGTTTTTCTTTGATTCAACTTGATTCTTGAGGCCAATTAGTGGATCTAGCAAATCCCTCTTTGGTTCTTTGGATTGTCTTCGTGTGGATCACCATTCGTTCGGTTCTATGTTAAATCAGTAGCGAAGTAGATTCAGAGACATTTGAAGGAGCCTCCAAACACGCGTAAGATCTTTGATCCTTGTCTGGATTGGTATTATTTTATGTAGAATTTTTTTTTAACATGTAAGCTATATAATCTATACCTAGATCTTGGCATAAAAGGAATCGATTCATCCTTTTGAATTTTTGTTTTCTGCTGCACTGGGTAGATCGGTTCCTAACACCTAAGACATACCCTATTTGATTGACATGTAGGATTCTTTAAACTCTATAATTGCTTCATTTTGACATGTTGGATTATTGTCCGACATGTGGCTGCATGTGACTAGTGATGATGTGGGATATGTACATTTGGTTGCATATGATTGGTGATGATGTGGGATATGTGGATGAGTATGATTTTTGGTTACATGTGGCTTAATGTGATTGCTGTTTGACATTTTTTTAGTATTAATGACACATATTACATTGAATAATCAAGTAGTAAATTGGTCATGACTTGCTCAATAAAAATTCAATTGATGAATAAATTAAAGCATTGGAAACTAGACAGATAGTGTTTTAATTTGATATATTATATGCTGAATTTGGATAACTGTAGATCTTTCACATTATGGTCAAAAAGATATGATATCAATATCGATTCCACTGAATAGACAGTATTTTTTTTTTTTTTGGGTAACCAGGGTGTCCAGGCTAGCTTACGCGCACCTCAATTAATCCTCAGGGCCCATTGAATACCCTACAAACCTAATAAACTAGGTAAGACACAATTATACATTGAGGTAGGTGGCCCTAAGGTTTAAACCCTCCTTGACCACCAGGCCAACCCCTTGAGGTTAACAATCAGTATTCAATTGGTTATAACTTGCTCAATAAAAGTCTAACGGATGAACGGATTGAAGAATTAGAAACTAAACAAACAAGCTTTAATTTGATATATTAAATGCTAAATTTGGATAACTATAGACCTTTCACATTCTGGTCAAAAAGATATGATATCAAATAGTGGCATCCCAAAGGTCTACTTCTAATAAGAAGATATATATATTAATGTTTTGTGGATGTGTTTAATCCCTTCACATTCACAAATATAAATCCTTCACATTCACATTCTATATATATATATATATATATATATATATATATATATATATATATATATATATATATCTGTGTTCCAAAAGTTTTTCAAAGTTTGATTGAGGTTTAAATTATTGCACTCCTCTTTAATCCTACAAATTTATTTATTTATTTTTTGTCCTGTGTATTTGCTTTGTCTTGATTAGTTGGGTTTACACAATGTTTGTCAATAATTGGAGTTCATTTCTAATAGTTTTCCTTTTTCTGTATATCATCTTATATCTTCTTCTTTTTTTTTTTTTTAATTTGGGGCAATTGCATAATGTCTCCACAAAGCAAGCTTAATACCATTATGCCACATGGACTTTGTGATGGAGTAGCTCAATATGATTGAACAAAAAGAAATCATGGAAACGAAAGGTCAGAATGGCTACTGCTTAATGATGGCGGGGGTCATGTGTGGTTGCTTGCTTGGTTATTGCTAGGACAAAGACCCCTTTCAAATATTTAATATATAATATATAATATTAAATATATCATTGGTATGCAAGCCATGATGGCTTGTAATAAAATGTTATGTCTCTAACATACTCTCTTTTGTATTTTTTTTTTTTTGGTTATGCCAGAAGTCTTTGTTGAACATATATGGTAATTTACTTTTATAGATAGTATTATGATGATTATTGTTACGATATATGTTTTAAGTATTGTGTTGCTTTACCATGTTATTGTCAGTTGTGAAATTTGAATTGTATATGCCGAACATTTACAATAATACCAACTATTAAGAAAATTGTATACTGAACCATTCATCATAGTTCATTTAATAATGTTAGATGCCAAACATCTTAATTCAGCTATGTTGTTCTTAAGTTTATCTTCAAACTATGTCTATTCTTTAATTTTGATTTATGTTAGATACCAAACCAAATGGTTCAGCATTTGATGAATGGCTCAGCATGTGACTATCTCCTTTAGATGAACGTTGAACCATTCATCTTAATTTTGATTTAAGAGTGAACCCTATGTCTGAGTTGGTGTTTGGAATCTTTGGGTGAACCAAAACAAGCAAGAAAGCAACCTATTAGAGATGAAGTCGGATGCTGAACCAAATGGTTCGGCATCTGATGAATGCTTCGACATCTAACTATTCTATTTCTCGATTTCCACTAAACAATCATGTAATAACTGCTTTCTACTAGGATACTCATAGAAATATATCAAATAAAATACATTTATATTAGTAAAAGTAAACGGGCCCAAAATTTCCTTTTATTACATATAAACATTCTCTATACAAAATAGAATATCATTTACAAAATGCCATTAAAACGATGGACAGTGTAGCTATTGCTCCTCGCTTGCCGACGCCGATCCGACCGCGTTCTCACCTAGATCCTGCAACCACAAAGAAAACAACGGGGTGAGCACAAAATAATGCTCAGTAAGTAAATCCTCTACTCGACTGTCCCCGTAACTCTTTCTCTTAATTCTTTCCTTACACTTTTGTTATCTCATTTATTATTTTCTCTTTCACACAGCTCTCTTACTTAACTTTTGCTATATGTCACGGCCTCATCTTACCGGAGGCACGGCCAGGTGGAGTTCACACAACACCAACCCAATCTTCGTGACTTTCGGGTGGAGATCACAAAGCACCAACCTGCTTTTCATAACTTTCGGGTGGAGATCACAAAGCACCAACCCGCTTTTAGTAACTACCGGGTGGAGATCACAAAGCACCAACCCGTTTTTAGTATATTTCTCATCCTCTCTACTCTTAGAGTAGTTCATTCTCAAAGTTCTCTACTCTTTGTCAAGCCACTTCTCAATGCACAATTAATCTTCTCCACTAATGCACTCATGAAATGCCAACATGCAATGTTGCAAGAATTAAGGTTTACTACTCATGATTCTCTTAGGCATTTCATCAAATAACTAGTGTGCATACATAAACTCTACTTTATCTAGAGTTCTACTCCTCTCTTGAACGATCCAAAATGGGAGAAAACTCCCTCACCAAGCTATAATTCTTGTCACAACATAACACTTCCAAAGAGATTTCTCAATCTCCTCCAATTTCATTTCAAACTACATTCTCATCACACATCACACTTCTCATAATTGAAGTGTATTTAACAACCACAAAGCAACTCATCTCCATCTCAATTCTCCATAACATATCATCTAACATGCATACACAATTTCTATTAAATCTCTACTCAAAAGAGTTCTCAAATATCAACTTGGATTAGAATTTACTTACCTTGTAATGGAGAGATCTCACTAGCACTTTCCTTTCCTTTACAATGCTTGTCTCTTCTCTACCCTTTAAACAATAACACCATAAGATTTGAATATACAAATATATGCAAAACTTCACATCTAAAGCAAGAATCCTTATCTTAGGATACCTTAGATTAATTGTCTACCCCAAACCACTCAAAAAGCCCTCTAAAAGTCTTGAAAGGTTAAAGGGAAAGTTAAGGGGAAATGGAGAATGGAAGAGGCGGTGGAAGATGAAGAATGAAGGGTTTACTAAGCTTAACCCCTTTGTAGCTCAAAATATCTTCATTCATTCCCATATTGCCCTTGCTCTTCCTTGGAAATTCCATCCTTGTCCTTTAAATCATTACAAACACACCCCTATTCTAACATATTCTCCATAAAATTTCCTTACAATTCACTCCCCATTTTTCCTGCTAATTAGGGGTAGAATGGTCATTTTACCCCTATGGAGAATTCTCTAGAAACCTTAAGAAACTTTTCTGCCATCCCGTCGCCACGGCGAAGAAAGTTCCGTCGCCCCTGCAAAAACTTACAGAGCCGACACCACAATTACAAAGCCAACGTCGTCGCGGCGAAGGCTATTCTTCGCCCTGGCGAAGACCGAAATTCCACACTTTGCCAAAACTCAACCAAAATCAGGGCAAACACTCAACCAAACCAACTAAGGGCCAACCAACTGAAAATAACGACATACAAGCTCAAATGAGAACAAAGCAATAAATAGTCAAACATACAACATAATTTACCTACATTACCTCAAGTGGGGCGTTACAATTGTTCCCCCAAAAAAAAGAATTTCATCCCCGAAATTCACACAAACAACTCCGAGTAACGATTCTCGCATGTCTTACTCTACCTCCCATGTGGCCTCTTCGACCTTGTGATTTCGCCAAAGGACCTTTACTAATGGAATACTCTTATTCCGGAGTTTTTTAATCTTTCGATCCAAAATCTGTACTGGACGCTCCTCATACACAAAGTTCTCTTCTAAGTCAACATCGTCTACTTTTAAGATATAGGAGGGGTCACTTACGTACTCCTGAAGCATCGAGACATGGAACACATCATGCACCTTGTCCATACTAGGGTGGTAGGTGCCAATCAGAGGCCACCTTTCCCACTCGTTGCAATACCTCAAATGGACCTACATATCTCGGTGCTAACTTCCCTTTGCTTCCGAAGCGCATTACTCGCTTGTAGGGAGAAACTTTCAAAAACACTTTATCGCCCATTTGGAATTCAACCTCTTTCCTCTTCAAGTCGACATAACTCTTCTATCAATCTTAGGCTTGCTTCATTCTGTTTCTGATTAACTTTACATTCTCTATCATTTTCTGAGTCACTTCTGGCCCAAGAGCGGTACTTAACTCGTCCCTTTCGCCAATCTCATCCCAATGTAGTGGAGATCTACATCATCTACCATACAAAGCCTCGTAAGGCGCCATTTTAATTGTAGACTGATAACTGTTGTTATAGGCAAACTCCACTAAGGTAACATCTCATGCTAGGATACTTTATAATCCATACAGCAAGCTCTCAACATATCCTCAAGCACCTGATTCGTTCTCTCTGTTTGGCCATCCGTCTGAGGATGATAGGCAGTACGGAATGCTAAACGGGTACCCAAATTCCTTTGTAAACTCATCTAGAAAGCTAAGACAAACCTGGAATCTCTATCTGATACTATTGTCTTGGGCACACCATGCAACCTGTTAGTAAACGGTCCCGTATACGCAGCGGAAACAAAAATATAATATAACAGGATCGTTTACATGAGCCAAGATCAAGGGTATGATTTTACAATTTATATTAAATAAAATCTGCATAAATATTCAACATGAGTTAAGAGAAACAAACGCACGTTGAAGGCTCCTCCAAATTTGTCGACGACGTTTGCTACCGATCCAAGTGTAGGATCGAACCTGCGTAGTCCACACGAAGACAATCTTAAAAGAACCAAAGAGGGATTTGCTAGATCCTCTTTGGCTTCAAGATTAAGAAGAAAACAAAATCAATTAATTTGATTTTAGGCACTTAAGTTATTCTGCAGTGGGAGAAGCAAAAGGGTTGCTATGTGTATTGGTTTTCAAAGAAAAACACTTAATTAAAAATCACACATTTTTCCTTTTATACTTAAAAACAATTTGCCCTAATCCCATACGGAATAGGCTTGGGCTCCAACCCAAACGCCCCATGTTGCCAAACACTCCCAATTTGATTTATTTTATTTTCCATCATTATCTCAATTAATATATATATATTTAAATATATATTAACATTTAACAATAATGATAATATATTTAAATATGTGCAAACACATATTTAAACGTAATTTCACTTATTTAATTTTTCTAACAAATTAAATAAAGGCTACTACCTCAACAAATTTAATTGCTTTGTGAAATTACCGTAATACCTCTTTCGCCTTTAAAAGACGGAAACGCCTCTTCTTTCTTCTTGCATCTTAAATTGTCTTATATGTGTGACCCTTAGGCTCCTCATCATATCGGCGTGTATAGTATTGCGATTAACACCAATTAATCGTCTCACTAATACACGTACCAAGATTGACCCCTCCCCCAGCAAGGCATCATGGCCACCTGATAGATTCGGATTCAAGAAAGTAGCACCACACGTATATGGTTACCGGTGGCAATCGATCCTTTCATCATAATGCTTATCTCAATGAGACGAAGGCATAGAAATAGTGTCAACCTTCGGTTACTCTCGATATTATTTATTCAGGTTTTTGGACCAATGACCCGTATTATAAATTGGATAGAGCAACAACTCAATCCCACCGTGGCCACGCTTTTAGTGTCATTGCCATATACCGAATTACGCCGTGAGAATAACTTTCTCCGTGCCCGGGAGTGATAAATCCTCTCAATCCACCATAGTCTTGATACACTCCTTGATGCACCAATCACCACCGTATTGACAAACTAAAAAGAATCAGTAGGCTAGTGTCAAACTACACCAATCGGCGCACAAGGCACTCGTGATCTCAAGTCTAAGGATCACATGCACCACCATTCGTTAGAGGATTTGTTCCATAGACACCGGGGTTACCATCCATATGGAATCCTCTGGTGGGTCGCCCTGAACTTGCCCGTGGTGTAATCGCCTACAACAAACACCCATGTGTTGCACCAGGGGTTGTCACCAAACAACCTTGACAAGTGAGATCTCATTGCCTTTCGGACAGTGGTCGTTCAACACTATGATAGCCTTACCGTATTATCTGTGCCCTTAGTTCAAGAATATCAGGGGCTATGGACGTTTCTAGAATGGCCACCATATGTGCTCATAGGGTTCTCACTATCAAGATTTGAAACACTTGATACCCTCACGGCTCTACCATTCTAAGGACATATATCAATACATATTGCAATAATATTATTTACGATATAGAATAAAAATGCCTTTTTTATTGATTAATGAACATTATTACAAAGAGTCAATTCTACAATAATTTATTGGCTCTAGGGCATCTACTCTAACAATCTCCCACTTACTATAGCCAATCATTCATGCCCTCAACCACCCGAATGACCCAAGTGCTCGGCATATAGCCACATTCATGCCACTCAACATTGAATGACCCAAGTGCCCATCATGCTTGCTTACTTGCAAGAAACTTTAATAGTGGGTTGGTAGGTATTCTGCAAATCTGCACATTCCCTTTCATATCGATCCTTCAAATCAGATTGAATCAACTAAGTAAGTGTTTGGATTACTGGTGAGACCGTGATTCCTCGGGCACAACAATGGCTCCATTGTTATCGCATACAACTATCTTTGGATTAGCAATGCTTGAAATCACATCAAGTTCAGAATGAACTTCTTGATCCAAACCGCCGACACCCGGCCGCATTAAAAATGCGTACAACTTAGCATCAATTGTAGAATCCCAATCGCAAGACACCAATTTGAGCTCTTGCGCTCGCAGTTATATTAAGACAAAATGTGTAATCCCAAATTGCGAACTATAATCATCCTTTTCTGTTTGGAAATAGCGCACCGTATTCTCTTACTTGAGCTCATCTTTTCTTCCATAATCCAAGAATATATATTCTTAAGCCCTTTTCAAGCACTTAAGAATGTCCATTGACACTCACCCTTTGGTCATTCACTTGGATTTAGTTGATATCTTCTACTAGTGCTGAATGCACATAAGACATAAATCTAAGTACATAACATATTGCTCACTTGAGCCTGATTGACATCCACTACAAATGCTGAATGCACATTAGATATCAATCTGAACATATGAGATGGATCCACTTGCTAAAGCATGTGGGATCCTCTTCATTCTATCTCTCTCATTGTGTGGTTAAAGACACATATCCTTACAGAGATAGACACCATATGCCATCAGAAGAAATCCCTTCTTGGATTTTTCTATACCGAATGTGTTCGCACCTTGTCTATGTACTTTGACTTAGTTTGAGTAACCTACACGATCTATCACGATAGATCTTTATTCCAAAGATGTAGGTCAAGCTTTCCCCTAAGTCCTTCCATGGAGAAGCTTCTTGGATAACCAAGTCTTTACCGATCGCCAAGTTAGGTATATCATTCCCGATCGAAGTATGTCATCCGACATACAATACTAGGAATGCTACCAAGCCCCGCTCCCCACTCTTTCTTGTAAACACAGTTCATCTTCGTTCTTGATAAAACCGAATTCTTTTATGGCTTCATCAAAACGAATGTTCCCAAATTTCCTCCTTGAAGCTTGCTTGAGTCCATAAATGGATCTCTCAACTTGCATACCTTATTAGCTTGACTATCAAGAACGAAACCATCAAAGGTTGTGTCATATACACATCCTCCTCAAGGTTTCCGCTCGGGAAAAGAGCTTTTGACATCCATTTGCCAAATCTCATAGTCATGATATGCAGCAATTGCAAGCATAATCCGGATGGATTTAATCATGGCAATCGGCGAAAAGGTTTCTTCATAGTCAATGCCATGAATTTGTTTGAAACCTTTGGCAACCAAAATTGTGCTTTATAAGTATGCACGTTGCCATCCATGTCACTTTTTCTTGAAGACCCATTTACACCCTATAGGTCTTACCCCTTCAGGTGGTTCCACCAGAGACCACACTTGGTTCTGGTACATGGAGTCCATCTCAGATTTCATGGCTTCAAGCCATTTAAGGAATCTGGATCCGATATAAGCCGTTCTTCGTAGATTTCCCGGGTTCATCGTCCTTGGTAGACCAAAGACATCACCATGTTGAGTCACGAGATAACCCGTATCTCTCGGGCTCATGGCGACTCTCCCTGGGATCTACGTAGGCCCTCATGCTACCTGAGTTGGTTCACTTTGATCCATAAGTTGTGGAGTAACCTCCTCATGATGCTCAACCACTTCCTATGGCACATCATCCCGTCCTTTGTCTAGTATATCTTGTGGTTCTATAACTTCATCGAGTTCTACTTTTCTCCCACTAGTACTTCTTTAGAAAATATTCCTTTTCTAGGAAGACACCGATCGAGCAACAAAAATTTTGCGCTCTTCTGGGTGGTAGAAATAGTATCCTTTGGTCTCCTTTGGATACCCCACAAATATACATTTACAGGATTTTAGGCCCAGCTTGTTCGAAGTCAATTTCTTAACATAAGCTTCGCAACCCCAAATCCTTAGATAAGACAAGTTGGGCTTTAGCCCACTCCATAGCTCATATGGAGTCTTATCTACGAACTTTTGACGGCAACAACTTGGCCTTCAAAAACGTGAGTCGCAGCTTTCAGGGCATAACCCCTACGATGTAAATCACTAAAACTCATCATGGACCTAACCATGTCAAGTAAGGTCTTGTTCCTCCTTTCCGACACTCCCTTTGTGTCAGGGGTGTATAAGGAGGGAGTGAGTGATACTATCCCACATTCCTTCGGTATGTTTAGCTTAACTTACAAAGGTTGGCATAGTAGTCATTTTGAGATTATCCTTGTTGTCTTTCTTAAGAACATATTATTATGAAACAGCTCCATAAAGAATATTATTTATACTCAAGGACAACAATCCATTAGTAAACTAATATTCTCATTTGTCCTATGTGGACACGAAATATATAATTTCTAGGAAACCGAAGAAAAACCATAATAATCCACAAGTTCCAAGAAACAAGTCCATCGGCTAAATCGACGGGATAAGATCCTACAAAGAAATGTAAGAAGACGTGCTTCATTTCCAACCGGTAGGTCCATCTCTCCTCGGCCCGAGCAATCTACTCTACCGTAGTTCCTACACATCAATCAAATGAGTACCACATCTTGTGTCAACTAGATGTTTATGGGAGAAGTTAATCTCAATAACGCATCGCGAGTAACATTCTTCTTCCTTTTTTGCTAGGAAGGCCTTGCAATGTTTTCTCCAAAGGATCGGGATTCCCACTGAGGACAAACGCCTTTCCTTTCGCAATGCTTCTTTCCATCGACTTCGAGCCTCTTTCTTTTCACTTGAGTTGGCTTCAACCAACGTCCAATGTTTCGACATTTTTCATGCCGACTCAGAGTCTTCAACAAATCCAAGCTCCGAAAGGGTATTCTTCTTATCTTCCTCAATAAAGTCATAGACAAATTGAGAATAAGAATCCGGTAATGATTGTAATATTAGGTTTATTGCTAAACCTTCTCTAAGTCCACATCCCAAAAATCTCAAGCTTGTTCATATACTCGATCCACTTGAGTATATGATCCCGCCAATTTTGGTAGTACCCTCTTCCATCCTACATGCCGAATAACTGCCAAGAGACACCATATGCTTCCTCATTTCTTCAAGAAAATGAAGAATGAAGCTAAATCCATTTTTCCTGCACTGCCCGTCGCAGCAATGGTGCCATTGATGCAAGCACAACGTATCTAGTCATTTCTCGCTTTTGCATCATGTGTATGCTTCACATATACATACCCATTCCTCATGGATAGAACTATCAGGTGCCTCGTGATAGAGGCTTGCTCAATGGTGTATGGTGTCTTGTCGTAGGCACCCGTAATTAAAACCTAAAAATACACGTAGTAGTGTAAGTCGGGAAGTTCGATCCCACGAAGAGTGTCTAGCTGAATTTCTTGTTATGTGAACAAGGGTTGGGTTGGGGGTTCTATGTAAAACAGAAAACGCTTCTTAGCAAAAAACCAAAAACAAAAAACAGATTCAATTCAAATCAATTAATATAACGAAACTTGGTCTCCATCAACATCCACCATCGGAATCTCACAATCGATCATTGATGCAAAAATAATCAATTCATACATTGAATATTCACCGTTGGAACTATTTTCCTATCTCTCCTTAATTTTAATTAATTAGGAAACAAGCGCTCTTAATTAATCTTACCACTAAACAACCCTAGACAAGCGCTCAAGATTTAATCTAGTGACAAAATTAAGAATTAGGAGAGATCGATGAAGCTAAACAACACAAACACAAGCGGTTGTATTTAATTTAGTTGAATGTTCTTCGTAAGGTTATTAATTCCCCTGACGAGCAAATTACTAACCCTAATTGCTTCGCAAGTTGGAGGGAGGGATCAAACAATTACGGATTTGATATCTAACTTAGCAGTAGATTGCGACAATTAATAAACTAGTAGGCCTCCCTAGTAATTAAACGCAACAATCATAAAATTAGGCATAGAAAAACATCCAATACTCAAACACGAAAATTGAACACAAAGAAAAATATATTAGATCTCACAGTTTATCGATTCCGAGGCTTCCGTTTACTTCGACCAAGTTATCAAAATCAGCCTCTCATGGCCATCAACGAATTACAGAGGAAAAGTTCAGAGAAGACCAGAGAGAGGTGTGTCCACCAAAACCTACTCTGATCCCCCTTTTAAAATCTAATTTAAGAATTCAAATCCCACTCAATCTCCTAAAAGAAATATTCTCCTATCCTAAAATAACATTAATCCTAATTTAATTCTAATTGGAAATAAAACAAAATAGAGTCCTAATACAATAGGAAGGTGGTGTTTCCAGCTGTAATTTTCGTGCAGCATGTATGTCTTTAAAACGTGCAATAATAGACTGACTTGCATAACAAGTCGAACGCTCCAGGACGTCGGTAATGCAGGTGCGTCAACTTCAAGCTCGATTACAACCTTGATTCAGTCAGTATCTCTAAACACTCAAAACATGAAAGTTGTAGATCTATTTCTTATCGTTCCACAGCATTTTGAATCATCTCAATCGGAGCTCGGATGAGAGAATTATGCCCAGAATACGAAGCAGTGGCGAAACTGTCCGAATTCCCCTAATTAATTCCGTTTTTCAATTAACACCTCCATTTGCTTCCTAAACCAAAATAAAGTAATAATGAGTACAATTAGGAAACAAATATGTATAAAAGACTAAACATTAAGGGGGTTAAATATGACATTTTGCATTCCCATCAGTGTATAATCTATCGCTTGACTGAAGTATATTATTTATACTTCTATACCACTCAACGAAATTTTTACCATTCCATTTCTCTCCTGCCCGATGATTTGTCGCAGTGATGTTTGGATCATTTTGCTCAAATTTAAGTGAATCTACAAGTGTAGAAAAAAGTAACCAAGTATTACCATGTTCATTATTATTGTTTAATATGGTCTTTTATTAAACGGAAGCTCCCTTTATTTTACCTCAAGCAATAGCCCTCACCATTAACTCGGGAAAGCCCGTTGGACTTTCCTAGTGGACCGAGATCCCATCTTGCCCATTTCAAACCTTCGCTTGTGAACAAGCCAAAAATGAATTGATTAGGTAGGCCAACAAACTCAATTCCACACCCAGGTTGATAGCTCCCACTATCAACCTCAAATGTGAGAAAGCCAACAAGCCAATCACGCAATCCAATGGACAGACATGCTATCGTCCTCAAGTGTGATTCTCGGATGACCGAGAGTGGACACTACATGTCACCACGTACACACAATATGTGTATTGCTCTACTATGCCTATGACGCGTGTTTATCAACCTTCGCTTTGGCGAACAAGCAAAACCGTCATTTTAAGTCACCCATCACCATTAAGGAAAACTCCAATGCATTTTAACCTCCCCCCGGGTAGAAGTGTACCCTTCGCTTTGGCGAACAAGGTTTCGGTGAACAAGGTTTAATTAAAACCATGGTGATGGAAGGCTTTCGTGACTTAATATACTTTAATTGAGGGTTTTGTTATTTAATGTCTCACCAAATTATTATCTTTGTTAGAATGACATTGTTTGGCATGTTATCAAACATTCAACCTTAGCATGCATTCTAAACAAAAATTAAACGTGCCCGGTACATGGCCCTCCAACGAAAACCGATTTCCTCGAGCCTAGAGGAATCGGGGTGGGTCACTAGGGGTCCTCTGAATAAGAATCTTGAGTTTTTCAAGTATGGTTGCCTCGCCCTTTGCTCCGACTTCAAGTACATTACAAAAATATCTTTCTAAATTTACAATAAATAATTATACAAATTCCTTTACATCAATAAATTTAGAAACCTCGATTTACATTCGAGGGGAATTAGATGAGAAGAGAATGTACATCGAGAAGAGGGAGAAAGGCGGGACACGCAGCCTATTTAATAAAATACAACCATACATACCCAAAAATAATTAAAACATTCACCCTTAGGTCTAAGGCTCATGTATCGGGCACCATGCAATATAAAAACAAGTACAAAGCATACATTTCAAAAACAATCAATTTCTGAAATTTTTGGGTTAATTACATTTACCCCCTGATAATTTGTAGATTTGCCGTTTGGTCCAAAAGTTTTGAAACTTTGAATTTTACCCCCTGCAAACTTGGAAGTGCGCTGCAGCGATGAGTTAGACGCGCGCGTGCATTGGTTTTGGTACAGCGCACGCTTGGGAGGGACGACGCCGCGGCGATGGGTTATATCGCCGCGGCAAGCGCGTTAGCAGCCGCTGTCCAGAAAAGACGACGCCGCGCGATGAGTTATATCGGCAAGCGATGAACAATCGCCTGCGGCGATGGATTATATCGCCACGGCGAGCGTACATAGATCTGTAGCTCCGGATCTGTTCATACAGCAACCAAAAACACTCTAACCAGATTTTTGCAATCAATCAAACACATTAATCTCAAACAAAAATCCATCATGCATTAAACCAAACCAGCAGATCATCAACAAATTAATTTAATCGATTAATCGTTCTTTAAAAAACATATTTCAAGGACAGATTTACACAGATTCAATATGGCAACATATTATCATCAAATACATGTTATCAACCATACACATAAAAAATTGTAAAAATTCTTGCACTTAGGCTCGATGCCTTTGTTAGTAAACGGTCCCGTATACGCAGCGGAAACAAAAATATAATATAACAGGATCTTTACATGAGCCAAGATCAAGGGTATGATTTTACAATTTATATTAAATAAAAATCTGCATAAATATTCAACATGAGTTAAGAGAAACAAACGCACGTTGAAGGCTCCTCCAAATTTGTCGATTTAATGTTTTGCTAACGATCCAAGTGTAGGATCGAACATCGTAGTCCACACGAAGAATCCTTAAAAGAACCAAAGAGGGATTTGCTAGATCCTCTTTGGCTTCAAGAAAATTAAGAAGAAAAACAAAATCAATTAATTTGATTTTAGGCACTTGGTGGTTATGCTTGTGGGAGAAGCAAAAGGGTTGCTATGTGTATTGGTTTTCAAAGAAAAACACTTAATTAAAAATCACACATTTTTCCTTTTATACTTAAAAACAATTTGCCCTAATCCCATACGGAATAGGCTTGGGCTCCCAACTCCCAAACGCCCCCATGTTGCCAAACACTCCCAATTTGATTTATTTTATTTTCCATCATTATCTCAATTAATATATATATATTTAAATATATATTAACATTTAACAATAATGATAATATATTTAAATATGTGCAAACACATATTTAAACGTAATTTCACTTATTTAATTTTTCTAACAAATTAAATAAAGGCTACGACCTCAACAAATTTAATTGCACTGTGAAATTACCAAAATACCCTTTCGCCTTAAAAGACGAAAACGCCCTTCTTTCTTCTTGCATCTTAAATTGTCTTCTATGTGTGTGACCCTTAGGCTCCTCATCATATCGGCAGTTGTATAGCATTGCGATTAACACCAATTAATCGTCTCACTAATACACGTACTCCAAGATTGGCCCCCTAGCAAGGCATCATGGCCACCCGATAGATTCGATTCAAAGAAAGTAGCTACCTCATCAACGATATGGTTACCGTGCAATTCCCGATCCTTTCATCATAATGCTATCTCGACGAGGACGAAGGCATAGAAATAGTGTCAACCTTCGTTACTCTCGATATTATTTATTCGGCCTGGACCAATGACCCGTATTATAAATTGGATAGAGCAACAACTCAATCCCACTGTGGGCACAGCTTTTAGTGTCATTGCCATATACTGAATTACGCCGTGAGATAACTTTCTCCCGCACTGGAGTGATAAATCCTCTCACAATCCACCATAGTCTTGATACACTCCTTGATCGCCAATCACCACCGTATTGACACTGGCAAAAGAACTACGTTAGGGCTAGTGTCAAACTACACCAATCGGCGCACAAGGCACTCTGGTGATCTCAAGTCTAAGGATCACATGCACCACCATTCGTTAGGGAGGATTTGTTCCATAGACACGGGGTTACCATCCATATGGAATCCTCTCCGGTGGGTCACTAGTGAACTTGTCGTGGTGTAATCGCCTACAACAAACACCCATGTGTCGCACTGAGGTTGTCACCAAACAACCTTGACAAGTGAGATCACGCTCTTTCGACAGGTCGCTCAACACTATGATAGCCTTACCGTATTATCGTGCTCCCTTAGTTCGAATAATACCGGGGCTACGGACGTTCTAGAATGGCCACCATATGTGCTCATAGGGTTCTCACTATCAAGATTTGAAACACTTGATACCCTCGTCACTCGCCTACCATTCTAAGGACATATATCAATACATATTGCAATAATAATGATTTACGCGATATAGAATAAAATGCCTTTTTATTGATTAATGAACATTATTACAAAGAGTCAATTCTACAATAATTGATTGGCTCTAGGGCATCTACTCTAACACAACCTGCATATCTCCTTAATATAAATCTGAGCCAACTGATCTGTAGTGGTGCTCTCCTTTACTAGAAGGAAATGGGCTGACTTGGTTAACCTGTCTACAATCACCCATATAGCATTATACCCTCTCTGTACTCTGGGGAGACCTGTCATAAAATCCATCGAAATGCTCTCCCATTTCCACTCGGGAATACTCAGTGGCTGAAGCAACCCCAACAGCCGTTGGTGTTATGCTTTCACTTGCTGACAAACCAGACATTTAGCTACAAATTTTGTAATATCTCTCTTCATACCTGGCCACCAATAGCCTCTCCTTACATCTTGATACATTTTGGTTGTTCCAGGATGAGCAGTGTACGGTATGTCATGAGCCTCTGTAAGTAGTCTCTTCCTCAACTCATCATTCTGAGGGATACACAACCGATTCCTGAAATAGAGGACACCATCTAATACTTGAAACTCTCTTGTCTTGCCCTTATGCACTTGCTGAACTATTCTCTAACACCACTCATCGGCCACTTGCTTATCTCTGACTTCCTTCAGTAAAGTAGACTGAACCTCTAACCTGGCAATCCTTCCTGGAAGTACCTCAATCTGTTCTCTACATAATTCTTCTATCAACTCTTTCTACTTAATGAGCCGAGACAAATAAGCTTTTTTACTCAAGGCATCGGCTACTACATTGGCCTTTCTCGGTTGATACTTGATCTCACACTCATAGTCCTTAACCAGCTCTAACCACCTTCTCTGTCTCATATTTAACTCCTTTTGAGTGAAGAAATATTTTAAACTCTTATGATCAGTGTAGATACTACTTTTGGCACCATAAAGGTAATGCCTCCAAATCTTTAGTGCGAAGACCACGGCTGCCAACTCTCAATCATGCGTAGGGTATCTTGTCTCATACTCTTTCAATTGCCGAGAAGCATATGCTATCACCCTACCTAACTGCATTAACACAGCACCAAGTCCTTGCAATGAGGCATCTGTATAAATGTCATAATCTACACCCTCCTGTGGTAACACTAACATGGGAGCTGTCGTTAATCTCTTCTTCAACTCCTGAAAGCTCTCTTCACATGCTTCTGACCATACAAAAGGAGTTCTCTGTTTGGTAAAAGTTGTCAACGGTTTAGCCAACTGGACGAACCCTGCTACAAATCGCTGATAGTAACTTGCTAAGCCTAAGAAACTCCTGACTTCTTTCACCGTCCTCGGCCTCTGCCATTCAAGGATGGCATGTACATTACTCAGATCCACTGAAATCCTTTTTTTAGACACAGTATGGCCCAGAAATATCACATGATCAAGTCAAAACTCATACTTAGAAAATTTAGCGTACAACTTTCTCTCTCAATCGTTGTAACACTATCCTCAAATGTTCCTCATGCTCTTCCCTTGACTTAGAATAAACCAGGATATCATCAATGAAAACCACTATAAACCGATCCAAATAATCATGGAATACCCGATTCATCAAGTCCATAAAAACTGCTGGATCATTAGTCAAACCAAACGGCATCACTACAAACTCATAATGCCCATACCTTGTACGAAAGGCATTCTTAGCCACATCTTGCTCAGCCACTCTTACCTGATGGTACCCTGACCTTAAATCAATTTTAGAGAACACTGCGGCTCATTTTAACTGATCGAACAAATCATCAATGCGAGGTAACTGTACTTATTCTTCACTGTCACTTTATTCAATTCTCTATAATCGATACACATCCGTAGTGACCCATCTTTCTTCTTCATAAACAAAATTGGAGCTCCCTAGGAAGAATGACTCGGTCGGATAAAACCTTTGTCCAAAAGCTCTTGAAGTTGCTTTTTTAATTCCTGAAGCTCAGTTGGGGCCATTCGATAAGGGGCTTTGGATATTGGTGTTGTCCCTGGTGCTAGTTCAATACTAAACTCAACCTCCCTTTCTGGAGGTAAACCCGGTAACTCTTCCGGAAACACATCTAGGAAATCTCGAACTACTGGCACCCTCTAAATCTCTGGCTGTGGAACATTACCACTCTGAACTACATGGGCAATATATCCCGAACACCCCTTTCTCAACATCTTTCTAGCCTTCACACTACTCATCAACATGCTCAACTGATGGCCCTCTCCAAAACTAAATTTATCTCTATTATCAAGATTAAATCTCGCTTTCTTCTTCTGACAATCAATCTTTACCCCATACCTCCCTAGGAAATCCATGCCCTATATCATATCAAAGTCAGGCATATAAAAAACTATTAGATCAACTGTTAAATCTCTACCTTGGATCACCACAGACTCTCTTATCAACATCTCTTGCGTCATAACACTAACCCCATCTGGTAACTCTATCCTTAATGGGTTGACTCACTCTAGTAAGTTTCAAACCTAACCTCTTTATCATCCCATAAGATATAAAAGAATGAGTGGCTCCTAAATCAATTAAAGCATACAAAGGAACAGAATGAAATAATAACTGACTAGTAACGACTAGCTTTTGTTTCACCCTGTACCACTGTAAACACTCTGGCATTCGTAGTACCTTCAAAACTCTGTGCGGGTGGTGAAAGAGGAGCTTTACAATCTCTCATCAAGTGTCCCACGCGCGGCACCTAAAAACACACCCTCTCGGTCTCTCGGACACATCTCCGGGTGGTTCCTCCCACATTTAGGGCAAAGAGGAAACCCTTCCATCCGGGGCCGCTTATTCTTCCACTCTCTTCTATTTTGTCTAAACTGAAACTTCTTCTTCTGATTCTTCATTTCTTTACCTTTCACACCCTCAAATTTCTCTCTCTGCGGGGCGGAGGGTGGCTCACTTGGTCCTCCTATCGAGGAACCTACTAGGAGAATTTTATTCTCAAATATTTTCGCCCTTATTGCTCGCCTCAATGCCTCACTATAAGTCCGAGGGGGATCAGAACTCGTCATTATATCCCATGCTATCTTCAGCTTTAACCCATGTACAAACTTATCTCTTCTCAATGCCGGAATACTAACTATTCCGTGTGCAAATCTTGTAAGGGAGTTGAATTTCACGAGTACTCCTTCACGTACTAGACCCTGTCAGAATCGATAAATTCTTGGACCTTCTCATGAACTCGGTCTTCTATCCTATACTCGGCCTCAAACTCTTGCCTGAACTCTTCCCAAGTCATCGTTGCCACATCATGGTTTTCTTCCATTAGTTCCCACCAAATTCGGCATCACCCAAAACAAGAAACTCGCATACTCGATCTTCTCCCGTCCGTCATGGGGAATAAACTCGTTGTTTGCTCTACTGCACCCTAAACCATTCTTCTGCTATTCCTGGGTCCGTAGTACCCTTAAACTCTGAGGTTGATGTTGACTGCAAGACCATAAATGGGTTCAACTCTGTCTGCATCAGTGGGGAGATACCGGTTTGTCCTCTTTCGACATTAGTAATTGGTGGTACCTGTACGGGGGTTACAACTCTCCCTTGGGTTTCTGCCATAACTTGCTGTATTATCCCCCGAACTCTAGCTACATCCAAGGGAAGGGGCGTAGCTTCTGGTGGGTTAGAAGATTCTCCCTCATTCATCACACCCTTACCACGTTTTCAGTTACTATGCCTCATCTATAAAACAATCACATTTAATCAATTCAAGAAACACGTATAGTAAGGAAAAGAATTACCTCCCACACAATCGATTATTCCTGACGTCAAGAAGCTGATGAGAATAGTACAACACGTCCAAATCCCAAAAATCCTCTGCTCGATACCAAAATGTAATAATTGCTTTCTACTAGGATACGCATAGAAATATATCAAATAAAATACATTTATATTAGTAAAAGTAAATAGGCCCAAAATTTCCTTTTATTACATATAAACATTCTTTATACAAAATAGAATGTCATTTACAAAATGCCATTAAAACAGCAGACAGTGTAGCTATTGCTCCTCGCTTGTCGACGCCCATCCGACTTCGTTCTCACCTAGATCCTGCAAAACACAAAGACAACAACGGGGTGAGCACAAAATAATGCTCAGTAAGTAAATCCTTTACTCACTGTCCCCGTAACTCTTTCTCTTAATTCTTTCCTTACACTCTTCTTATCTCATTTATTATTTTTTCTTTCACACAACTCTCTTACTTAACTTCAGTTATATGACACGGCCTCATCTTACCGGAGGCACGGCCGGGTGGAGTTCACACAGCACCAACCCACTCTTCGTGACTTTTGGGTGGAGATCACAAAGCACTAACCCGCTTTTCATAACTTTCGGGTGGAGATCACAAAGCACCAACCCGCTTTTAGTAACTACCGGGTGGAGATCACAAAGCACTAACTCGTTTTTAGTATATTTCTCATCCTCTCTACTCTTAGAGTAGTTCATTCTCAAAGTTCTCTACTCTTTCTCACAAAGTTCTCTACTCTTTCTCAAGCCACTTCTCAATGCACAATTAATCTTCTCCACTAATGCACTCATGAAATGCCAAAATGCAATATTGCAAGAATTAAGGTTTACTACTCATGATTCTCTTAGGCATTTCATCAAATAACTAGTGTGCATACATAAATTTTACTTTATCTAGAGTTCTACTCCTCTCTTGAACGATCCAAAATGGGAGAAAACTCCTTCACCAAGCTATAATTCCTATCACAACATAACACTTCCAAAGAGATTTCTCAATCTCCTCCAATTTCATTTCAAACTACATGCTCATCACACATCACACTTCTCATAATTGAAGTGTATTTAACAACCACAAAGCAATTCATCTCCATCTCAATTCTCCATAACATATCATCTATGCAAAAGAGTTCTCAAATATCAACTTGGATTAGAATTTACTTACCTTGTAATGGAGAGATCTCACTAGCACTTTCCTTTCCTTTACAATACTTGTCTCTTCTCTACCCTTTAAACAATAACACCATAAGATTTGAATATACAAATATATGCAAAACTTCACACCTAAAGCAAGAATCCTTACCTTAGGATACCTTAGATTAATTGTCTACCCCAAACTACTCAAAAAGCCCTCTAAAAGTCTTGAAAGGTTAAAGGGAAAGTTGAGAGGAAATGGAGAATGGAAGAGGCGGTGGAAGATGAAAAATGAAGGGTTTACTAAGCTTAACCCCTTTGTAGCTCAAAATATCTTCATTCATTCCCATATTGCCCTTGCTCTTCCTTGGAAATTTCATCCTTGTCCTTTAAATCATTACAAACACACCCCCATTCTAACATATTCTCCATAAAATTTCCTTACAATTCACTCCCCACTTTTCTTGCTAATTAGGGGTAGAACGGTCATTTTACCCCTATGGAGAATTCTCTAGAAACCTCAAGAAACTTTTCTGCCGTCCCGTCGCCGCGGCGAAGAAAGTTCCATCGCCCCGGCGAAAACTTACAGAGCCAACACCGCAATTACAAAGCCAACGTCGCCGCAGCGAAGGCTATTCTTCGCCCCGACGAAGACCGAAATTCCACACTTCGCCAAAACTCAACCAAAATCAGGGCAAACACTCAACCAAACCAACTAAAGGCCAACCAACTAAAAATAACGACATACAAGCTCAAATGAGAACAAAGCAATAAATAGTCAAACATACAACATAATTTACTATGCACCTCAAGTGGGACGTTACAAATCACTAGTAAATTGACCACAACTTGCTCAATAAAAGTCCAATTGATGAACAGATTGTAGTATTGGAAACTAGACAAAAAGGACTTTAATTTGATCTATTATAGGCTAAATTTTGGTAACTATAGGTCCTTCATATTCTGGTCAAAAAGACATAATATCAAATAGTGGTATCCCAAAGGTTTACTTAAAACTTTGGTTATTCAAATAAGAAGATCTATAGATTCACGTTTGTAAATTCATGTTTGTCCCTTCATATTCACATAAATACAAATGTTTCACATTCTCATTAAATATCTATCTATATTTATGTGATATGATACCATTCCACCATGACATCGCCGGTTACCTATTTTCGCATTTTGTTACCCGGTTTCAACAATACGGTTGGTCTCAAAAATTTGGTAAGCATATTTCTACACAATGTTAATATCAAAATCAATTATTATTATTAATATTTTGTTTATAGGGAAAAGATTCATGTACTGGAATGGAATCAAGCCAAGGATGTTTCTATCACCAAAATACACAAACATTTCCCTTTCCTTTGTTTATCGGTTTCCACTGAACGGTTAGTAGTAAATTGGCCATAGCTTGCTCAATAAAAGTCCGATTGATGAACAGATTGAAGCATTGAAAAGTACACAGACATGGCTTTAATTTGATATATATACGCTGAATTTTGATAACTATATTCCCTTCATATACTCATCGAAATGATATAATATCAAACAGTGACATCCCAAAGGTCTACTTAAAACTTTGTTTATTCAAATAATAAGATCTATAGATTCACATTTGTAGATTCTTGTTTGTCCCTTCATATCCATATAAATACAAACGTTTCACATTCTCATTAAATATTTATCTATATTTATGTAATATGATACCATTCCACCATGACATCTTCAGTTGCCTACCATTGCATTATGTTATTTGGTTTCAACAATATGTACAGTCGGTCTCAAAAATTCAGTAAGCATATCTGAAAGTTTTAATTCCTTTACGAGTGAATTAAACCTTAAGCGGAACAAGTTGCTAAGCTGATGTTAGTGTTCATTCTTCATCATTGCAAAACAACCAACCATGAAACAAAATAAGGAACACTAGGGGTTTTTACATGGTTCGACAAAATGCCTACATCCATGGGACCAAGTTCAGATGAAGCCAATCCACTATGGTAAACATTTATAGTTCAATTACAAAGCCAAAGTTAAGCATCAGTTGCAAGAACACTCCCTGATTTGCAATGCTTCAAACTCCACACTTTGGTCAAACTGCGAACTACCACAGCAAACTCCACGTTCACAAGACCACTTGGTCAGCCTTGAGCTCCCCTCAAGGATTAACACCGAAGACGCACTTTAGCTCTAAAAGCTTGAAATCTCATCAAGCATCACCAATGGAAACCCACGTTCCAGCCATGAACAAATAAACAATGTTTATTAAAGCTATTTGTAAGCCTACCTAAGGCATATGAAACCTGATTCAAAACAAAAGAAACCTCAAGGAATTTTCAGAGTAATATCAGAGGAATAATCAGGCTTAAAAAGAATTGCATTGGAGGAGACAAATATATAGAAAACTTGGGCTCCAATGAAAAGGGACAAGTGGCCAAAACGATACTTTATGAATTTAGCTTTATGAAAATGTTTATTTAATTTCTTAGGACCACCTATCAAAGAGAATAAACTTTCCAGCACATTGTATATAAATTTGACAATTGTTATGGACCACAAAAATATTCATAAGAGAATAAGACATCTCATTGAATTTTAGAAATACAACAGTGTTGCCCAAAATATCTGCCAGATGCATTGTGATCACTCACTCAGTACTTACCCGATATATCAGATAAACAACATAATAGAAGGTAGTCACTTTAACACAAGGTCATCACACTGAAAATTTAAACAAGAATGATTGTGCAATATTCAAAGTGAAGTGTTCATACCATAACTAGTGTTACACCACTAGAATCATAAGTTGACAAAAAAACTTACAATCTCCCCCTTTGTCAAACTTATGAACAAAGCACAATCTTTTCATCCACAAACCTATCTTAATACATATCAACAATCAATCAATAAGAGACAAGAATCACAACATATCTCATATATAAAAACATAATCATGAAGGCATAGAGATAATTAAGTATGAACTAAGGACAACAAGTAAAACATAATCAATATGGTTAAATTAAAAAACAGTTTTGCAAGATAAAAAATTGAACTAAAAAACTCCCCCTGTATACTTCCCCTAAGTAACTAAACTAAGTCACATTCAAAAGATTTATCAATAAACAACAAAAGGAAGGGTTAGTTTAGTTCAAAAATAAAGACTTTATTATCTGCACATGAAAGAACAACATTAGCAATGACAATTTAATCAATATCAAACATGCAGTTTCAAAAATATAACTTAAAAAAAAATCACTACACAAACCATAAACCATAAGAACGAAAACTGTATCACTACCAACAAAAGAAAATTATAAAAGTTCAACAAAAAAATATCTAGCAAGCCATTACTTTTACTTTGAGACTTCTGCTCAAAGTGATCACATCAGAAGTAACCACCAATAAGTAAAAGATTCAGCTTTCACTCCCTGTAATACCCACATTCAGAACTATGGTAGGGATTATTTTATAGTCATAGTGAATGTATTTAACTAGTTTTATAAAGGAATTCCATAAAAGTTTTAGTAGGGGCAAAATGGTCTTTTCACACATAATCATGTGTTCAAGTGAAAAGTGAGTATGATAAATATAATGTATTAAGTGTGCTAGCCATGAGAATAGAGTGGTAGAAAGATTATGGAAAATACACTTGGTGTGATGCTGAGATAAATATGTGTTTGTAAAGTAATAGAAAGAAATTAAAGAATAAGGGTAAAATGGTCTTTTCACTCACAACTAGATGAAAGAGTGGATAGTGAAAATGACCAAGAACACGTGTTAAATCCATTGAAAGTGAGGGTATATTAGTAAATGCATGTATGGCATACTTGGAATTATCATAAAAGTGCAAGGGCAAAATGGGGATATATATATATATATTATTAGTTATAAGGCTTCAATTGACAAACCCTAGCCATTCTCATCCCTTGAGCACGCCACCTTCTTCCCCCATTTCTCTTCCATTTCTTCAAAGTCTTCCAAGGGAATTACATGAGAATTCATGCCTAAGTGAATATATGTTCATTTTGTGGCTTTCTAAGGTAAGAATTTTAGCAAAAGTTTGTGATTTGTGTTTTATAAGTATGAGTTCTCATGAATTTATGTGTTTTAGCATGAATCAATGGGGAAAGTGAGCAAAGGAAGCAAAGAAAAGGATTCTTGCAAGAAAAAGGTAAGTAAACCCAAAGCTTTAATTTGAGTAGTATATGTGTAAGTTGATTCTTGAGTGTTTGTGAATGATGTATGATAAGAAGTATTGGCTGTTTAGATGCTTGTTTGATGGAGAATAATGTGTAGAAATTCAGCCAAGATGAGTAGTTATGTAGATGTGATGTTTTTGTTAGTAAACGGTCCCGTATACACAGCGGAAACAAAAAAATAATATAACAACATCGTTTACATGGGCCAAGATCAAGGGTATAATTTTACAATTTTATCATAATAAGAATCTGCAGAAATATTAAACATAAGTTAAGAGAAACAAACGCACGTTGGAGGCTCCACCAAATTTGTTAACGAATATTTTGCTACCGATCCAGGTGTAGGATCGAACCCATGTAGTCCACACGAAGACAATCTCAAAAGAACCAAAGAGGGATTTGCTAGATCCTCTTTGGCTTCAAGATTAAGAAGAAAAACAAATCAATTGAAATTGATTTTGGGCAATGGGTGTTATTGCTGTATAGTGGAAGAGAAAAGGTCCGTGTGTTTGGTTTTTCCAAAGAAAAATCTCTCTTCTTGAAAAAATCAAACATTTTTCTTTTTATAGTAAAAAACAATTTGCCCTAATCTCATACGGAATAGGCTTGGGCTCCAACCCAAACACCCCATGTTGCCAAACACTCCCAATTTGATTTATTTTTATTTTCCATCATTATCTCAATTAAAATCAATTAATATATATTTAAATATATATTAACATTTAACAATAATGATAATATATTTAAATATGTGCGAACACACATTTAAACGTAATTTCACTTATTTAATTTTTCTAACAAATTAAATAAAGGCCTACGAAACTTTTTTCAAGAAATTTAATTGCTGTAAATTACCAAAATACCTACCTTTCGCCTTAAAAGCGAAAAATGCCCTTCTTCTTTCTTTTTGGATCTTAAATTGTCTTCTATGTGTGTGACCCATAGGCTCACATCATATCGGCGTTGTATAGTATCGCGATTAACTTGTCTCACTAATACTGACACCAAGATTGGCCTAGCAAGGCATCATGGCCACCCGATAGATCGGATTGTCAAGCGTAGCTACCAGTCAGCGATATGGTTACCATGCAATTGATCCTTTCATCATACGTTATCTCGACGAGGCGAAGGCATAGAAATAGTGTCAACCTTCGTTCTCTCGATATTATTTATTCGGCACGGACCAATAACCCGTATTATAAAGCCCCGGATAGAGCAACAACTCAATCCCCACCGTGGCCACAGTTTTAAAGTGTCATTGCCATATCTTGAATTGCGCCGTGAGATAACTTTCTTCCATACCCGGGAGTGATGAATCCTCCGTCAATCCACCATAGTCTTGATACACTCCTTGATGCGACCAATCACCACCGTATTGGCGACTCTAAAAAGAAGCTGCGTTAGGGCTAGTGTCAAACTACACCAATCGGTGCACAAGGTGTCGGTGATCTCAAGTCTAAGGATCACATGCACCACCATTCGAGAGGATTTGTTCCATAGACACCTGGGTTACCATCCATATGGAATCCTCTCGGTGGGTCAGTCCCAAGAACTTGTTCGGGTGTAATCGCCACGGCAAGCACCCATGTGTTGCACCAGGTTGTCACCAAACAACCTTGACAAGTGAGATGCATCCTTTGCCTTTCGGCGAGGTCGTTCAACACTATGATAGCCTTACCGTATTATCTATGCCCTTACTTCAGAATAATACTGGGGCTACGGATGTTTCTAGAATGGCCACCATATGTGCTCATAGGGTTCTCACTATCAAGATTTGAAATACTTGATACCCTCGTCATGGTTTTACCATTCTAAGGACATATATCAATACATATTGCAATAATAATGATTTATGCGATATAGAATAAGATGCCTTTTATTATTGATTAATGAACATTATTACAAAGAGTCAATTCTACAATAATTGATTGGCTCTAGGGCACCTACTCCAATAATCTCCCACTTGCACTATAGCCAATCATTCATACACTCAACACTGAATGACCCAAGTGCCTGCACTATAGCCAGTCATTCATGCACTCAACATTGAATGACCCAAGTGCCCATCATGCTTCTGCTACAACAAAAACTTTAATAGTGGGTTGGTAGGTATTCTGTAAATCTGCACATTCCCTTTCTTATCGATCCTTTAGATCAAATTGAATCAACTAAGTAAGTGTTTGGATTACTGGTGAGACCGTGATTCCTCAGCCACAACAATGGCTCCATTGTTATCGTAGTACAATCATCGGGATTAGCAATGCTTGAAATCACATCAAGTTCGGTAATGAACTTCTTGATCAAATCGCCTACAACTACATTAAATAATGCGTTACACTTAGCATCAATTGTAGAATTATTGCGTACGCGATTGAGCTCTTCCGACCTCCACCTGCATTACATTGAGACAAAAATTGTGTAATCCCAAATCGCGAACTATAATCATCTTTTTCCCGTTTGGAAATAGCGTCACTGTATTCTCTTACAGTGAACTCATCTTTCCTTCATAATCCAAGAATATATATTCTTAAGCCCTTTTCAAATACTTAAGAATGTCCATTGACACTCACCCAGTTTCATTCACTTGGATTTAGTTGATATCTTTTACTAGTGTTGAATACACATAAGACATCAATCTAAGTACATAACATATTGCTCACTTGAGCCTGATTGATATCCACTACAAGTGCTGAATGCACATTAGATATCAATCTTAGCATACAAGATGGATCCACTTGCTAAAGCATTTGGGATCCTCTTCATTCTATCTCTCTCATTGTGTGGTTAAAGACACATATCCTTACAGAGATAGACAACATATGCCATCAGAAGAAATCCCTTCTTGGATTTTTCTATACTGAATGTGTTCAGTACCTTGTCTATGTACTTTGACTTAGTTTGAGCAACCTACACGATCTACCACGATAGATCTTTATTCCAAGGATGTAGGATGCTTCCCTTAAGTCCTTCATGGAGTAGCGCTTGGATAACCAAGTCTTTACCGACTGCAAGTTTGGTATATCATTCCCGATCAGAAGTATGTCATCGACATACAACACTAGGACTGCTACTGTGCTCCCACTCACTTTCTTGTACACACAGGGCTCATCTTCGTTCTTGATAAAACCAAATTCTTTTACGGCTTCATCAAACGAATGCTCCAGCCTCCTTCGCTTGCTTGAGTCCATAAATGGATCTCCGCTACTTGCATACCTTATTAGCTTGACTATCAAGAACGAAACCATCAAAGGTTGTGTCATATACACATCCTCCTCAAGGTTCGTTCGGAAAGCAGTTTTGACATCCATTTGCCAAAACTCATAGTCATGATATGCAGCAATTGCAAGCATAATTCGATGGATTTAATTATGGCAACCAGCAAAAAGGTTTCTTCATAGTCAATGCCATGAATTTGTTTGAAACCTTTGGCAACCAGCCGTGCTTTATAAGTATGCACGTTGCCATCCCATGTCAATCTTCTTCTTGAAGACCCATTTACACCCTATGGGTTTTACCCCTTCAAGTGGTTCCACCAGAGACCACACTTGGTTCTGGTACATGGAGTCCATTTCAAATTTCATGGCTTGAAGCCATTTAACGAACCTGGATCCAATATAGCATCTTCGTATGTTCTGGGTTCATCGTCTTGGTAGACCAGTATGTCACCATGTTGAGTCATGAGATAACCGTATCTCTCGGGCTCATGGCGTACTCTCCCAGATTTACGTAGCTCTTGTGCTACCTGAGGTGGTTCACTTTGATCCACAAGTTGTGGAGTAACCTCCTCATGATGCTCAACCACTTCCTATGGCACATCATTCCGTCCTTCGTCTAGTATATCTTGTGGTTCTAGAACTTCATCGAGTTCTACTTTTCTCCCGCTAGTACTTCTTAGAAAATATTCCTTTCTAAGAAGACACCAGATCGAGGAACGAAAATTTTGCGCTCTTCTGGGTGGTAGAAATAGTATCCTTTGGTCTCCTTTGGATACCCCACAAATATACATTTACAGGATTTTGGGCCCAACTTGTTCGAAGTCAATTTCTTAACATAAGCCCAACGAACCCCAAATCCTTAGATAAGACAAGTTGGGCTTTCGCCCACTCCATAGCTCATATGGAGTCTTATCTACAGACTTTGATGACACACGGTTCAAAACGTGAGTCGTAGTCTCTAGGGCATAACCCCAGAACGATGCAGGTAAATCACTAAAACTCATCATGGACCTAACCATATCAAGTAAGGTCCTATTCCTCCTTTCCGACACTCCTTTGTGTTGGGGTGTATAAGGAGGGGTGAGTTGTGATACTATCCCACATTCCTTCAAGTATGTCTAGCTTAACTTGCCAAAGCTGGCATAGTAGTCATTTTGAGATAATCCTTGTTGTCTTTCTTAATAACATATTATTATGAAACAGTTTCATAAAGAATATTATTTATACTCAAGGACAATAATCCATTAGTAAACTAATATTCTCATTTGTCCTATGTGGACACAGAAATATAATTTCTAGAAACTGAAGAAAAACCATAATAATCCACAAGTTCCAAGAAACAAGGCCATTGGCTAAATCAGACGATAAGATCCTACAACAAATGCAGTAGCACGTGCTTTATTTCCAACTAGTAGGTCCACCTCTCCCTCGGCGAGCAATCTACTCTACCGTAGTTCCTACACATCAATCAAATATGAGTACCACATCTTGTGTCAACTAGATGTTTACGGGAGAAGTTAATCTCAATAACGTACTCACGGAAGAAGTAACATTCTTCTTCCCTTTTGCTAGGAAGGCCTTGCAATGTTTCCTCTAGTGGCTGGGATTCCCACAGTGAGGACAAACGCCTTTCCTTTCTGCAACAGTTCTTTCCATTGACTTCTGAGCCCTTTCCTTTTCACTTGAGTTAACTTCAACCAACGTCAATGTTTCTGACATTTTCATGCCTGACTTAGTAGCCTTCAACAAATCCAGAAGCTCGGAAAGGGTATTCTTCTTATCTTCCTCAATAAAGTCATAGACAAATTGAGAATAAGAATTTGGCAAAGACTGTAATATTAGGTTTATCATTAAACCTTCATTAAGTCCGCATCCCAAAATCTCAAGCTTATTCATATACTTGGTCCACTTGAGTATATGATCGCCAATTTTGGTACCCTCTTCCATCCTACATCTGAATAACGACCGAGACACCATATGCTTCTCATTTCTTCGAAGAAAATGAAGAATAGAAGCTAAACCATTTTTTTGGCATCACTGCCGCAGTAATGGTGCCATTGATGCAAGCACAATGTATCTAGTCATTTTTGCTTTTGCATCATGTGTATGCTTCACATATACATACCTAGTCTCATGGATAGAACTATCTGTAGGCTCTTGTGATAGAGCTTGCTCAATGGTGTATAATCTATTGCTTGACTGAAGTATATTATTTATACTTCTATACCAATCAACGAAATTTTCACCATTCCATTTCTCTCCCGATTCGATGATTTTTTCGCAGTTGATGTTGGGATCATTTTGCTCAAATTTAAGTGAATCTACAAGTGCAGAAAAAGTAGCCGTTATTACCATGTTCATTATTATTGTTTAATATGGTCTTTTATTAAATGAAGCTCCCACTATTTTACCTAGTAATAGCCCTCACCATTAACTCGGGAAAGCCCGTTGACTTTCCTAGTGGACCGAGATCCCATCCTGCCCATTTCAAACCTTCGCTTTGGTAAACAAGCCAAAATGAGTTGATTAGGTAGGCCAACAAACTTAATCCACAGCAGTTGATAGCTCCTACTATCAACCTCAAATGTGAAAAAGCCAACAAGCCAATCACACAATCCAATGGACACTATATGTCATCGTCCTCAAGTGTGATTCTCAATATCAGTAGAGTGGACACTACATATCACCACGTACACACAATATGTGTACTGCTCTACTATGCCTATGACACGCGTTTATCAACCTTCGCTTTGGTGAACAAGCAAAACCGTCATTTTAAGTCGACCCATCATCATTAAGGAAAACTCCAATGCATTTTAACCTCCCACTGGTAGAAGTGTACCCTTCGCTTTGGCGAACAAGGTTTCACGAATGCTGGTTTGATTAAAACCATGGTGATGGAAGGCTTTCCGTGACTTAATATACTTTGATTGAGGGTTTTGTTATTTAATGTCTCACTGATTATTATCTTTGTTAGAATGACATTGTTTGGCATGTTATCAAACATTCAACCTTAGCATGCATTCTAAACAAAAATTAAAACGTGCCGGTACATGGCCCAACTAAAACCGATTTCCTCGAGCCTAGAGGAATCGGGTGGGTCACCTAGTGGGGTCCCTGTAATAAACTTCTTGAGTCTTCAAGTATGATTGCCTCGCCCTTGCTCCGTCCTTCAAGTACATTACAAAAATATCGTTTCTAAATTTACAATAAATAATTATACAAATTCTTTACATGAATAAATTTAGAAACCTCGATTTAAATTTGAAGGGAATTAGATGAGAAGAGAATGTACATCGAGAAGAGGAGAAAGGCAGGACACGCAGGCTCTATTTAATAAATAATACAACCATACATACCTAAAATATTTTAAAACATTCACCCTTAGGTCTAAGGCTCATGTACCGGGCACCATGCAATATACAAACAAGTACAAAGCATACATTTCAAAAACAATCAATTTTTGAAATTTATGGGTTAGTTACATTTACCCCCTGACAATTTGCAGAACTGCAGTTTGGTCCAAAAGATTTGAAACTTTACATTCTGGCCCTTGCACACTCGGAAGTGCGCTCTCTGCGGCGATGAGCTAGATCACCGCGGCGTGTGTTGATTACTTGACGTTCACGCTTAACGTATCGCCGTGGCGATTTGGTACAACGCCCATCCTAAGGACGATCGTCGTGGCGATGGGTTATATCGCCACGGCGAGTGCTGTTTTCGTATAGCACTCGTCCAAAAGACAATCGCCGCGGTGATGGTTTATATCGCCGCGACGCTCAGGTTTCGTCACCGCGCTCGTCGAGGGACTACCGCGCTCTTGTTTCGTCACCGGAGCTGGGCCGTGAACAACGCCTCACTGCGGCGATGGGTTATATCGCCACGGCGAGCGTACACAGATCTGTAGCTCCGGATCTATTCATATAGCAACCAAAAACACTCTAAACGGATTTTGCAATCAATCAAACACATTGATCTCAACAAAAATCCATCAACCATTATACCAAACCAGCAGATCATCAACAAATTAAATTAATCAATTAATAATTTCTTAAAACATGTTTTTAAAGACAGAATTTACGCAGATTCAATATGGCAACATATTATCATCAAATACATGTTATCAACCATACAAATAAAAATTGTAAAATTTAGTACCCTAGGCTCTGATACCATTGTTAGTAAACGGTCCCGTATATGCAGCAAAAACAAAAAAAATAATATAACAGGATCGTTTACATGAGCCAAGATCAAGGGTATAATTTTACAATTTTATCATAATAAGAATCTGCAGAAATATTAAACATAAGTTAAGAGAAACAAACGCACGTTGGAGGCTCCACCAAATTTGTTAACGAATGTTTTGCGACCGATCCAAGTGTAGGATTGAACCCACGCAGTCCACACGAAGACAATCTCAAAAGAACCAAAGAGGGATTTGCTAGATCCTTTTTGGCTTCAAGATTAAGAAGAAAAACAAATCAATTGAAATTGATTTTGGGCAATGGGTGTTATTGCCGTGGGAGTGGAAGAGAGGGGCTGTGTGTTTTGTTTTTCCAAAGAAAAATCTCTCTTCTTGAAAAAATCACACATTTTTCTTTTTATAGTAAAAAACAATTTGCCCTATCCCATACGGAATAGGCTTGGGCTCCAACCCAAACGCCCCATATTGCCAAACACTCCCAATTTGATTTATTTTATTTTCCATCATTATCTCAATTAAAATCAATTAATATATATTTAAATATATATTAACATTTAACAATAATGATAATATATTTAAATATGTGCGAACACACATTTAAACATAATTTCACTTATTTAATTTTTCTAACAAATTAAATAAAGGCTATGACCTCAGCAAATTTAATTACACTGTGAAATTACCAAAATACCCTTTCGCCTTAAAAGACGAAAATGCCATTCTTTCTTCTTGGATCTTAAATTGTCTTCTATATGTGTGACCCATAGGCTCGTCATCATATCGACAGTGTATAGTATCGCAATTAACACCAATTAATCGTCTCACTAATACGTACTCCAAGATTGGCCCTAGCAAGGCATCATGGCCACCCGATAGATTCGGATTCAGCAAAGTAGCTACCTGCCAACGATATGGTTACTGTGCAATTCGATCCTTTCATCATACGTTATCTCGATGAGACGAAGACATAGAAATAGTGTCAACCTTCGATTACTCTCGATATTATTTATTAAGTTTCTGGACCAATAACCCATATTATAAACTGGATAGAGCAACAACTCAATCCCACTGTGGCCACAGTTTTAGTGTCATTGCCATATACTGAATTGCGCCGTGAGATAACTTTCTCCCATACCCGGAGTGATGAATCCTCTGTCAATCCACTATAGTCTTGATACACTCCTTGATGCAACCCAATCACCACCGTATTGACAGCTCTGAAAAGAACTGCGTTAGGCTAGTGTCAAACTACACCAATCGGTGCAAAAGGCGCTCCGGTGATCTCAAGTCTAAGGATCACATGCACCACCATTTGTTAGAGGATTTGTTCCATAGATATTGGGGTTACCATCCATATGGAATCCTCTGGTGGGTTAGTCCAGTGAACTTGTTGCGGGTAATCACCTACAGCAAGTATCCATGTGTTGCACCAGGTTGTCACCAAACAACCTTGACAAGTGAGATCACTCACTGCCTTTTGACAGGATTGTTCAACACTATGATAGTCTTACCGTATTATCTATGCCCTTACTTCAGAATAATACTGGGGCTACGGACGTTTCTAGAATGGCCACCATATGTGCTCATAGGGTTCTCACTATCAAGATTTGAAACACTTGATACCCTCGTCACGGTTCTACCATTCTAACGACATATATCAATACATATTGCAATAATAATGATTTATGCGATATAGAATAAGATGCCTTTTATTATTGATTAATGAACATTATTACAAAGAGTCAATTCTACAATAATTGATTGGCTCTAGGGCACATACTCCAACAGTTTTGGTTGAATTTTGGATGAAATTTTGATGAGTTGATGTTGGAATTTGGAAGTGTTGAATCTGGCCAGAATTGAAGTTAAGTTTGGTGAGTTTTTGCTCCAATTTTGGTGGATTTGGAGAGATGTAGAGGTGTGACCAACCAAGTACTTGCATGTGCAGGTGAATTGTTTGATGAAAATTGAAAGAGAAATGTATGCATGAGTTTGTTAAGTCTTGTTGAAGACATTGTTTGAGAAAGGAAAGAATTGGAGGTTATGTTAGGCTTAACAAAGTGTAAGTTTTAGTATTCAAGAGTGCATTTTGTTATGCCAAAATTTAGAATAACGCTTGGTTATGTTAGTTCAATGAAAGGAATGGCCTTTAGTGCATGGTTCAAGTTGCTTGAACTTTTAGCATTAGTTTGAATGGCATATTGTATTTAGTCATTGAATTATGAGTTTTGAAACTTATGACTTTAGAAAAATGATGGCAAGAATTGCATATTAAATTGTTGCAATAGTGTAGTATTGATGAGAGTAAAAGATGGGTGATTATATTATAATATTACAATATGCCACCATAAATTGTCAAGCTTGTATGCTTGAAATTAGAAAGATCATTCAAAGAATGGCTTGGCCAAATGAGTATATTGTTGTTTCTTGTTTTGAGATTAGTTATAAACAATATGTAATAAGTGATTTTATTGTATAAAGAATAGAAAAGTTTTCCCAAGTATAAATATCAAAGAAATAGAAGTTTGGTTTATGTATTAAATACATGACCATTTTAGAAATTGATTGGTATGAGTATAGTTTTCATGCTTTATTATATATTACAAGCCATCGAATTCGCTAGAAGATCTTGAGAATATTTTGTATTGGCCAAAAGTTTAGTTAAGAATGTTAAAAAGAAATTAGAATTTAGCGAAAGTATATATGTTGTGCCATATGTTAGATTGAATTTACAATGATTAATATGGCAATATAGATTAATGTATAGAATGTAGCCAAAAGACAAGAAGATAGAAGGGCATGTATAACAATTGAAGTTGATGGTCATGTAAGAGAATGCAAATTTATGGCATTAAGATTTGTATCTAGAAAGTTGTACAAGGCATGTTTGTTACATTAGAAAATATTAGAGAGTTGTTTAATGACATGGTTATGTGACATATAAGTTTGAGAAAATCTAGTAGCATAAACGGGCAAGTTAGTAGACTTAATACCTATGTTGTGGCATAGCTTTTTATAGAAGAAATTAGATTGCCCAAAATGTAGAATTCATTCCCTAGTTGAATTGTGCCGTTTTAATATCTCACTAATAGAATTATAGAAGAGTAGAATTTGTGAGAGATAATATACTTGTGTACGTGTACATTTTACAGAGCATGATAGAATTAAAGAATTACATAATTATGTAGAAATTATAGAATCATGTACGTACACACGATGCATAGAATTTAGAAATAAAGAATAAAATAGAAAATGTTTAAGTTAAGCGTGTTATTAGAATAGAACTTTGGGCTTTCCAGAAAAGTATAAAAATAAAAGCCTTAGAATTGATAGAATACATGTCAGAGTCAGACACGTATTTTGAGATCATGCATAGACAACATATAAATGCATGACATAGCATAACATATATTTCAGAAATTTTAAAATTATTGGAAAATGTCTAGCTAGTTATTTTGCAGATTTATAGAGCATGTTTTCAGAGGGCTGTTGTGATGGGGAATCTGTGAGCATTCACTGCGTTAGCTAGTGGCGATAGAGATGCGTGTTTCCCACATGCACGCTGCCATCAGTGAGCGACCTCAGAATAGAAAATAGAATTGTACAGTCTGCCTGAAGTGCATGTGGATGAGGACTGTAACCAGAAAGATTTCAGAATACGCTCACACGGTCAGGGTTCTAAATCCATGCCTCAACCTAGTCCGATCGGCAAATCAGAACAGAATACAAAAAGAATTTTAGAAAAAGAAAGAAAAATAGAATAAGAAATAGAAAACAGAAAGAATTTCATAAAGAAAGAAAAATAGAATAAGAAATAGAAAACATAAAGAATTTTAGAAAGAAAGAGAAATAATTTCAGAAGAATTAGAAAAGAATTTTCAGAAAGAATACAAACATGATCATTTGCATATGCATCAGACATTTTATGTGCATTGCATCTCATGTATTTATGCATAGATTAAACAATTTATTTTATTATTACGTGTCTAACTAGCCAAGAAAAGAAAATAGAAGCCCATGAGAATGGAGAAGAAAATAAAATAGAAGCCCATGAGAATATAGAAGAAAATAAAATAGAAGCCCATGAGAATAGAGAATAAAAGAAAATAGAAACCCATGAGAATAGAGAAGCAAAGAAAATAGAAGCCTACGAGAATAGAATAGAAATTAGAGATATACAAGAAAAGAACATAAATTAGATACATGCTAGAAAAGAACAGAAATTAGAAACATGACAAATAGCAAGGAAACTTAGCGATTTGTTGAGTATAGAAAGAAACATAAAGTTATAATCTAGCAGAGAAGAGAAATAAAATGATAAAGAATAGCACAACACTAAGAGGATTTAGAAAGATTTGAGAAAACTAGAAGACTGCTAAGTAGTCCGCTTGAGAATAAAGAGAGAAAGCTAGTACAAATTTAGAAACAGTATAGCGGAAACTGGGACAGTGGAGTAAGAACATAGTTAGATTTGGTTTACTTACTAAGCATTTATAGCTCACCCCGTTGCTTTCCTTATTTTTGCAGGTATTAGATTGTAGTGGTCGGGAGACGTCAAGCTGGCGAGAGGATTGCACACACTGTCTCAGTGAAGAAATTTAATGTGGATTTATATATGTGAGAAATAATCTTTGTGTAATAGTATGTTATGACTAGATTAAGGATAAAAATTTTAGACAAACACCTTGAGTCTTAAATTATCTTCTATGTGTGTGACCCTGACAGGCTATTCGCAAGTGTACGAAATCGTGCAAGTCGTAAAACTCGAGTAAACGAGTGTCGAATCCCAAAGGAACTACCTACCAAGTACCAAACTATTATATTCTATTGCTATTTGATTAAACTGAAGTTTAAGAATGAATTAAATGAAAAAGTAAATAAATTAACAACTAAAAATTAAGTACTGAATAAAAGTAGAACTTGTAAACACTTTGAAGTAAAAATCAATATGACTAAACCTAGGGCATAGATTTCACTCCAATTTAATCCTATGCATTGACATTTGTTGTTAACCTAATCGAGTGTATTCTAAAAGCCAAATCCCCTATTATTCCACTAACTCTCTCTCGAGCAATTAGCAAATTAACCCTTAAACAACAACCCAAGATATCTCTAAATTGGATTTAGGAGCTAAGAGATCATTAAGCTCTATGGAATTTACCGGAGCCTCACAGATCGCGGTAACCTATCTCTAGCGTTCGCTCAATCTATGGTTTTATTACCTAAGACAAATCAGGTTTCATCTCTCGATCTCAACCTAACCCTTGAAATCATTCAACCCTCGGGCCCTTGAGAATTAAAAGCATTATGCATAGTAATAAAACTAAGAATTATAAACTCAGTAAGGATTAACAACCATTCAAGTCAACACATATTCATAAATCGGGCTACATCTTAGCCCTAGACAAGAAAGTTAGTTCATAATGAAAATAACAAAACCCATCATTTTCATTAATGACATCAATTTGAGAAAAAGATAAACTTCTCTAATCGGTGAAGCGAGCTTTCTGGGATCCCGATCTCCAAATTGGTAGCCGTCCTCTTCTTCTCCCCCAAAAAGTCTCCTCTTAACTTCTTCAAGACTCTCTTTTATATCCTTAGGGTTCTGGTCATGCTTAGGAAAAAATATTAGAAAACTTGGCCCATTAATATTTGGATTAGGATAATGAATTAACACAAACCCGCGACCCATCGCCGCGGAGTAAGAATGATCGCCGCGGCGATCGTTCCTTCTATCCAAAGAATCTTTAAACTTCAGAATTAGATGAAGTAATCAACATGAACATTGTAGCTCTTTGAATAAGCTTTCCAACGCCACCAGAATCGTCAAATTCCGACTTCTATAGCTCAAGTTATGATAGAAACATCGAGGCATACTCATGATGAAGAATTTCCAGATTTTCTGTAACATCTTCGACGTACCACAACTCCCTCATTTCGACCCTGATTCTTGTGCCGTTTGTTCCTACGTATCGTGAATCCTATCAATATCATTCTTTTCCCTTCAACAACCTGTTTGAGCCTGAAAACACTTAAAGTGCACCCGTGATCCCATAAATGGTATTTATGAAAGAAATAATCCAAATTCCACACTTTAAGCACATTTTTCCATAAATAAACCAATTAAATCACTAACAAAATATCAACATTCAAGCTCTTATCACAACCCCCAACCAGCTTTTTGCTAGTCCCTAGCAAAATAAGCGATAAAATAAGTCTCTAAACTTGACAATAAAACAACCAATTAAAACCTATATCTAAACTATTCTAAACCACTTTCGTAGATTGACACGATTGCATTTAGCGTATGCAACAAGCCTTTAAACCCCTAGGCGGCCCTAGTTGGACGAGTTGTAGTCTCGTGAGGGTTTCCAGCGATGATACCCACAAACATCTGCACTAAACTTATCCTAAACTCCAAAAGTAACAAAAACATACACATAAAAAGAACACACTAACAAAAGGTCTTGGATCAATTCATAAAGATGTCTCAAAAATTGCATATACACAAAATAAATTAATTAATTAAAAATCACCTAAAACTCACAGACAATACAAACATCAATTTCATTTTCGTTATCAACCCTAGAACATCCATACAACCACAAACCATTAGTCTACAAACTCGGATGGTGTTATGCACAACATTCATGAACAAAATTTTGATCTCAGTATTCGGGTTATGACTTATATGTGAATCATGGAATCAAACTCCATAGGCTCACTTTTCAAACCACTCTCCACTAATGTAGAATTTCACATCACCTAGGATCAATAGGTCTTTGTAAAGGTTGTAACTTTAGGCCAGGGTATGGGTCCAAGGAAATGATATAAAAAACAAAGTAAGAGACTCAATTTTCCTCATGCAACTCTAAAATCAATCGAACTCCACTTCTTCTCAACCACCAACCAGTGTGTCCACTAATTTACACCCCTCAAACTTGCATCTTTCTCCTTTTTTTTTTTTTTTTGATACCATAAATGCGGCGAGGGAGATGCGTCTAAGGTGTACATGGCGTTGTTATACCAGAGGTTGCCAAGTACTGCTAGGCAGTTTTTAAGGCGGGTTCTGGTTTCCAGCCAAAATACCCTTAAACTAGTCAGAATGTTTTTTATTTTATTTATTTATTTTTTTTCTTTTTTAACAATAAGAAGGCTGAAACATGCACACATGCACATCCCCACTGATTTTACAAACACTTCGCAACCCCCAATCAATTTCTTCGCACGCATGGGTTGTGACAACCACACTTTCTTACCAAAACTCGTAAAAAGCTTGAAGAACAATAAAGTCTCTTAATGATAAAACGGGTAGGATTGTGTTTTAGGCTCAAAATCAGGATAGGGTAAACATTAAGTTCAAAGAACGAAAGAAGCAAGGCAAAATTGTGTTTAAAAAGGCTCAACGGGCTAACTAACGATGACAAAAACAAGGGTTGGCTTGAAAGGCTTAATCGGTCCAAAAACAGCCTAAATCATTTCCTAAGTGATGTGAATTCTAGGATTTCGCCTTGAGTGATTATCAAATGAGTTCTAGAGTTTGTTGAAATCACAATAAAATTCATGAAAACTTCATACATAACACGTCTCTAAGTAGGTGACTGAACCACTTTCAATCCACAGTTCACTAGGGTCTCAACTCCATGTCATTAATATTCACACACATCCGTAAGCAAAGGTAAAAATTAATTTCCTCCATTAGTTCTATGTTATTGCAATCACATTCTTATCATAGACATATGACTTCATCCAAGAGACAAAAATAAAACTCACAACCTAGAATGAAAGAATAAATTAAACTGCTCTCTAAATCCATACAAAAACAAATTCTGCTCAATTTAAGTTTCTTAAATTCCTACCCCCAACCAATAAAATCAGCATTGTCCCCAATGTTAAGCGTAGGAAAATGAGAAAAAGAAACGTTACCCCCTTTTGCAATCGTGAAGTGCGAATATGCATGACAATTCGATCACCAACTCGTTTCATTCCATTGTTGTCTTTTAATTCTGTCAAAACAAAGAAACTTGCGGTGCACCTCATTGGAAACACACATCACGTGTTAAATTTATGAATTTAGAGAAACAAACACAACATCAAAATTATTTACACTAAACAAAAAATAAAATAAAATAAAATAAAATAAAATAAACATACTTGAAAATTAACAACCGCAAAAATAACACACTAATCAAAAAAAAAGAAAAAAATAAAACATAAAACATAAAAAAAACTTGGGTTGCCTCCTAGAAGCGCTTGGTTAAAGTCGTAAGCTTGACTTTTCGTTTTCTTCAATCCGGATCATCTAGGAGAATCCAAGCCCTCGTATCCTTAATTCCACCATTCACATAGGGCTTTGATCGTTGTTCATCTACCATCTCCAAGTCAACCTCCATAGTCCTAGAGTTGACTAAACACTGCTCTAGGGGTGAACTAGGGTAGTTTTCTTCTAATTTTTTATTTACTATGTTATCAAGGACACTAATCTCAAAGCATGTGTCTAAGTCGGATGGACGCTTCTTAACATCAAAAACATTAAACTCTACTTGCTCATTTTCTACCCTTAAGATTAGTTTCCCTTGATGCACATCTATCAATGCTCTACCCGTTGCTAGAAAAGGTCGTCCTAGGATTAAAGGCATTTCCCGATCTTCCTCCATGTCTAGCACTATGAAATCTACTGGGAAAATAAGTTTGTCTACCTTAATCAGGACGTCTTCGACTACCCCCCTAGGATATGTGATCGATCGATCAGCTAATTGGAGAGACACGGTGGTCGGCTTCACTTCTCCCAATCCAAGCTTCCTGTAGATGGAAAAAGGCATTAAGTTAATACGAGCCCCTAAATCACATAACACTTTATCAAAATAACAACTACCAATAATGCAAGGGATAGTAAAACTCCCTGGATCTTGTAGTTTAGGTGGTAGTTTCTTTTGAATCAGTGCGCTGCATTCCTCTGTCAGCATGGCTTTCTCGTGTTCCTCGAATTTCCTCTTGTGCGTGAGGATCTCCTTCAAAAATTTTGCATACTTCGGCATCTGTTCAAGCATATCAACAAAAGGAATATTAATATGTAAACTTCGAAACATGTCAATGAACTTACCGAATTGCTTGTCGAGCTTCTGATTCTTCAACCGTTGTGGGTACGGCAAGGTTGACTGGGTTGAAGGATTATTCTGCTCATTTGTACGGTCGCCGCGGCGACCAGATTCATTACCGCGGCGATCGTTGGATGATCCTGACGAAATATGAATAGCATCACGGTCGCATCGCCGCTGCGATCGTCCTTCTTTCGGACAGATAGTTCTTTCTGCTCATGCCCGCCGCGGCCACCATCTTCATCGCTGCGGCGATCGTTCTTCTGCTCATCCTTCAGGTTTTGTTCTTTCCTCGGTTTTTCACCCTTTAAATTTTTCAAACTTATTCCACTCCTCAAGGTGATTGCATGTACTTGTTCCTTCGGATTCTTCTCTGTATCACTCGGCAAAACCCCTTGAACTCTTCCCGCTAATATGTTATGAATCTGCCCAATTTGAGTCTCAAGGTTTCTAATAGAGGCTGATTGATTTTGGACAAGAATGTCAGTCTTCTCAAACCTCTTGTTTGTCTCTTCAATAAACTTGGTGAGCACATTCTCTAAGTTAGATGTTGGCTCTTGATTCTGAAAAATAGGAGGTTGTTTATGCTCGTTGTTGTTGCTCCACGAGAAGTTCGGGTGTTTCCTCCATGTTGGATTGTATGTGTTGGAATATGGATTCCCTTGCCCCCTTTGGAAATTATTGATGTAATTGGCTTGTTCAGGCTGAGCAAACGGGTTCCCTTCTTGACAATCCTTGGATGGATGATTTCCTGCACAAAGGTCACATGTTAGAGAAGAAGATTCAATTGCATTTATTTTTAACACATTACCTAATTGCTTCTGGATGTTTGAAAGTTGAGCAGCCAATGCGGTGTAATGTCAACTTCGTGCACTCCCGCTGATCTCCTTGTTGAATTTCTTTCTGGAGTCCTCATATAGTTGTTGTTTGCCATCACCTCGATCAGATTGTATGCTTCTTCTGGTGTTTTGGTGTTCAATGCTCCCCCACTTGCAGCATCAATCATGGCTTGAATGTTTGGTAGCAAACCTTGGTAGAACGTTTGCACTTGTGACCAGATTGGTATACCATGATGTGGGCACCTCCGTAGAAGATCCTTAAACCTTTCCCATGCTTCATACAATGACTCTGAATCCTGTTGATAAAAGTTGGTAATCTCACTCCTAAATTTGGCCGACTTGGCAGGTGGAAAGTACTTTGTGAGGAATGTTTGAGCCAACTCATTCCATGTCGTGATACTCCCAGATGGCAATGATATCAACCAAGCCTTAGCTTTATCCCGTAGAGAGAATGGGAAAAGCCTTAGTCTGATTGCATCCTCGGATACCCCATGATGCTTGAATGTGTCACACAACTCAAGGAAATTTGCGATATGCAGGTTAGGATCATCGTTTGGTAACCCAGCGAATTGGATTGACTGCTGAATCATTCCAATAATTGCTGGCTTAATCTCGAAATTGTTCGCTTGAACGGGTGGTCTCCTGATACTTGAATAACAACCATCAATAGTAGGACTAGAATAGTCCTTCAATGCTCTCTGAACCACTGCTACTCCACCCATTGCATTTTCTCCCAAATTATCCTCATTCTCATTCTCTTGATTTTGCATATTAGGATTGACAACTCCTCTGTTAGCCATTGCTTGTTTAGATTCAGCTTGCCTCTTTTCTCTTCTCAACTATTTTGCGGTTCTCTCGATCTCAAAATCAAGTGGATTAAGATGACCACGACCTCTAGAACGTAAACTCTCCAGATTCTATCTGAAAACCACAAATAAGACAAACAAAAATAACAATTAATCAGTAAAAAAAAAGAAATAAACAACTCAAATTAGCAACTAAATATTTCGTATTGATATTGGTAAAATAAAATAGTTCCCCAGCAACGGCGCCAAAAACTTGACAGGCTATTCGCAAGTGTACGAAATCGTGCAAGTAGTAAAACTCGAGTAAACGAGTGTCGAATCCCAAAGGAACTACCTACCAAGTACCAAACTATTATATTCTATTGCTATTTGATTAAACTGAAGTTTAAGAATGAATTAAATGAAAAAGTAAATAAATTAACAACTAAAAATTAAGTACTGAATAAAAGTAGAACTTGTAAACACTTTGAAGTAAAAATCAATATGACTAAACCTAGGGCATAGATTTCACACCAATTTAATCCTATGCATTGACATTTGTTGTTAACCTAATCGAGTGTATTCTAAAAGCCAAATCCCCTATTATTCCACTAACTCTCTCTCGAGCAATTAGCAAATTAACCCTTAAACAACAACCCAAGATATCTCTAAATTGGATTTAGGAGCTAAGAGATCATTAAGCTCTATGGAATTTACCGGAGCCTCACAGATCGCGGTAACCTATCTCTAGCGTTCGCTCAATCTATGGTTTTATTACCTAAGACAAATCAGGTTTCATCTCTCGATCTCAACCTAACCCTTGAAATCATTCAACCCTCGGGCCCTTGAGAATTAAAAGCATTATGCATAGTAATAAAACTAAGAATTATAAACTCAGTAAGGATTAACAACCATTCAAGTCAACACATATTCATAAATCGGGCTACATCTTAGCCCTAGACAAGAAAGTTAGTTCATAATGAAAATAACAAAACCCATCATTTTCATTAATGACATCAATTTGGGAAAAAGATAAACTTCTCTAATCGGTGAACGAGAGCTTTCAGGATCCCGATCTCCAAATTGGTAGCCGTCCTCTTCTTCTCCCCCAAAAAGTCTCCTCTTAACTTCTTCAAGACTCTCTTTTATATCCTTAGGGTTCTGGTCATGCTTAGGAAAAAATATTAGAAAACTTGGCCCATTCATATTTGGATTAGGATAATGAATTAACACAAACCCGCGACCCATCGTCGCGGCGGTAAGAATGATCGCCGTGGCGATCGTTCCTTCTATCCAAAGAATCTTTAAACTTCAGAATTAGATGAAGTAATCAACATGAACATTGTAGCTCTTTGAATAAGCTTTCCAACGCCACCAGAATCGTCAAATTCCGACTTCTATAGCTCAAGTTATGATAGAAACATCGAGGCATACTCATGATGAAGAATTTCCAGATTTTCCGTAACATCTTCGACGTACCACAACTCCCTCATTTCGACCCTAATTCTTGTGCCGTTTGTTCCTACGTATCGTGAATCCTATCAATATCATTCTTTTCCCTTCAACAACCTGTTTGAGCCTGAAAATACTTAAAGTGCACCCGTGATCCCATAAATGGTATTTATGAAAGAAATAATCCAAATCCCACACTTTAAGCACATTTTTCCATAAATAAACCAATTAAATCACTAACAAAATATCAACATTCAAGCTCTTATCAGACCCATAGGCTCCTCATCATACCGGTAGTGTACAGTATCGCGATTAACACCAATTAATCGTCTCATTAATACACAGACCAAGATTGGCCCCTAGCAAGGTATCATGGCCACCCGATAAATTCGGATTCAGCAAAGTAACTACCTGTCAGCGATATGGTTACCGTACAATTCAATCCTTTCATCATACGTTATCTCGACGAGACGAAGGCATAGAAATAGTGTCAACCTTTAGTTACTCTCGATATTATGTATTCAGTTTTTGGACGAATGACCTATATTATAATCTGGATAGAGCAACAACTCAATCCCACTGTGGCCACAATTTTAGTGTCATTGCCATATACTGAATTGCGTCGTGAGATAACTTATCCCGTACCCTGGAGTGATGAATCCTCTGTCTATCCACCATAGTCTTGATACACTCCTCGATGCAGCCAATCACCACGATATTGACAGTTATGAAAAGAACTACGTTAGGCTAGTGTCAAACTACACCAATCAGTGCACAAGGTTCTCTGGTGATCTCAAGTCTAAGGATCACATGTACCACCATTCATTAGAGGATTTGTTCCATAGACACTAGGGTTACCATCTATATGGAATCCTCTGGTGGGTCAGTCCAGTGAACTTGCTACTGTGTATTCTCCTACAGCAAGCACCCATGTATTGCACCAGGTTGTCACCAAACAACCTCGACAAGTGAGATCACTCACTGCCTTTCGGTAGGGTCGTTCAACACTATGATAGCCTTGCCGTATTATCCGTGTCCTTACTTCAGAATAATACTGGGGCTACGGACGTTTCTAGAATGGCCACCATATGTGCTCATAGGGTTCTCACTATCCAGATTTGAAACACTTGATACCCTCATCACGGTTCTACCATTCTAAGGACATATATCAATACATATTGCAATAATAATGATTTATGCAATATAGAATAAAATGTCTTTTATTGATTAATGAATATTATTACAAAGAGTCAATTCTACAATAATTGATTGGTTCTAGGGCATCTACTCTAACATCAATTACAAAGCTAAAGTTAAGCATTAGTTGTAAGAACACTCCTTGTTTTGCAACGCTTCAAACTCCACCCTTTGGTCAAACTTCGAACTACCACAGCAAGCTCCATGTTCACAAAACCACTTGGTCAGCCTTGAGCTTCTCTCAAAGATCAACACTGAAGACGCACTTCAACTCTAAAAGCTTGAAATCGCATCAAGCATCACCAATGGAAACCCATGTTCCAGCCATGAACAAATAAACAAAGTTTATAAAATGTATTTGTAAGCCTACCTAAGGCATATGAAACATGATTCAAAACAAAAGAAACCTCAAGGAATTTTCAAAGTAATATCAGAGGAATAATTAGGCTTAAAAATAATTGAATTAGAGGAGATGAATATATAGAAAACTTGGGCTCCAATGCAAGGGGACAGGTGGCCAAAAAGATACTTTATGAATTCAACTTTATGAAAAAGTTTATTTAATTTCTTAGGACCACCGATCAAAGAGAATAAACTTTCCAGCACATTGTTAATCAATTTGACAAGTGTTATGGACCACAAAAATATTCATAAGAGAATAAGACATCTCATTGAATTTTAGAAATACAACATGTGTTACCCAAAATATCTGCCAGATGCATAGTGATCACTCTAACTTAGAGGTGCTCAACCGATGTAGCAGATAAACAACATAATAGAAAGTGGTCACTTTAACACAAAGTCGTCGCACTAGAAATTTAAACAAGAATGATTGTGCAATATTGACAGACATAAAAAAGTTTAATCCTTCACAAGTGCACGAGTCGCAATAATCGTGGCATAGTGCATGAGTAAGGGTCGATCCCACAAAGACTAGAGGTGCTCTCACCATCTTAGTAACTATGCCTTGATGAATCAAAACGAGAATTAAAATAAAGAAAACGTAAAATTGAAATTAAAGTAAATCTATATTTAACTATATACAAAGAATCCTAGGGCTCTAACTCCATCATAATTATCAGGCTGCATGTTCATCACCAAACTATTGTTCTCCCCACTCCATTCTAGGGTTCGTACGTCATCGAGTTCAACCTAGTACTTTCATCATTCAAACTAGCTAGTGGCGTATAGCCTAGACTAAACAGCGAAGGAACCAATTTGTATAGACACAAATCATCCATTCACAAAGCTAATCAAGATAGGCACGACGTCTCTCATTTCTAAGGTATTACTGTGGCCATTCGAAATAACCTAGTGTTTCCATCAACTAAACTAGCTAGTGGCATATAGCCTAGTCTAGTAACGAAAACCCATTAAGCGCAAGACGATCTTAAAGACAATAACCGATCTATGTTGGAGTAGGTGCCCTTGAGCCAATCAATTATTGTGGAATTGACTCTTTGTGATAATGTTTATTAATCAATAAAAAGGCATTATCTACTATATCATGTAAATCATAGTTGTATGTATTGATATATGTCCTTAGGATGGTAGAACCGTGATGAGGGGATCAAGTGTTTCAAATCTTGATAGTGAGAACCCAATGAGCACATATGGTGGCCATTCTAGAAATGTCTGTAGCCCCAGTATTATTCTGACCAAGGACACAAATAATACGGTAAGGCTATCATAGTGTTGAACGACCCTGTTGAAAGGCAGTGACTGATCTCACTTGTTAAGGTTGTTTGCCGATAACCTGGTGTAACACATGGGTGCTTGTTGTAGGCAAGTTCACTGGACTGACCCACCAGAGGATTCCATATAGATGGTAACCCTAGTGTCTATGGAACAAATCCTTTAATGAATGGTGGTGCATGTGATCCTTAGACTTGAGATCACCAGAGTGTCGTGTGCACTGATTAGTGTAGTTTGACACTAGCCTAATGTGGTTTTATTTAAAGCTATCAATACGGTAGTAATTGGCTGCATCAATGAGTGTATCAAGACTATGGTAGATCAACAGAGGATTCATCACTCTCGGGTATGGGAGAAGTTCTCTCATGATGCAATTCAGTTAATGACAATATTGACACTAAATCTGTGATCATTGTGGGATTGAGTTGCTCAATCTAATTTATTATTTTGGTCATTGGTCTAGTAACTGAATACAAATATATCGAAGATAACCGAGGTTGACACTATTTCTATACCTCAGTCTCGATGAGATAATAGATGATGAAAAGATTTGATTGCACGGAAACCATATCGTTGGCAGGTAGCTATTTTGCTGAATCCGAATCTATCAGGTGGCCATGATGCCTTGCTAGGGGCCAATCTTGGTCTGTGCGCAGTGAGACGATTGATTGGTGTCAATTGTGATACTACTCATTGTCGGTATGATGAGGAGCCTACGGGTCACACACTAAGGAGACAGTTTAAGGATGGTTAACTATGGAAAGGTATATTCGTCTTTTGGATGAAAGGGCATATTGGTAATTTTGCTATGTAATTAAATTTACTAAGGTTGTAGCCTGTGTCCAATTTTATTATTGGAATAATTTAGCAAAATTACGAGTTTAATTATTGAAGTTATGGCGTGCTGTCGTAGGCACCCAGAATTAAAACCCTAAAAAATACACGTAGTAGTGTGAGTATGGATCATTCTCACGAAGAGTGTCTAGCCGAGTTTTATGTTACCAGGATGGGGGGGATTTCAGTAAAAACATAACAATTTCAGGAAAACAACTAATAGACAATTCCAAAGTAAATTATCAATCAAAAGACAAACCTTGGTCTAGGACGACAACATCAACCATCGGAATCTTACAAACTGATCATTGATGTAAAAATTTATCAATTGCTACTCTGAGTATTCACCGTTGGAATTGGTTCCTATCTCTACTTAGTTGTAATTAATTATGAAACAAGCGATCTAATTAACCTTACTACTAAAAAACCTTAGACAAGCGCTAAAGATTTAATCTAGTGGCAGCCTTAAGACCTAGAGAGATCGATGAAGCTAAACAACACAAACACAAGCAGTTGTATTTAATTTAGTTGAATGTTCTTCTTAAGATTTACTAATTCCTGATGCAGCAAATTATTAACCCTAATTGCTTTACAAGTTAGAGGAATCAAACAATTATGGATTTGATATCTAACTTAGCAGTAGATTGCAACAATTAATAGCCTAGTAGGCCTCCTAGCAATTAAACGAAACAATCATAAAATTAGGCACAGAAGAACATCCAATACTCAAACATGAATTGAACAATGAAATAAAATGGATTAGATCTCACAGTTTATTGATTCCGAGGCCTCCGTTTCCTTCGACCTAGTTACAAATTAGCCGCTCATGGCCATCACGAAAATTCAAAAGAGAAAAATTGCAGAGCCCAAAAGAGAAGCGTGGTCTATGTGTAAAAACCTAATCTGATCTCCCTTTCTTCATATCCAATTCAAATTCAAATTCTACTAAATCTAAATCTCCTAAAAATATTCTAAAATCCCAAAATAACCTTTATCTTAATTCTGAGTAATTGAAAATAAAATAAAATCTTAATACAAAATAGAAAAGTTGTGTGTCCGGCTATAACTTGCGTGCCACATGTCTTTAAATCTTCCAATAATTGGACTTGCATGACAAGGCAGAATGTTCTAGAACGTTGATAAGCGTATTTTATACTATGATTTTGCATTGAATTTTGATAGGATTTAGGATACTTTTCATACAATTTGGGCCATAATTGCTACCTAATTCTATTAATTTGTCTTTGTAGGCCTAAACGATGATTTTTAGCATAAATGACAGTTTTGAGCGTAAATTGTGTAACTTGAGCTTGAAAACTCGGAATAACCTGAATTTAGAAGTTTTGGAAAGCTAAGAAGAAGAGCTACAACGTTCATGTTTTGGGTTTTTCCTAATTCTGACTGGACAAATGTGAAAACTTGGCTTGAAGTCGTGAAAAGGACGCTGGGAACTGAAGAAAAACGTCTTTGGACGTGCTTCAGTATTTCTCCCATAACTTGAGCTGTAGACCTCGGATTGTGCTGATTCTTGAACGACCAGAAATACAATTGAAAGGGCTACAATTCATATGTTTTACACTTTTCCAGATTCTAACTATATCATGCTCAAATTGGGTCTGTAAGTATTCGCCGCGGCGAAAACTCGCGCAGATGCAAAAAATAAAACGACGCGTTTTGGCTTGCTAGGGCTTCGTCCTTAAGTGAGAGAGGTATAAATTAGAGCGAAAAGGAAGAGAAAAGGGGCTTGGTTCGTGATTTGGGAGGCAGCTCATGGAAGGAGAAGATTATTGAAGATTTGGGCTTCAAATTAGAGAAGATTTCTCCATCTTTTGCTTGCTTGTCAATGATGAATCTTGATTCAGTTTGTTTTTGTTGTTTTATTTCTTTTTTGAGTATGAACTGAGTTGTTTAGCTAGGGTTTGATGTAATCTTGATACAATGATTCAAATTTATATGGATTGAATTACTTTGAGTTTTAATTTCATGATTGAGTGTTTATCTCTTTGCTTAATGTCTTTTGGATGCTTGATCACCATTCAAATGTGTGTTGTTCACAATGAGACTGAGAAGTGATTTGTGATTGTGCCTCTTGGGATAAATACCATAGATTAGCAAACGCTAGAGATAGGTTTAGCGATCTATGAAATCTAGATAGAATTCCACAAAGCTTAAAATCCTTTGAACTATTAATCTTCATTTTGTTGGGTGCGGAAGCTTAATAGGGATAAGTAGGGAAATGTAGCATGAGAATGTATGTTTTACAACTTAGGGAATTCGATTTTCAATCAAGGAATTAGAACTTGGATAATAGATTCTATGATTTGGGTTAGCGTATTTAGGTGAATTCAACACCCTAGCATTTGTTTTAGAATTGTTTAATTAGTTAAGTTGTTGGGTTTTGCATTTGTATTTAGTTTGTTAATCTTCTATCAATCCAATTTATTGTTGCTTCAATTAGGACTTAAACTAGAAAAATCGGTAATTAGTAACACTATCCTCGTGGGACGATACTCACTCATCACTTTATTACTTTTTGCGACTAGTATACTTGCTATTTTTGCATGTTGTATTAAACACGCATCAAACGTCGACAGTGCATGTGCGTCAACTTCAAGCACGATTACCACCTTGATTCAGCGAGTATCTCTCCAAACTCAAACATGAAAGTTGTAGATCTATTTCTCACTGTTCCACAGCATTTTTAATCATCTCAATCGGAGCTCGGATGAGAAAGTTATTCCCAGATTACGAAACTATGTCGAAACTGTCCGAATTCACTTAATTAGTTCCGTTTTGCAATTAACGCCACCATTTGCATCCTAAATCAATATAGAATAATAATGAGTACATTTAGGCAACAAATAAGTATAAAAGACTAGACATTAAGGGGGGTAAATATGACATTTTGCATTCTCATCAAGTTAATATTAATATTTAAGTAAATAATTAAACATGGACCTATATGCGATTCCACCTAAGTTTGGGTTGTTCCGAAACTTTGGGGGTGGAATTGATAGTTTGCTTTATTATATAAAGATAGCAAAAGTTAGGTTTTATATGAATTCTTCATTCTTGGTCGTGAGTGATTTTGAGAGATGTATTTTCTCTTTTAATTTTCTTCACTCTTTCTTCCAAACCTTGAATCCTTAAAGCCAAGGATTGATTCTTGCAAAATCAATCTTTGGTCTCTATTGTACGATCTTCGTGTGGATGACATAAGTTCGATCTTATTCTTGGATCGGTAGTGAAATCGCATTCAGAGACATTTGAAGGAGCCTCCAAACGTGCGTATGATTTCTGATTCTTGTCTGGATTATTGTTATATTTGTTCTTTTTAATTTAAGCATGTAAAATAAACACATATCAAACCCTGATCTTGGGTTATTTAGAATAATCGATGGGAAATATTTTTGTTTTCCGCTGTGTTTACCCACTGATTTACTTACAATCTATACCCGAGCAAGGCTACAAATCAATCATTCCACACCCAATCTTGTCTCATACAATCAATTAACTAACATCAAGGTTGATCAAACCCTAACATCAACTAAAGATTGAATTAAATGCAATGAATGAATCTAGAACATAATAGAATAGATCAACTAAATAGAATAACAATAAAACATGTAACACCCAACATTGAGGTACATGATTTAAATTATGTTGTATAGCCCTTAGTTAAATTTTGTTAGAATTATTTTAAGAGAATATGAAGAAAATGCCTTAAATTTGCATTAAGGGTAAAATAGTCTTTTCACTCAAAACTAGTTGATTTTGTGGGGAGTGAAAAGAGATAGAAAATCATAGAGAATTCAATAAAAGTGAAGGCGTTTTGGTAATTGACTAAGGGACAAAGATGGAATTGCCTTCTAAGGGACAAAGATGGAATTTCTAGGAAAGAGTAAGGGCAAAATGGGAAAGTGAGTTTATAAACTAAAATGTTAGGGGTTTGAAACCCTTATTTCTTTCATACCACCCCCACACTCCTCCTCCTTTTTCTCTCAAATTTTCATTCACTTTTCCAAGGAATTTGAGGGCTTTTGAGTACATTTTCATAGGGTTTTGATTCAAGGCACCAAAAGGTAAGGATTCATACTCTTTATCTATGATTTATTTGTGTAAAGGTTGAGTTCTTATGAAGTTTATGCTTAGGGTTAAGAGAAGATTGGAATCCAACAAGAGTAGAGAGTTCAGGAGAGACTACTCAAGCACAAGGTAAGTAAATTCCACTCAAAATCCAACTCAAGCTAAAATTTAAGAATTCAAGTGAGTAGAGATTTATTTTAAATATGCATATGTTGTGATTATTGAGAAATTGAGATGAGATGTATGATGTATTATGCTTATTGTTGGATATATTTGAATATGAGAAGTATATGTGATGATTTGATGATGGGTTGAAATTGGAAGAATTGGAGAAATTTTTTTTGGAGTGTGTTTGCCATGTAGGTATGTGATGCTACAAGAGAGTTTTTCTCTCATTTTGGATGGTTTGAGAAATAAATAGAATGATAATTGAATTAGGGTTTGTTTGTGCACAACTAATGTTTGATGAAATGCCTAAGTGAAAACATGTTACCAAACTGCCCTGTCACAGCCGTGACTTTCTAAGTGATTTTTGAGCATCTTACGGATTTAACTGGGTTTAGACCAAAACATAAAAGTTGTAGCCCTGTCTCTAAGCTTTAAAACGAGACTAAAAATGTATCAATCCGATGTGTATAACTCAAGTTATGTCTTCTTGAGTGTGACCTGTGCAGAATGACTATCTTGATGCAATATTGCATTTGTGCATTTCATAAGTGCATTAAGTAAGAAACTTTAAGCATGAACCATCCTTATGCATTAATTGTACATTAAGAAGTAGTTTGAGAAAGAGTAGAGAACTTTGTGAATGAGCTACTCTAAACGTAAAGAGAATGAGAAAAATCTAAGAATGGGTTGGTGCTTTGTGAACTCCACCCGAAAGTCACGAAGAGTGGGTTGGTGCTTTGTGAACTCCACCCGGCCGTGCCTCCGGTAAGATGAGGCCGTGACATTCAAGTGAGAAAGAATGAGAAAATATGAGAAAGAAGAGAGGAACAGAATGAGTAGAAGTCACAAAGAGTGGGTGGGTGCTTTGTGATCTCCACTCAGCGTGCCTCCAGAATAAGATGATGTGACATACAACGAAAGTTAATAGAAAAGAGAGCTATGTGAAAGAGAAACAGAAAAAGAAAATAAATGAGAGGAGAAGAGTGTAAGGAAAGAATTAAGAGAAAGAGTTACGGGGATAGACGAGTAGAGGATTTACTTACTGAGCATTATTTTGTGCTCACTCCGTTGTTTATCTTTGTGTTTGCAAGATCTAGGTGAGGACGCGGTCGGATGTGCGTTGGCAAGCGAGGAGCAATAGCTACACTGTCCACTGTTTTTGATAACTTTTACAAATGATACCTTACTTTGTATAAAGAATGATTATATGTATTAAAAGAAAATTTCGGGCCCATTTACTTTTGCTAATATAAATGCATTTTACTTTATGTATTTCTATGAGTAACCTAGTATGAAGCAGTTATTACAAAACACAAGCCTTCAATTTGATTACATCAAATCCTTAGAAAACAAAATACAACATAAAGGAAAAGAAACAACAACACCTAGAACCATAAGCATGAAGAACAAAGGAAGAGGAGAGGAAGATAACCTCTTCTCTTCTCCAAGTAACACCTTTCCAAGAAGCCCCAAATGTATTCTTTTCCTAAATGTGTATCTCAAACCTAAAAACTCTCTAAAAACATACTAAAGCTTCCTTTATATAGTTTTTAGACAAAATGGCAAACTTGTAAATGCTGGTAGCCGAATTAGGGTTGGAAATGTGACAATTTTACATTCTACGCAATTTGCGACGCGACGCGGTTTAGTTGCGCCATGGCTCAGTTGAATTGCACCCTGGCACGTTTCCTAGCGATTTCTTCTCCGATAAAAACCATACCAAGCCGCAACTCAGTTTAATTGGGTCGCAACACAATTTTTCGACATTGTGCTATGGCTTAGAAAATCGTGCTACGGTGTAAAGTCAAAATTTCACTCTTTTTTTCTTGCCTTGATTTATCCGCACTCGAACAAGTCTAGGACGTCCAAACACCAGCACAAGCACGAATAATCCATTCTTTTGCACCTAAATACATGAAAACACACACAACACCTGTGATTGCAAAAGATAACAAAACATGCAAGAATTCACAAAATAAATCATGCATTAAACCTTAAATTCCTTACAGTTTCACCCCCAAATCACTAAATAAATCCGCATTTCCAACACTCAACACAACCCCTAATCAGCTTATTGCTAGTCCCTAGCAATGAAAGTGATATAAAAATAAAATCTAACCTAACTAAACTATCCTAAACCACTACCGTAGGTTGACACGATTGCATTTAGCATATGCAATAAGCCTTTAAACCCCTAAGTCCCCCTAGTGGACGGGTTATAGTCACGTGAGGGTTTTCAGCGATATTACCCACAAACATCCTACAAGTCCTAACACACATAATTAAAAAGAAAAACAAAACAAAGATTTCCTGGATTTATCAATAAATGTGTCCCATACAAGGCATACACATATAGCAAAAAGAATAAGCAATAATTACCCCCCATCTAGGAACACCGTAAACATCAGTTTCATCTTCATTCTCCACTCTCAACCACACAGTCATACCACAAACCGTTAATCCTAGCCTTAGAGGCAATCTCGTGTGCAACTTCCATAAATAAAACAAATTTTTGATCCCATAAAAATGAAAACTTTGAAAACACAACTCCATAGGCCTACTTTTCAGATCACTCCCCACTAATGTAAACCAAACGCACAACTTCATATTAGTAGGACTTTGCTAAGGATTCAAGCAATTAAGAGGAATAATCTTACATTCCAAAGAACACAATCGCTCAAAACAACTTATTCTCTTAAACCTGAAACCCTTTATTATTTTTTTTTTTTATTGCATCACTCTACCCAACCACAATTGAATCTGTACCTTTTTCATGCTTCCTTATTGTTTTTTTTTTTCGTTTTGATTTGATTTTTTTTTCATCCTTTTTTTTGGAATAATAATAAAACACATAACATAGGAAGCAATGATATCACCCAATTCCTTTTTTTTTTTTTTTTTTACATAACAACCCCCAACCAGTTCTTTCATACATCTTCACAAGATTTCATAACAAAGCTCAAAACCTCACACATTTCACTTTCATCAATTTAGATTAAATCCTCTTAAAAGAATATCAAAGGTAGGAAATGTGTATAAGAGTTAAAGCAGGCAGCTTGTTGCAGGTAAAAAGAAAGAAGATGAAGGCTAAATATATGCAATAAAGCTCAATGGGGTGACTAAGGATAATAAAATAAAAGGTTGGCTTGAAAGGCACAAATGGTCTAAAGATGGCCTAAGTCATTTCTTTAATCATGCGTCGTCTAGGATTTCACCTCAAGTGGTCATCAAATAGGTCTAAGAATTTTAGGGACCTCACAAAAATAGTAGGAAGATTACACACAAAACATCTCTAAATCCTAGAACCAACCAACCAAACGGACCACAATCCCGAGTGTTTCAAACTACAACAAAACCAACATCCATAATAGTTCTTCTACTAGGGTAAAAATTGACCTCTCCTATTCACTACATGCCATTGCAATCATGTTATCTCATAGACATTTGACATAATCTAGGAAACACATAGACATTTGACATAATCTAGGAAACACAAAGATTCCACAAACTAATAAAATTTACAGGCATACATTTCATGAATTCAAAAATATAAATTTCATACTTTCCCACCCCCAACCAAATTCCTAAATTATCTCTAATATAGCCATCAACACAAAGTAGAGGTGAAAAGGGAAAGAAATGAGTTACCTCCCTTGATTAACAGATCGTAAAGTATCGAAAGTAACTCCATTGAATGCACATCCCATAGTCAACATGAAATCTACTGACACAAAAGAAAGAACACATGGTGTCTTGGAATAGAGTCCATGTTGTTGGTTAGTCATCAAAAAGTTTGCGGAAATTAAAACAAACACAAAAATAAGAAAAAATGAAATCAAAATAAAAGTAAATAAAGTTTATACAAAGTGAAAACAAAATAAAAGCAAATAAAACAACACACAAAATAAAATACTGAAAATGAAATAAAACACACTGAAAAGAAGCCAAACATCAACATGCGTAGAACAAAAATTACACAAACAAAAATAACAGAAATCAAACACACAAAAGCAACATAAATCAAGGCAAAGTCACTAGAAATCATAGAGCAATTTGACAATCCTTGGCAACGACGTCAAAAACTTGACAGACATACAAAGTTTAATCCTTCGCAAGTGCACGAGTCGCAATCTCATCATAGTGCACGAGTAAGGGTCGATCCCATAGAGACTGGAGATGCTATCGCGATCCTAGTAATTATGCCTTGATGAATCAAAACAAGAATTGAAATAAGGAAAACATAAAATCGACATTAAAGTAAATCTAGATCTAACTATATACAAAGAATCCTAGGGCTCTAACTCCATCATAATTATTAGGCTGCATGTTCATCATCAAACTATTGTTCTCCCCACTCCATTCTAGGGTTCGTACATCATCGGGTTCAACCTAATACTTTCATCATTCAAACTAGCTAGTGGCGTATAGCCTAGTCTAAACAACGAAGGAACTAATTCGCATAGACACAAATCATCCATTCACAGAGCTAATCAAGATAAGCATGGCGTCTCTCGTTTCTAAGGTATTATTGTGGCCATTCGAAATAACCTAGTGTTTCCATCAACTAAACTAGCTAGTGGCGTATAGCCTAGTCTTGTAACGAAAACCCACTAAGCGTAAGACGATCTTAAAGACAATAATCAGTCTATACCCGGAGGGGCTACAAATCAATCATTCCACACCCAATCTTGTCTCATACAATCAATTAACTAGCATCAAGGTTGATTAGGCCCTAACATCAACTAAAGATTGAATTAAATGCAATAAATGAATCTAGAACATAAGAGAATAGATCAAACAAATATAATAACAATAAAACACAACCCTTCAATTAGATTACATCAAATCCCTAAAAAAACAAAATAAAACATAAAGGAAAAGAAACAACAACACCTAGAACCATAATCATGAAGAACAGAGCAGGAGGAGAGGAAGAGAACCTCATATCCTCTTCAAGCTCCACCTTTCCAAGAAGCCCCAAATGTATTCTCTCCTTAAATGTGTATCTCAAACCTAAAAACTCTCTACAAATGGACTAAAGCTGCCTTTAGCCTTTATATAGTTTTTAGACAAAATGGCAAACTTGTAAATACTGGTCGCCGAAATTAGGGTTGGAAATGCGACATTTTTACATTCTGCGCGATTTGCGTTGCGATGCAGTTTAGTTGTGCCGCGGCTTAGTTGAATTGTGCCCTGACGTGTTTGAATTGGCCTTGACGCGTTTCCTGGCGATTTCTTCTCCGACAAAACCTGTACCACGCCATGGCTTAGTTTAATTGCGCCGGAGCGCAGTTCATCGACATTGTGTTACGACTCAGAAAATCGTGCTGTGGCGCAAAGTCAGAATTTTGCTTTTTTCTTCTCGCCTTGATTTATCTGCACTCGAACGGGTCTAGGACGTTCGAACACCAACACAAGCACGAACAATTCATTCTTTGCACTTGAATACCTAAAAACACACACAACACCTGTGATTTCAAAAGATAACAAAACATACAAGAATTCACATCATAAATCATCCATTAAACCTTAAATTCCTTATATTTTCACCCTCAAATCACTAAATAAATCCGTATTTCCAATACTCAACAAATATTCAAAGTGAAGTGTTCATACCATGACTAGTGTTACACCACTAGAATCATAAGTTAACAAAATAACTTTCAATATCTCCTCACAATGTTAATATCAAAATCAATTAATTTTTGTTTCTTTTGTTTATAGGGAAAAGATTCATGTATTGGAATGGAATCAAGTTGAGGATGTTTCTATCACCAAAATACACAAACATTTCCCTTTCCTTTGTTTCTCGGTTTCCACTAAATTGTCAGTAGTAAATTGCCTATAACTTACCCAATAAAAGTCCAATTGATGAACGGATTGAAGCATTGGAAACTAGACAGATAGAGCTTTAATTTGATATATTATATGCTGAATTTGGATAACTGTAGATCTTTCACATTCTGGTCGAAAGGATATAAGATAAAATAGTGGCATCCCAAAGGTCTACTTAACACTTTGTTTATTCAAATAAGAAGATCTATAGATTCATGTTTATAGATTTATGTTTGTCCTTTCATATTCACATAAATACAAATGTTTCACATTTTCATTAAATGTCTATCTATATTTATGTGATATGATACCAATGTAAGCATGTGATCGGGTATATGCAACGGAAAAACACAGTTTCAAAACAAATAAAAACCGATCATATGCTTAATCCCAAATCTGGGTACAGATTATAGTGTTTATAACTTTTGCATTATAATAATATATAAATCCATACAAGGATTTAGAATGCTTATACACGTTTGGAGGCTCCTTTGAATATCTCTGATTACGCTCACGAACACTGTTCACAACACTGCCCTTCGATTACTACTCACTAAATACTGTTCATCGACATTGTTCACGTGATTCTTCACTAATCGATCCAAAGTAGGATTGCACTCACGGAAATCCACACGAAGACAATTCGCAGAAGCCTTGATTATTTTGCTAGAACAATCAAGGGCTTCAAGAATCAAGAAAGAAGAACAAGAAAATTTTTCTTTTTCACTCAAGAGTGAAAAATGAGAGAGAGAGCTTTTGTGTGGCTAGGGTTTTTGTTGAATGAATAATTCTATCTTGTTTTAATTTTAAGTTGCACTTATATAGTGCAATAATTAAAACCCTATTCCACTTAGGAATAATCATGGGCTCCAACCCTAGTTCACCCTTACAACCAAACACCGTGTAATTGGTATTTTAAATTCATTAATTATTATTATAATTAAAATCAATTAATATATAATAATATATTAACATTTAATTAATAATAATAATTTATTTAAATATATGCATAGATATATTTAAATATAATCTCACTAATTTAATTTTAATATCAAATTAAATAAAGGCAACAACCTCAGCAAATTTAATTGCACTGCGAGATTACCAAAATACCCTTTCATCCTGAAAGACGAAAATATCCTTCTCACAAGTTGATTCTTAAATTATCTTCTAAGTGTCTGACCCATAGGCTCCTCATCATATCGGCAGTGTGTAGTATCGCGATTAACACCAATTAATTGTCTCACTACACACAGACCAAGATTGGCCCCTAGCAAGGCATCATGGCCACCCGATAGATTCGGATTCAGCGAAACCGCAGCCTGTCAATGGTATGGTTACTGTGCAATCAAATCATTTTATCAACTATTATCTCATCGAGACTGAGGTACAAAATTAGTGTCAACCTCAAGTATCCTCGACATGTTTGTATTCAGTTAATGGACCAATGACATGAATATCAAATTGGATTGAGCAAAAACTCAATCCCATTGTGGCCACAGATTTAGTGTCATTGTCATTTACTAAATTACCTAGTGAGATAACTTCTCCCGTACCCAGGAGTGATGAATCATTTGTCGATCCACCATAGTCTCGATACACTTCTCGATGTAGCCAATCACTACCGTATTGATAGCTCTGAATAGAACTACGTTGGGCTAGTGTCAAACTACACCAATTAGTGCACAAGGCGCTCTGATGATCTCAAGTCTAAGGATCACATGCACCACCATTCGTTAGAGGATTTATTCTATAGACACTAGGGTTACCATCCATATGGAATCCTCTGGTGGGTCTGTCCAGTGAACTTGTCTCTAGTAAGCACCCATGCGTTGCACCAGGTTGTCGACACCCTCGTCACGGTTCTACCATCCTAAAGACATATATCATTACATATAACTATGATTTACACGATATAGAAGAATATGTCTTTTATTGATAAATAAACATTTATTACTGAGTTAAGTTTACAATAATAGATTGGCTCTAAGGCACCTACTCTAACAACCATTCCACCATGACATAGTCGGTCGCTTATTGCCACATTATGGTACTTGGTTTCAACAATTCGGTAAACATATCTCTTCATAATGTTAATATCAAAATTAATTAATTTTTGTTGCTATTGTTTACAGGGAAACGATTCATCTATTGGAATGAAATCAAGTTGAGGATGTTTCTATCACCAAAATACACAAACATTCCGCTTTCCTCTGTTTCTCGGTTTCCATTGAACAGTCAGTAGTAAATTGGTCATAACTTGCTCAATAAAAGTCCAATTGATGAACAGATTGAAGCATTGGAAATTAGATAGATAGGATTTTAATTTTATATATTATATGCTTCCTTTGATGTAAAATATGCCTTGCTACTGAACCATCACATGTTGGATGAAAAGATATGATATCAATCTTGGTTTCCACTAAACAAATAGTAGTAAATTGGCCATAACTTGCTCAGCAAAAGTCACATTGATGAAGAGATTGAAGCGTTGGAAACTAGATAGACAGGACTTTAATTTGATGTATGTTGAATTTGGATATGGAATCTGTATTGCTGCCGAACCATTTATCTGAATAGGTTAATAATAATTGAGGGTATGACAGTCAATAGTAAATTGACCATAACTTGCCCAATAAAAGTCTAATTGATGAACATATGGAAGCATTGGAAACAAGATCGACAGGGCTATAATTTGATATATTATATGGTACCTTTGATATGGAATCGCCTTGGTTGTTGAACCATTTATCTGAATAAGTTAATAATAATTGAAGTTATGGCAGTTAGTAGTAAATTGGCCATAACTTGTTCAATAAAAATCCAATTGATGAACAGATTGAAGCATTGAAAACTAGACAGACTGGGCTTTAATTTGATATATTATATACTACCTTTGATATGGAATCTACCATCCTACCGAGCCATTTATCAGAATAAGTTAATAATAATTGAGGTTATGACAGTCAGTAGTAAATTGACTATAACTTACTCAATAAAAGTCCAATTGATGAACAGATTGAAGCATTAGAAACTAGACAGATAGAGTTTTAATTTGATATATTGTATGCTGAATTTGGATACCTTTAGACCCTTCACATTTTGGTTGAAAAGATATGATATCAAATAATGGCATCCCAATGGTCTACTTAAACCTTTGTTTGTTAAAAATAAGATCTATAGATTCATGTTTGTCCCTTCATATTCATATAAATACAAACGTTTCACATTAAATATCTTTCTATATTTATTTTATATGATACCATTCCACCATGACATCGTCGGTCGCCTATTGCCGCATTATATTACTTGGTTTCAACAATACGGTTGGTCTCAATAATTCGGTAAGCATATCTCTTCACAATGCTAATATCAAAATCAATTAATTTTTGTTGCTGTTGTTCATAGGGAAAGATTCATGTATTGGAATGGATTCAACAATTCGGTAAGCTTATCTTTTCACAATGTTAATATTAATCATACTATTTAAGATTACTTATTTGGATTAAATTGGTATACGTTGAATCTTGTGTAATTATTTAAATATATCTTTCACACATATAATATTTATATCAAATTGCTATTCTTAATTTCATAATTATTTATTGCTTGAATTATTAATTCAACATTAAATTAACTTTAATACAAACAGTTCACATTCACATAAATACTATCACAAATATTCTCTAATATATTATTTTTGTTAGTCTTAGGATACTCTTTATATTGTGTAATATTTAACTAATATAATTAGGAGATTTAATAAATCGTTTTCTACCTACATAATGCCTGTAACTCTGTAGTAGATATCAACCAATTAAAACATCAAATTCTTCAAACAAACATGTATCAAAGTCACTTTCATAAACAATTCTATATATATAAACAATAGAACTTGAAATACTAGCAATAAACTTACCCGCGCAATGCGCAGGCCTTCCACCTAGTTTTATGACATAATCCAAGAGATAATTATTCACCATCTTCTGTTTGATCCTACTCTTTTAAAAGATATTTATAATTATTGAGAATATATATTAATGTGAGAGATACTCAGAATGTTCCCTTGTCTTGTAATTACCATTTTTCCTTGTCTAAGTTTTGATACTTCTTTTTAAAGAAGTTAGATAAAGAGTAAAAACATTGTTTCAATAGGTAATAGAGTTTTATGAACGGATCTAAAAAGGAATGGGGGGTTAGGGCGTGCTTCCCAAATCAGTGGGAGCTGACGACGTGCTTTTAAAAATTGAAACACACGGGGGTTTTAAAAATAGGCAGGATATTTTTATAAAAATAAAACAAAAAAAGCGAAATTATCTAGAAGATATTTAAAGCAAGTATTAAAATAAAAAAAACTGGGTCCCAGAAATGAACGGCTTTAAAATCCATCGTAAATCAACCATGTAACTTTAGCAGAATACGTGGCAAATGATTTGACCCTATAAACAGAAGAGTTGTCTTCTGCTACAAACCTTTCGTCCTAGGGATAGGGTTTGTTGTTTGTTTATCTTCCTAAAACAAAGATGATGCAGCCAACCCCAACGCCGCCGCCACCGCAGCAGATACCCCATCAGTATCAGTATCAACAACAGCCACAGCAACAGCCTCCTCCTTATATGATGATGATGCCACCTCAGCCCCAGCCTCAGCCTCAGCCTCAGCCTCCTCCTATGTGGGCTCCATCTCAGCAGGGCCAACAACAACAAGCGGGTCCACCCGGGGAGATCCGGACTCTGTGGATCGGGGACTTGCAGTATTGGATGGACGAGAACTATATCTCTTCCTGTTTCGCTCATTCAGGCGAGGTATGTTCTTTCATTTTAAACGACACCCTGTTTTTACTTGATTACTTGTTTGTGTCGTTTCTTTTACTAAGAAAAGCCCATAAATTTTCTTCACAGGTCAGCCTTAAGCATAATAAAATAAAGAGAAAAAAGTTTATAAAAATAATATATACAAAATTTAAGAGATACATTCATAGTAATTTTGTATGATAAACTTATAATTTTTTCCAATGCATATTTATGTTAAATATTTCATGAATAAAAGGGCTAAGTTTCAAAACTGAATTGGGTTTAGGTCTATATAATATAATTCCTCTTTATTATCACAATTTTTACCTATTATTTAAGTTATATATCATTTACCTATTAATCTCTTATATAATTTAATAGATTTCTTAAAATGTTTATAAAAGTATTTATTAATTGTTAAAACAATTTAACATAGATATATTAGCCATATATGAATCAACAATTTTGGTATATCTTAAATTGTTCAAATGGTCTGTGAGATAAGGGAAACAAAACTAATTGGTAGTGGGATTAGCAGGTAACTGAAGAAACTTTAAAGGAAAGAGAACGCAATAAATGAAAAGAGTGGTGTCACCAGCCCTTGCTTGCTTCAATGTAGCTCCGTCCTTGGAGAAAGCTATACCACACAAACTTCATATAAGGCTCTACTACGATTTCATGTGAAACAAATAAGAAGAATATAAATTTATTTTTATTCTATTAAAATTGGACTTTTGAGCTTGAATTTAAGAGGTTTTGACCCTGTTAAAATTGTGAGAGAAGACAATTTGTAAATATTGTGCTATTATGTACAATCCAATTATGATAAGATGAAAAAGGATTGTGTTGTTGAATGTAGATATGAAGTTTGGAAAAACGTTTTTTTACGATTCAGTTAAGTTAAACAACTGCTTATAATAGGAGGGTGAGGGGTAGGTGCTATGGCGTGTATCCTATAACCCAACTGTGTTTCTCATTGCAGGTTGCTTCTGTAAAAGTAATCCGTAATAAGCAGACTGGTCAAGTAGAGGGTTATGGCTTTGTTGAGTTTGTTACCCGTGCTGCTGCTGAAAGAGTTTTGCAGACCTATAATGGTACCCCAATGCCAAATGGTGAGCAGAACTTCAGACTGAATTGGGCTTCATTTAGTGCTGGTGAGAGGCGTGATGAGACCCCTGATTTCACAATATTTGTTGGAGACTTGGCTGCCGATGTTACTGACTACATGCTTCAAGAGACCTTCAGGGGCCGCTATTCCAGTGTTAAGGGTGCCAAGGTTGTGATTGATAGGCTTACTGGACGCACCAAGGGTTATGGGTTTGTTAGATTTGCTGATGAAAGTGAGCAGTTACGAGCTATGACTGAGATGAATGGTGCCTTCTGTTCAACTAGGCCCATGCGGATTGGGCCGGCCACTAATAAGAAGACTTTGTCTGGTCAACAGCAGTATCCTAAAGGTGTGGTTATTGTATTTTAATCCATTGTCATAACCTTTTTATGCTACTATCTTCGATGTTCTATTTAGTTGCTAGTTCACTACATTGATTGGATGCTAGTTCTTTATTTATTTATTTTTAAGTTTAAAATAACAAGCGCACTTTGGTTTACTGTTTCCATTTTCATTGATCTTTACTCTGTGATGTTCACTAACTTTTAGTTGATACTTTGTGAGTTTGCTCATGTTTCTTAAAATTTATTACATGAGTCTGCTCATCTTCTTCAAGAGTTACTACATTGAGTTTGCTCCTGATAAATTGTCAGGTTGGTTATATTAGTCGCCAATTGTGGTTTGATGTGAAGTATACTTAACGTTGTTGTTAAGTTTGCTTTCTTTCAGTTATGTTCTTCAAATACGTAGCAGTTTCCAAGTCGTTTCGTTCTTGTACTTTCCTTTTAACATTTGGGCACATTAAATGTTATTAACTTCTCAAAACTTATAAAACTCCTGTTGTCTCAAAGCAGGGTGTCAAGAGGCTCTATCATCTTGGGGCCTGGAACTGATTTCAGCTGAAATGGTTATCCCTTTAGTTCGTGCCCTCACTTAGGTCAGTTTTTGTGTTTATGTCTTGTCCTTAATTTGAGATTTTTGTGGCATCTCTTATGCTACATTTTCAAAGCATCCTTTTTAGTTCATTTTATGGGTTGAGCTGTGAGTCAGTCTCGTTACTTTTTGTTTCTTCTCTCTTTACATGGAAGTTTTATCGTCCCAATAAAATTCTGGTTTATCTTTAAGGTTTTTCCTATTTTATTGTTTGGTCAAAAGTATCGTATTTCTAATTTCTTATGCAGTATTTCCCTTTGCCTTTTACATTTCACATAGTTTAGATTGTTTCCTCTGTTGTCATGACGTGTGTATGATTTTTCGGATTGTTCCAGCCTTGTGTTTTAGAATTTATAGTTATGAGGGAAGACTCTTAGGTGTGGTAACTTGACTAATCTGCATAAAATTGCGTATGGCATGCTGGTTATTGTTGGGAAGATGACCATAAATGCACTCTTGCAAATTTTGTGTTTAGTTTCTGTTGTCATTTATACTCCCTTTGCTTTCCTGATGTTTATTCTGACTTTCCCTTTATTTTCATTTTACTTTTGATAACCCTGATTGGTTAACCAATAGATGACTGCTGTTTTTCTTATATATTAAAAGATCAAATTTTGTTCTGTGGAGTTATTTAATTGTGTTAATGAGAGTATTCTGCTGCATATCTTCCCCAAACAGCGGGGCTATTGAATAAGGTGACAATTCCTTAGCAGCTAATTTTTGAGAAAATGTTCAATAACATGGTTTTTTTTATAGAAATAACAAGTGGAATATAGCTTTCTTGATTTGTCATAACTGTGCTGTGTGATTTTAGTTTGGGCCTAAATATTTTAGTTTGTTAGTTAGTCTATACAATATTCAAGGAATCGCTCAAGCCTAATGACAGGAGCTCTGTTTTGCTTGACAAAGTTATGTAACTAACTTGTTACATTGTTTTTGCTTCAAAATAGTGTTGCTAGTGGATAAACTTTATTTCTTGTTCCCTAGTTTGTCACTTTGTCAGAGCATTTGATTTGGCTTTGAGCTTTTTTAATTTCAGAAATGAATATTCTTTGTTGCTTGTAATCATATTGTGCTAGTCCACGGTCATGGAAGAAGAGTTTTGTTCTTTCATGTAAAATGGAACTGTTGTCACTTACCTTCATTGACATTAGATAATCATGTTGTCAAGACTGCTTGATGAGGCCTACATTTTGATTGCTATCTTGTGAGGGGATGACTATCTAAAGGTGCATTGCTTAGTGTTTTTGCTAGAATACTAGTTTGACAATCATGTACATCTATTGTTGGCCTCTCATCAAAATTACTTATAGAGAAATTATTTTAATAGTTCTATAACAGTTACACTTTATTTGAAGCTCTTGTAACTGTTTGGTTCTGAATAATTGGTTTTGACTTTCATTTGGTTGTGTTCAGAACATGATACATATATTATCATATATCCAAATTTGCACATTTGCATCAATTCTTAAAAAATAAATTAATGAGCACTGGCATGACCTTATCTGTCAACAGATAGCACGATTTCTGTTTTGTCATATGTGCTCTATTTAATTAAGTGATGGGGTCTGAGGTTGGTAAGATCCTTGCATGTTTTATTATTTTTCACACTTATTTTTCCCTTTGTTTTACATCTGTTTCCCATATGCAGCTTCATATCAGAACTTTCAAGGGACTCAAAGTGATGACGATCCAAATAATACGACTGTGGGTATTTTTGTCATTTTCAATTTCAAAAATAACATTTTTGTAACATATTTGTGACCTCACAAATTTCAATTCAGGTGTTTGTTGGTAATCTGGATTCTGTTGTGACGGACGACCATTTGAGAGAACTTTTCAGCCCATATGGGCAATTAGTACACGTGAAAATACCAGCAGGCAAGCGATGTGGGTTTGTTCAATTTGCTGACAGGTAAATTAACTTACCAAATCTCTTTCCTTGGATATTTTAAGAGAGACAAGAGCCCATATTAATGGTATACATTGTTTTTATGATGATCAGAAGCTGTGCAGAGGAAGCTTTAAGAATGCTGAATGGAACTCAGTTGGGTGGGCAAAATATACGCCTTTCATGGGGACGCAGTCCTTCAAACAAACAGGTCATTTACTGAATCTGATATGTGGTTCTTGATACTTTTCATATTGGAATTTGCAATATGCCATGAATCTGACCTAATGTAGTGAGATTTCCCTTTATGCTCAGGCTCAGCCTGACCCAAACCAGTGGAGCGGTGGATACTATGGATATGCACAAGGTTATGAAAATTATGGATATGCTGCACCGCAAGACCCCAACCTGTACTATGGAGGTTATCCTGGATATGGAAATTATCAGCAGTCCCAGCAACAACAACAGCAGCAGCAGCAGCAGCAGCAAGTAGGATACAGCTGAGAAGTTGTAACTTACGTGGCTACAATTTATTGTACTATTATGAGGTTGAATTGATGCTATTTTCTCCTGTCTGCCCTTTCTGGAGGAAACCAGTTCTGGCTTTAATGGGTGCTGTATGAACCTCCTCTCTCCTAAAATTTTGAGAGCACTTTATTTATAATATTTAGCTTTGTCCAAATGATGTTTTTTTATAATATAACTATTATGTTGTTTTTTCGCAAATATTGGGCAACTTAGAAATTGGAGTGTATTGCTGATAGATATTTCGACAATGCGATCGTTGCCAGTTGTCGTAGCAATTTTTGCTGTCTTGTGGAGGTTGGTCTTGTGAAATATTCACAAGCAAAGCTGATATTCTGATTAATCATCATTAAACTATTAAAGTTAGTCAACTATTATCGACACATCTTGTTCCTTGAGCACTCAGTAAATTACATCTGTGTAAGAGACTCAGGCCACGGCCTTTGACAACCATACCAGTGTGTATAACAACAATATTTGATTGCAGAATTAAGAGCCTTTCATCAAACGAAATTTCAAAGAACTCTTTCGGTCAGTGTTTCTATGTTATAAAATCTTCTATTCTGGGCTTCTTTACTTAGGTCAGTTATCTGTGATAGTGTTTATATGTTATAAAATCTTCTATTCTGGGCTTCTTTACTTAGGTCAGTTATCTGTGATAGTGTTTATATGTTATAAAATCTTCAATTCTGGGCTTCTTTACTTAGGTCAGTTATCTGTGTTTAGAACTCGAATGTTAAAAGCGATATTGAGAAAAACAAAAATCAATTTAGTTATTTGACTGAGCTTTTTTCGTGTTTTTGACTGGCGTCCATAGACTAGGAATGAAAATTTCAAATTTTATGCTAACATCGATAATTAGTTGTGCATCAAACTCTCCAGCTAATCAAGAATGGCTACCTCACATGAAGTAGGGATGTACCTGGGACTGGGCTGGTCCGGGTATATTTAAAAAATCCCAGCCTAGACATGGGAAAAACGGGTTTTAACACTCTGGCCGGGCCGAAAAGCCGCAGGTTCAGTTGAACTAACAAGAGTCTATTTGAAGTTTTACTTGATATATGGGGGCTGGATGAAAATTTTTAGGGCCTTTTATAATTTTACTTCATGAAAAGATTTTAGGGACTAAAAGATATTTATGAGTGTAATTCCACATGGCTAAGTATTGAATAGCCTAGCCTCTTTAGAGATTCTATATTAAAGCTAAAAACACAAGGTTGGATAGATGAACCTTCAGGTTAAGGTTAAAAAAATCGAAGGAGGTAACATCAAAGGTTTTGTTTAAACCCTAGAGATGATTCTTACTCTTTTAGAGTGAATGAAATGTGATGGTTGTCCCTCGTTTAATTGGGATTAGGGCTGATAATATTTGGTGTTGTTCTTTTGGAATTAAATAAATATTAGGATATTACAATGAAAATTTGATTACAGTTGTAAAACAATAAAAGTAAAAAAATTGTTGTAGTGAACCACTTGGTTTGTGGTCGGATGGTAATTATCCAAAAGAGGTTTTGTGTTAGAGTCTCACCAAGTGATCATCTACCACATTTATGATTTATTTAGTTTAATCTATATTTTATGACGTATCTGACCTATTGGACTTGTAGGGTATTCAATGGATTTTGAAGATAGTTAAGGTGTACATAACTTGGACCACACACCCATAGTTGTAGTGACCTAACATACTTTTTTTGGTGCAATTAACGATGCGTCGCTGTTTTCCTTTTCCTGTTTCTACTACTAGTTTTAAGTTGTTGGTGAGCCAACCCACGACCTTTGTGTCTTTATTTTCCTATTTCGATCATGAATTCTAAATTGTTGATAAGTTAACCCACGATCTTCTTACAAATAACGTACTCCAAGAAGAATCTTGTTGCAAACCGTGCGCAGCTATCATCAATCAAGGAAGACTAAAAGGAAAGCTTTCTGAAGTGGTTAGGTGTGAGAGTCAAAATCCAATAGGTTTGTGAAATTGAAGTGTTTGAGACAGTAAAAATAAAAGAATTTGAAGCCAAGATGTGTTTAAAATCGAGGGTAAATGCTAAACCCGTTTGAAACCACTTTTGAAATAATGCAGAAAATCGATCTGTGTCTAGCTTAAGTAGCCAGATTAAGGTCTGCTGCGCAATAAAATCTGCAGTTATAAAGTTACGGGTTTCGTGATGTTCGTTTTGAAATAATTCATAAAAAACCATATCAGAGTAAAACATGATTTAAAGACAACAAAAGAATGACTTAAAGTAAATAAATAAATAAGGATTTTAATTCACGAAAATGTAGAATTTTTTTAGAATTCGTATCGGAGTAAAACGACCATGCTTTTGAGTGGTACTCCTTTTGAAAAATTCGTCTTTGATTCATCTTTGGTGGGAATAGGTGAGGATCACGAAAGGAAGGCTAAAAAATATGATTTGACTTCCTCGCTGTTCTTATTTGTGCTCTGAAGACAGAAAAGGTTGTGATGTGTTTTGTTTGAAGTTTTCTCGCTACGAAAAATATAGTTGCTGGCTGGACGTGTTTGGAGGTGTTAAAGGGCTAATCTGTGAGGATGAAGGAGTTGTGGTGCTGTGAAAGGACGTTGTTTAAGAATGGAAATGAATTACGACTATGGTGGGTGAAAGGATTTGCAGCAATAGTGTATGTATGAAGTCTCACGACCTTGCTTTTGTTGAAGTAAATGATATTTTGCTGGAAATCATTTTGCATGGTTGGTTTGAAAGTTTGGCGCCAGGTTTTTGAATTAAAAGGGCTGTCTGTCATGTGCAGTTCCCATCCTTTTTTGGAAGTTATTTGAATGATGTTTTAGGTGAAGACAGCCGGTGATTAAGCCACAAAATCTCAGTGAATTTTGTGTTTGTTAAGAGTGGTTCAAATTGTAGTATATTTAAAGATTATTTATACTGAAAAGTAGTTGTAACAGTGATGTATTAGGTTCATATATTTCTCTGTTTTGAATGAAAAACGCAGACTGTTTTTGTATAAGTTCTTTCTCTTCTGTTTTAGCTCTCTCTCATGCACAAATAATCTTCTTTCTCTTAGCTTTAGAACCCTGAAAAACCTACAATTGGTATCAGAGCTTCTTTGATCTTTCAGGACCAAAATACTAACTCAAAAAAGCTTCTTCATGGCATCCAGTTCTGCTCCAATCTCTGCTCTAGTTTTCAATGGTGACCGATACCATGTTTGGGCTGTCAAGATGAAAACATATCTGAGGGGCCATGGCTTGTGGCAATATGTGGAAGAGGAGAAGCAAGTTTCCCATCTTGGACCCAACCCAACACTGAACCAGATAAGAGCTCATGAAGAAGAAGCAGCCAAAGCTCCAAGAGCATTGTCTTGTATACATTTAGCCGTGACGGATCAGGTCTTCTCCAGGATCATGGCATGTGAGACACCTAAACAAGCACAGGGACACTCTCAAGGAAGAGTTTGGAGGGAGTAACCAGACAAGAAATATGCAGGTTCTAAACTTGAGAAGAGAATTTTAAGTACTCAAGATGCAGGAGACAGAATCTGTCAAGGAATATGTGGACAGACTCATGGCTGTGGTGAACAAAATCAAGCTGCTAGGGGAAGAACTAACCAACCAGAGAGTGGTGGAGAAGGTCCTGGTCAGCTTACCTGAGAGGTTTGAAGCAAAAATTTCGTCCCTAGAAGACTCCAAAGATCTGTCCCGAATCAGCTTGGCTGAGTTGGTTCATTCATTTCAAGCCCAGGAACAAAGAAGGCAGCTGAGGCAAGAAGACTCAACTGAGACAGCCATGTATGTAGGTCAAAAAGGAAGAGTACAAGGAAGAGAAGACAAGAAATATAGTGGTGAAAAGAAAGGAAAAGAGAAGAGCTACAATCAAGGAGGGAAACGTGGTGGACAAAGATCATTTCCTCCATGTGTGCCTTTGCAAAAAGAAGAACCATCCAGAATATAAGTGTTGGTTCGGACACGGCATACAATGCGAGGTCATGCAAGCAGTATGGACACATAGAAAAAGTGTGTAAAAGCAAAGGAAATCAGCAGGAGCGGCAGGCTGTAGTGGTGGAGGTCCAGCAACCAAATCCAGAAGCAGAACAACTCTTCATGGCTTCATGCACAAACCACAACATGTGTGATGATGTATGGCTGATTGATAGTGGTTGCACAAACCACATGACTCCAAATCTGTCAAGTTTTGTGAGCATTGATAGATTCTTTCACTCCAAAGTCAAGATTGGCAATGGAGAATTTGTGGAAGTCAAAGGAAGAGGTAAGGTTGCTGTCCCAACTACATTAGGCACCAAATATATTACAAATGTTCTTTATGTACCCGAAATCAACCAAAGCTTGCTGAGTGTAGGTCAAATGCTAGAAAAGAACTACTCCCTACATTTTCAAAATATGTCTTGCATTGTAGTTGACAACTTAGGGAATGAATTGATGAATGTGAAAATGCTAGGAAAAAGTTTTCCAATTGAATGGAAAAACTCAGCCTTGCATGCCTTGTTTGCAAAATGTGTTGAAACTGAAACTTGGCACAAAAGACTTGGGCATTATCAGTATTCAGGTCTTAAGGAAATGAGGAGGAGAGAACTTGTTCAGTGTATGCCCGAAATTGAGGAGAAGGAAGGGGTATGTCAAGTTTGCCAACTGGGAAAAATCAATAGGCAACCATTTCCAGCAAAACAATCCTGGAGAGCTGCTGAAAAGCTTCAGCTTATACACACAGATGTGTGTGGTCCAATGCAGGTGCCCTCTCTAAAAGGCAGCAGGTATTTTCTGCTTTATAGACGATTTCACCAGGCTGTGTTGGGTCTACTTCCTAAAACAAAAAGGTGAGGTGGCTGCAATGTTTAAGGGGTTTAAGCAAACGGTGGAAAATGAAACTGGTTTGAGTTTGAAAACCATCCGGAGTGACAATGGTTCAGAGTATACCTCAAATCAATTTCAAGAACTGTGTGTAGGGTCTAGAATAAAGCACCAACTGAGCTCTCCTTACACACCACAGCAAAATGGTGTGAGTGAAAGAAACAACAGAACTGTAATGGAAATGGCAAGGTGCATGCTGTTTGAAAAGAGACTTCCGAAAGTTTTTAGGGCTGAAGTTGTAAATACAGCAGTTTACCTTCTCAACAGGCTGCCAACCAAAGCCTTGGATAACAAAACACCATTTGAGGCTTGGTATGGAGTAAAGCCAAGCATTAATCACCTCAAAGTGTTTGGAAGCATTTGTTATGCTCACATTCCAGCCAACAAGAGGAGTAAGCTGGATGAGAAGGCTGAAACTGGAATTTTTGTTGGTTATAGCAGCTTATCCAAAGCATATAGGATTTATAATCCTAAGACCAAAAAATTCCTGATTAACCGTGATGTAAAAGTAGATGAAGAAGGGCTGTGGAACTGGGACAGAAATGAGATTGAAGGGAGTAATATGCAAGAACAAGGAGGAGACTTAATAGCTACTTAGGATACTCTAGATTTCAGCTCTGATTCTGAAGCTGATTCTTCAATTAGGGGAACTAGACCTTTGGCTGAAATTTATGACAGATGTAACTTGGCCTTGATGGAACCAACATGTTATGCTGAAGTAGCCAAAGTTAAAGAGTGGAAGGCAGTAATGGATGAAGAACTTGACATGATTAAGAAGAATGCAACCTGGGAACTGGTAACCAGACTTGCCGGAAGAAAGATTATCCAGGTGAAATGGATTTATAAGAAGAAATTGAATCTTGATGGTTCAATTAACAGACACAAAGCAAGGCTTGTAGTGAAGGGTTATGCACAGCAGTTTGGGGTGGACTTTTCTGACACCTTTGCACCAGTTGCAAGGCTTGACACCATCAGAATCCTTCTTGCAATTGCAGCCCATTTTAAGTGGAAAGTCTTCCAAATGGATGTGAAATCTGCTTTCTTGAATGGGTGGCTTGATGAAGAGATCTTTGTGGAGCAACCCGAAGGGTATACGGTTGAAGGACAAGAGGATATGGTGTACCTTCTTAGGAAGGTTCTTTATGGATTAAAACAGCCCCTAGGGCCTGGTACAGCAGAATTAATGAGTTCCTAATGAGTTTGGGGTTTGAAAGAAGTCCTAATGAGCATACGATATGTTAGAGGTTGATAATGAAAGGATATTTGTATCCTTGTATGTTGATGATCTGCTGGTGACAGGTCCTAACTCCACTAGGCTGCTGGATTTCAAGAAAGGAGTTTCACAAGGAATTTGAGATGACCGACTTAGGGGAGATGAGTTTCTTCTTGGGAATGGAAGTGTGGCAGTCCCCTTATGGCATATTTATCTCCCAAGAGAGGTATGCTAATGAACTTCTCAAAAAATTTGCAATGGAGAATTGCAAACCTGTCAACACACCTTTGATGCAAAATGTGAAGCTGTGTAAAAATGATGGTGCTGCTAAGGTTGATGAAACTAAGTACAGAAGCATAGTTGGGTGCTTGTTGTACTTGCCTGCAACAAGGCCAGACATTATGTTTGCAGCAAGTTTACTCTCTAGGTTCATGAATGAACCAAGTGAGCTGCATTTGCAAGCAGCAAAAAGAGTCCTCAGATACATTAGAGGATGTTTAGACCTGGGAATATGGTTTAAGGAAGCTGAAAATTTCAGTTTGCATGGTTTCACTGATAGTGATTGGGGTGGCTCCTTGGATGACATGAAAAGCACCTCTGGATATGTTTTCTTTGTGAATGCAGGTGCCATAAGCTAGAATTCAAAAAAGCAAGAGGTGGTAGCACAATCCACTGCTGAAGCTGAATATGTAGCTGCTGCTGCTGCAGTCAACCAGTTGGTTTGGCTGAGAAAGATCTTGAAAGACTTAAGGCTGGAACAGACTCAAGGAAATGTGCTGCTCTGTGACAACCAATCAGCAATTGCTATGTCCAAGAATCCAGTACTCCATGGTCGCACAAAGCATATCGAGAATCCAAAGCATGTCAGAATCAAATATCATGCAGTGAGAGAGGCGGAGCAAGATGGTGAAGTAAATCTGATTCATTGCAGGGGAGAGGAGCAAGTGGCTGACATAATGACCAAACCCTTAGGCAGATCCAAGTTTGAAGCATTAAGATTCAGACTTGGAGTTTCCAGCAAAAATATCAAGGAGGAGTGTTGAAGTAAATGATATTTTGCTGGAAATCATTTTGCATGGTTGGTTTGAAAGTTTGGCGCTAGGTTTTTGAATTAAAAGGGCTGTCTGTCATGTGCAGTTCTATCCTTTTTTGGAAGTTATTTGAATGATGTTTTAGGTGAAGACAGTCGGTGATTAAGCCACAAAATCTCAGTGAATTTTGTGTTTGTTAAGAGTGGTTCAAATTGTAGTATATTTAAAGATTATTTATATTGAAAAGTAGTTGTATGATGATGTATTAGGTTAATATATTTCTGTTTTGAATGAAAAACGCATACTGTTTTTGTATAAGTTCTTTCTCTTCTGTTTTAGCTCTCTCTCATGCACAAATAACCTTCTTTCTCTTAGCTTTAGAACCCTGAAAAACCTACAGCTTTCTCTTGGCTCTCAATAACAATGTTCTGAAACTCGACCCGGGGTGTCACCTGGCCAAGAGGATGGGTTCCGGGTTGACTGGTTAAATCGGTTAAACCAATGGTATCCGAAAAGCTTAAAATCTAGCAAACATACCCGTAAAAAATACATATTAGTTCCTATAGGTTTGAAATCTAGCAAATACACCCATACGACAGTTAGGTTTTTTCTTTTTTGGCCAAATTCCGGTTGTCAAAATTCAATCCAACACATCCACCTAAACCACTATCCTCCATTCTACAAAATTCCTCTAACCCCGGCACTTGGTAGCCCCCTGTTCGTCAGCCGTGATTCATGTATACCTTGAGTTTTTCGGCCAAATTTCAGCTGATTCTAGCGGTAAATATTCAATCCGACACCACAAACCTTAACCACCGGCCTCCACTAAATAAAACTCCTCTAACTCCGACACTTGGTAGCCCCCCGTTCGCCCACTGTGACTTGTGCATACCTTGATTTTATTGGCCGAATTCCGGTTGATTTCGGCATCCAAAATTCAATCCAACACCACCCTATTGTGACTATTTTGTACGCTAGCAAGTGCACTAGTCGACAAGTAATACAATGATGAGTGAAGTATCGTACCCCACAAGGACTTATAGTAAAAAAACATATAATTTAACTAATCCCAACTATTATTTGAGATAGTGAAATTGGTGATGTGAATTTAAATTAAAATATTCAGTAACTCATAACATTGTAAATTTTAACAGTCTAGTAACAGTTTATTAGGGGTGAACATGGGTAAAGGATAGACACGAAACCGACAGGTACCCAGACCATCGGTTCTAGGTAAGAATCGGAACCGACCCTCATAAGATAGGTTTCGGAATTACGGGGGTTTTAAGGCCAAGAGAACTCTCGGGTCCAGTTCTGGTTCCTGTAGTGTTGGAACCAGAACCTACATTTGGGTACCCTACTGGGAACCAGTTTAGGAACCAAGGGAGTATGTGTGAATTTTGTGAATAGTTAGGGGTCTATTTGTAAGTTTTAGGGTGTATTATCATTTTTTAAATTAATAGGGGGTTCTTAAATTTTATAGGGTACACGGGAAAGGAATTGGAACCTGCATTTCAGGTTCCGGTTTCAGGAACCAAAGAACCGGAATAGTCGATTTCAGTTCTTATTCCTTCTGCGTTCCTAGCAATTTCGACGGGTACCTAGAATTGCTCACCCCTAGAGTTTATTAACGGCATGGGAATTTTTGTTATTTCTGAAACTTTAGAGAAATTTTTGTTATTATGTCATACTTCAGGAGGATTAATGTCATTAACTCTACTAAATATTTAAAAGTTCAAAATATAAAAAAATTAATAGAAAATTGACATATAACTAATGTAATGTTAGAATTAATAAGATAATTAGAATGGTTTTGATTTACTTTACTATATTGTTTTTATTGCTTTTTTTTTTTTTATTAATTTCAAGTGAAAAATTTTAAGATTGTGTTATGATGAGAATGCAAAATGTCATATTTACCCAACCCCCCTTAATGTCTAGTCTTTTATACTTATTTGCTGCCTAAATGTACTCATTATTATTCTATTTTGATTTAGGATGCAAATGGAGGCGTTAATTGCAAAACGGAACTAATTAAGT
>CM047747.1:19955997-20033331 GCA_026225825.1 Pistacia integerrima
AAGGGTGTAGTTGAGGATATTCTGGTACAAGTTAATGATTTAGTTTTCCCTACTGATTTTTACGTGCTTGATATGGAAAATGGTGATCAAACTGCTCCTATTTTGTTAGGAAGACCTTTCTTAAAAACATCCAAGACTAAGATAGATGTTCATAGTGGCATACTTACCATGGAATTTGATGGTCAAATTGATAAGTTTAATATTTATGATGCCATGAAATATCCTGATGATGATGATGATAATCCTGTTTGTTCTATTGATATGAGTGATTCTTTAGCATAGGAAGTTTTTGAACTTGATGGAAAAGATGGAATGGGAGTTGCCATTAGTAAGCATCTTGAGGAAGAGAATGAGGAGTTAGCTTTGAGTACTGATTTGCAGGAAACTGTTGCAGCGTTGAATGATTCTCCAAAGTTATAGCAGTAGTCAGGTAACCTTCCTTATATTGCATTACCAATTTCCAATGAGCGGCCTTTACCCTCTCTTTTGCAGGCCCCCATTCCAGATTTGAAGCCTCTCCCTAGTTACCTCAATAACGTGTTCCTTGGAGACGGATGAACGTTACCAGTGATCAAGTAAACTCAGTGCATCTCGAGAAGAAAAACCTTGAGTCAAGCCAATGACAATAAACAAAGGCGTTGCTTGGGAGGCAACACAAGGGGAGTTCGTTTTCTTCTTCTCGCATTTTAAATTTTGGTTATTTTTGCCCTTTCTTTGCATTTCATCTTACATTGGGGACAATGTCAGTTTTAAGTGTGGGGGAGGGGATTTAGGTTGTGTTTTAATTTGTCAAAAAAAAAAAAAAAAAAAAAAAAGAATAGGAGTTGCTTTTAGGAAGGTTTATACTTTAAGTCATGTCTTTGAACGTCTAGTGATGCATGAAATAGTAACTTGACTTTGTTGTTGAGCATATTTCTTGACTTAAGATGTTAGCAATCTTTCATAAAATAGAGTTAATCAGATTTGAATCTTTGAAGTTTGAAACAATATGTCTTGAGAAGTTGTGTGGACTTGGCGACGAAGCATGATTGAGGAGTGTATAACAACCCTTAAAAGAAAAAAAAAAAAAATTGTTTCTCTTAAGCTAATCCTAAATTTGGGTTTAAGCAAATAGGAAAAAAGAAAAGAAAGGTATGTGGTGAGTCGAGATGGAGCGTAAAACACACTCGCTCATAAACACAACCATGAAATGAGATGGAGCATAAATGCACTCATTCTTTTTCAAAACAAAAAAAAAAAAAAAAAAAAAATATCCCTAGTTTGCTACCCAATTTGTAGTAGTAAAGAGAAACAGTTGAGGAAAAGTTGAGAGGGGAGTTGTACATGAATTGGTTGTGATTAGTTTCCTTGTTTGCATTGACTAATTGAGAGTAATTGTGGAAAATGATGAAGAGAGATGAATGTCATTAACTCTACTTTATTTTATTTTGCTGCTTCCTAAGTTAGGTATGAATATGCATGGATTAAATAATGTTGCTTATGCATCATGATGGTGTTCTTGATATGACTTGAGTGTAGTGTTTGTTTGAATTAGTTTGCCCGAGGACGTGCAAAAGCTAAGTGTGGGGGAATTTGATGAGAATGCAAAATGTCATATTTACCCCCCCTTAATGTCTAGTCTTTTATACTTATTTGCTGCCTAAATATACTCATTATTATTCTATTTTGATTTAGGATGCAAATGGAGGCGTTAATTGCAAAACGGAACTAATTAAGTGAATTCGGACAGTTTCGACATTGTTTTGTAATCTTGGAATAACTCTCTCATCCGAGCTCAGATTGAGATGATTCAAAATGCTATGGAACGCTAAGAAAGATATCTACAACTTTTATGTTTTGAGTTTGGAGAGATACTCGGTGCATAAAGGTTTTAATCGAGCTTGAATTTGACGCATCTGCACTACCGACGTTCTGGAACATTCTGCCTTGTCATGCAATTTAAATAGGCAGATTATTACAAGAAGTTTTGAAGACCTGTTGCACACAAATTACAGCTGGAAAACACCACTTTCCTATTTTATTTTAGGACTTTATTATTTTATTTCCAATTAATCAGATTAGGATAAATGTTACTTTAGGATATTAGAATATTTGGAGGAGATTGAGTAGAATTAGAATTAGAATTTAGATATTTTTAAAAGAGAGATCAGATTAGGGATTACAACACATAACACACACGCCTCTCTCTTCTCTTTTTGGTGGGATTTTCGTTTTTCCTTTGAGTTTTGATTATGGCCATGAGCGGCTAAACTTTTATAACTTGGTCGAAGGAAACAAAACCTCGGAATCAATAAACTGTGAGATCAATCTGGTTTTTTCTTTAAGTGTTCAATTTATGTTTGAGTATTGAATGTTCTTCTGTGCTTATTTTAATGATTGTTGCGTTTAATTACTAGGAGGCCTACTAGTTTATTAATTGTTGCAATCTACTGCTAAGTTAGATATCAAATCCGTAATTGTTTGATTCCTCTAACTTGTGAAGCAATTAGGGTTAATAATTTGCTGCATCAAGAATTAGTAATTCTTAAGAAGAACACTCGACTAAATTAAATGCAACCGCTTGAGTTTGTGTTGTTTAGCTTCATTGATCTCTCTAGGTCTTAAGGTTGCCACTAGATTAAATCTTTAGCGCTTGTCTAGTTTTGTTTAGTAGCAAGGTTAATTAGATCGCTTGTTTCTTAATTAATTACAACTAAGGAGAGATAGGAAAATAGTTCAAACAGTGAATATTCAAAGTATGAATTGATTTATTTTTGCATCGATGATCAGTTGTAAGATTCTGATGGTGGATGTTGACTTAGACGAAGGTTTGTTATTTTGATTTCGATTGATTAATTTGAATTGTTGTTTTCTGGAAAGCTTCTGTTTAACTCAAAACCCCACCCCTCGCCGCCACCCCCAATCCCATCTTGGTTCACATAACATTAAATTTGGCTAGACACTCTCCGTGGGAATGATCTTGACTCACACTACTACATGTGTTTTTTAGGTTTTAATTATGGGTGCCTACGATAGCACGCCATGTTACATATTTATATTATATTAAATTTATTAACTTTCTAATTAATTATTCATGTGTAGAGTAATATGAGATATACATCGTGATTTAAATGCACACGAAAATGCTGGCAAAAAAAGGATCCATCGTAGTTACAGTTATCTCCAACAATCTTTTTTCTTAATCGTCGTCTACAACAGTACAACAAGCAAAACAATCCAACAGAAGCTGTAAACGTTTTTTTTTTTTTCTTAGGTTTGAATGAATACTAATGGACACGACAATGAAAACCCAGAAAAAAACTGCCAACACAACAACAACAACAACAACAGCAAGGAAGCACAAAAGTTGTAGAGAAGAGAAAGCCAATATTTATAAAAGTTGATCAACTGAAACCGGGAACCAAAGGTCACAATGTCATCATAAAATCGGAAACCGTTGTGCCAAAGGGCCTCTCCCAATCTCCGCCAAACTCGGATCGCTAAATGTCTTGTTGGTGATGAAACTGCCACCATCGTCTTCTCTGCTCGTAATGACCAAGGTCCAAATTTCTCTCGGTCTCTCTCTACATTTTGCATAATTTACAAGAGAAAAAAAATAATCTGTCTTGCATTGTTTTGTCTAGAGACATTTTAAATGTGTTAATCTTAGTGATTAGGAAATTTTTGTTTAGAAAATCGTTCATTCATCTAGAATTGTATAAGATTTTGAAATTGTTTAGTATGGTAACTCATAGTTCCAGAAAGAAGCTCACGTTTGAAACCAAAAAAAAAAAAAAAAATCATTGAGGTAAATTGCCATGCAATATTAGATTTTTAAAGGTTTTTCAACTGTATGCTTTTAATATATTGTTCTTGGTACAAGATGTTTCACATGCCTTTATCATCAATGCTTTTAGTATTACTGTTTAGGGTTTTTTATCTTCAAACATCTAATTAATTAATGTCAAGGATGTAGTTTTCATATTTATGCTTTTTCGAAATAAAAATTCAGTGAACCATCCTACCTGCTAGATTCTATCAATGTATAATTCATATCAAGAAAGAATGTATTTTACATAAATTTACCGATCTGATGTGTGATTACCGGTAATTTTCATAAGAATTATATGACAATGGTGGGTGTATATACTGGGTGAAGTTAACTTGATGAAACCAGAAACCACAGTAATTCCCCAGAATGCAAAGATTGACATGTTTAAGGGATCAATGAGGCTAGCAGTTGACAAATGGGGCTGCATGGAAGTCACTGAACTTGGCAATTTTGTAGTTAAAAATGTTAGAGTAGGTGCCATAGAGCCAATCAATTGTTGTAGAATTGACTATTTGTAATAATGTTTATTAATCAATAAAAGACATTTTATTCTATATCGTGTAAGTCATATCTATATGTATTGATATATATCCTTAGGATGGTAGAACCGTGACAAAGGTATCAAATGTTTCAAATCTTGATAGTGAGAACCCTATGATCACATATGATGGCTATTCTAGAAATGTCCATACCCTCAGTATTATTTTGACCAAGGACACAGGTAATACAGTAAGGCTATCATAGTGTTGAACGACCCTGTCAAAAGACAATGATTGATCTCACTTGTCAAGGTTATTTGTTGACAACCTGGTGCAACGCATGGGTGCTTGCTATAGGCAAGTTCACTGGATAGGCCTACCAATGGATTCCATATGGATGGTAACCCTAGTGTCTATGGAACTAATCCTTTAACGAATGGTGGTGCATGTGATCCTTAGACTTGCGATCACCAAAGCGCCTTGTGCACTGATTGGTGTAGTTTGACACTAGTCCAATGTAGTTCTATTCAGAACTATTAATACGGTGGTGATTAACAACATCAAGGAGTGTATCAAGACTATGGTGGATCGACAAAAGATTCATCGTTCCCAGGTACGAGAGAAGTTATCTCACTGTGCAATTCAGTAAATGACAATGACACCAAATCTGTGGTCGCAGTGGGATTGAGTTGTTGCTCAATCCAATTTATTTATCCGGTCATTGTCCAGTAACTGAATACAAAGATATTGGGAATAACTAAGGTTGACACTATTTCTGTACCTCAGCCTTGATGAGATAACGTATGATGAAAGGATTTGATTGCACGGTAACCATATTGTTGATAGGTAGTTATTTCGCTAAATTCGAATCTTTTGGGTGGCCATGATGCCTTGTCAGGGGCCAATCCTGGTCTGTGTTTAGTGAGACGATTGATTGGTGTCAATTGCAAGACTACTCACTACCGATATAATGAGGAGCCTACAGGTCACACACATAAGGAGACAGTTTAAGGATTAATGTGTGAAAGGGGTATTTTTGTCTTTTAAGACGAAAGGGTATTTTGGTAATCTCACAGTGCAATTAAATTTGCTGAAGTTGTTGCTTGTATTTAATTTTAATATTAAAATTAAAATTAGCGAGATTATATTTAAATATATGTGTGCATATATTTAAATGGATTATTATTATTAATTAAATGTTAATATATTATTATTATATATTAATTGATTTTTTAATTGTAATAATAGTTAATTAAAATTTAAAATACCAGTTAAAGGGTGTTTGGTTGCAAGGGTGGATTAGGGTTGGAGCCCATGGCTATTCCTTAGTGGAATAGGGTTTTAATTAAATTACACTCTATAAGTGCAACTTAAAAATCAAAACATAATAATTATTTTTCACTCAGCCAAAAACCCTAGCCTCCCTCACATTTTCACTAGAGAGAAAAGAGAGAATTTTTCTTGCGAAAATTCTGCACATCATTATACTTAGAGCATTGATTTAATCTAGCAAATTAAATCATTGTGAGTAATCCTGTCTTCGTGTGGATCAATGTTCGTGCGATTCCGTTCTCGAATCGATAAGTGAAATCAAAGCCTTGAAGGAGCCTCCAAATGTATGTAAGTTTTTCAATCCTTGATTGGATTAATTTACACTGCACATAATTTTGTAATAACATGTCAGCAATTTAATCAATACCCGGATCTTGGCATAAAAAGGTGATTGATTTCTGATTTAATTTTAATTTTTCCACTGCCTTCTGGAGATCAATCACTAACAAAAGAAGATAACAATCAGTTACTTGGGGAGTATGAATTGGTGAACGTTTTTGCAGAATGATTGGAAATCGGCATTTTGATAGCTCAACACAAGTATCACACAAGATGATTTGTTTAAGCTCTGTATTCCACTCCATGGGATATTTCTATTGAAAATTTTCTTTCATGGCCGCGTTATTATACATCTTGTTCAGAAAGGAGTTTTTTTGCTTGAGAATTAATGTGTATGAGGCTTGTGTGAAAAATATGGTCATTTTGTCGTATGATCAAATGTTGAGCCTATAGTCGGAAAGTAAAATATGGCCCATAGTAAATTTTGTACTTGTAGATTCACATAATGAAGATAGAATCACTGCGTTCAATCATCAATCTAGGAAAGAAGTTTGATGGTGAAAACTTTGTGGATTGGTACACAAGCATCAATGATGTACTCAGATCCAACAATGAGTTATACACCATCAAGGAGGCTTTGTTACCTGAGCCTGAGAATAGTTCAATCCAACAAACTGGGTATGTGTATATGAAAGGTATACATGATACTAAAGTAGAAGTAACAAAGAACATATTGTTGGACACCATTACTGCAAAGGCAGTATGAAAATATGGATTTACCTACCATAATTTGTACTATTCAGAACAAAGAAAAGTATAAGGTGTCACAACTATTATTCAAAAGTAAGATGGATGAAGGTACAAAAGTTGGCATTTATATACTCAAAATTGTCAAGTATTCAAACACGCTTGAAGCTTTAGATTGTGAACTAAATGAAGATTTAGCAATAGATCTGATTTTGCAGTCCTTGCCAAATTCATATGATCACTTTCTCAACAATTTTGTTGCGAAAGGTGAGACAAATACCTTACAAGAAATTCTAGATATGTTGGAAACTTATGAGCTAGACATGGAAATGTCTAAGACATTGACAATAGTTGAAGCTGACTCAAGTGCGAATCAAGATGCTTATAAGATGAAAGGAATTATTGAAGAAAGGAAGGATGTTTGTCCTCACTGTGGAAATCCTAGACACTAGAGGAAACATTGCAAGGTTTTCTTGGAGAAAAAGAAATCTAAGTCTTCTTCTAAAGGTATGTACATGATTGAAATCAATATTTCTCCTATTACATCTTGGGTCATTGACACAAGATGTGGTTCTCATATTTGTACTTCTGTGTAGGGACTACGGCAGAGTAGACTGCTCGGTTGAGGAGATTTTTAGAGTAGTTGCCCTAGAGCCAATCAATTATTGTAGTATTGACTCTTTGTAAGAATGTTTATTTATCAATAAAAGGCTTTTTCTTCTATATCGTATAATTCATAATTGTATGTATTGATATATGCCTTTAGGATGGTATAACCGTGAGGAGGGTATCGAGTGTTTCAAATATTGACAGTGAGAACCCTATGATCACATATGGTGGCCATTCTAGAAATTTCCGTAGCCCTAGTACTATTCTGACCAAGGACACAGATAATATGGTGAGGCTATTATAGTGTTGAATGACACCATCGCAAGGCAGTGATTGATCTCACTTGTCAAGGTTGTTTGTTGACAACCTGGTGCAGCACATGGGTGCTTGCCATAGGCAAGTTCACCGAATAGACCCACCAAAGGATTCCACATATAGAAGGTAACCCCAATGTCTGTGGAATAAATCCGCTAATGGATGGTGGTGCATGTGATCCTTAGACTTGAGATCATTGGAGCGCCTTGTGCACTAATTGATGCGGTTTGGCACTAGCCTAATGTAGTTCTACTTAGAACTATCAAAACGGTAGTGATTAGCTACATCGAGACTATGGTGGATCGATAGAAGATTCATTATTATCAGGTACGAGAGAAATTATCTCGTTGAGTAATTCGATGGATGGCAACGACATTAAATTTGTGGCCATAGTGGGATTGAGTTGTAGCTTAATCCAATCTATTCTGGTCGTTGGTCTAATAACCGAATACCAAGATATCAAGGATATCCAAGGTTGACACTACTTCTATGCCTCGGCCTTGATAAGATAATAGATGATGAAAAGATTGAATTGCACGATAATTATATCATTGATAGGTAGCGGTTTCTCTGAATTTGAATCTATCAGGTGACCATGTTGCTTGGCTAGAAACCAATCTTGGTCTTTGTCTAGTGGGATGATTGATTGATTGTCAATCATGATACAATTCACTGCCGATATGATGAGGAGCCTTCAGGTCGCACACATAGAAGACAGATTAAGAATAAGATAAGTGAGAGGGGCATTTTTGTCATTTATGATGAAAGGTTATTTTCATCATTTATTATTAATATTGATAATATGAAATTCAAATTTGATTTTAAATTTGAATTGAAATGCCTCGTTTGGTAACAATGGGAATCTATTCCAAGTTGGAATAGGGTTTTAGTGTGCACTATTTAAGTGCTACTAAAAATTAAATGAATTAAGAATTCTAAAATTGAAAAACCCTAGCTAGCCCTCTCTCTCCCTCTATCAAACGTGAGCCTCTTTTGTGAGAGAAAGAATTTTTCTCCTAAGGAAAAATTATGTAGAAATTTTCTTAAAGTTGTGAGATTTTGCAAGTCTATAAAATCTCTCAACAGTGTTTGTCCTATCTTCGTGTGGATACCGTGAGTGCACTTCTACTTTGAAGTGGTAGCAATTCCAACCTTAAATCGAAGGAGCCTTCAATGCTGGTATGAAACTTTACATCTTTTGATTCGGTTGTTTTAATAAAATAACGTAAATCGGCATAAGGCTCTTGTTTAAAGGTTTGTGGATCTTTAAAATTTTTAATTTCTGCTGCGTTTAATAGATTCGTAAACTTACAGTGGTATTAGGGCCTCTTATGTACGATTACATTATTTTTAATTGTCGATTGATTTATTGATGTCGATGATGTATGTTTATGGTTTTAATTCGGTCATTAAAATCTGAAAATTTGCTAATATGTTTGGTTGAAATATTGTGCTGTATTTTTGCATCTTTTTGTTTCAAGATTAGCAAAATCAAATAAAATTTGATTTCAGGTGTTGGATGAGACAACTGTTAGGGGTGTTGGTGGCTGCCCTAAAAAGTCAGCTACTGCGAAGAGGAGTAGTAATGCACAAATGCGCGCTACTAGGGCAGCAAAGTGCATGGCGTTTGGGCGCCTTGCAGCACATAGCAGCACCGCTGTTGGGTGCTACTTGGTGTCAAGGAGGTGGCTGCATGTCAAGCTAGTGTCTGCTGGTAGCAGCAACGACCTCTTTACGGCGACGTGCAACAGTGTGCTACTGGTTTCTCCCTCTTTTGCCTCGCTAGAGGTGGCCCTATGGTGGCCAAGTGCTCACCTGCACTTGGCCTTGGCTGACACTTGGTTTTTCAGCCAAGTGCTCGATATGGTATGCATGAGAATGCATGTCAAATCTAGAAAAATGGGATAACCCACGGAAAGATGCAAAAGGGCCAAATTTTGGGCTCTTTTGCATTGTTGTATGATAAAGAAAATCCAGAATTTTTTTTGACATATGTTGCTGCGTATTAGGAATATTCTAAAGTCCCAATTGTGTGAGGCCCAAATCCAATGGGTTAAATTGTAATTTTTCAAAATTGTTGGACCTAAAAAATGTTGCTAAACATCAAGGGGTAATTCGTAATTTACCAAACCAAATCGAAATCTAATTTTAATTGTTCTATGCATGATTCTTGTATGTGAATATGCAAAAGCCTTTGCATCTAGTTTAATTTTGGGTAAGGTAATTTGAAATTAGGACTTACGTGCCCTGCCTTTCTCTATTATCTCCATTGTACTTCTATCTCTCATCTCACTCCCCTCGAATGTAACTCGAGTTTTCTTTTCAAATATGTAAAATTGGATTTGTAATTTTATTTTGAAAGTTGTGGAATGTTCGAGAAGAAGAAGCGAAGGAAGAAAAAGGTGAATTACTTGAAGTATCCAAAGTTGTAATTAAACCTAGGTTGACCTACCGATTCCTCTAGGCTCGGGGAATCAATTTTAGTTAAGGCTATGCACCAACACGTTTATTTTACGATTAGTATGCATGCTAAGGGTGTATGTTATGACTATAACATGCTAAACAAGATAAAACTTGTGAGACACACAAAATAAAAATCCCTCGATAAAGTATATTAAGTCAATCAATAAAAGGCTTCCATCACCATGAGTTTAATCAAATCACTGTTCGCCGGAACCTTGTTCACCAAAGCGAAGGGTACGCTTCTACCTTAGGAGGTTAAACTTCATTGGAGTTTTCCTTAATGGTGATGGGTTGACTAAAAATGATGAGTTTTGCTTGTTTGCCAAAGCGAAGGTTGATAAGCTCATCATAGGCAAAGAAAAGTATACATGTTATGTGTACATGGTGACATGTAGTGTCTATTTAGCTAATACTAAGAATTACACTTGAGAACAACGGTTGGTGCCATTGAATTGTGTAATTGGCTTGTTGGCTTGGTTTACATTAGAGGTTGGTAGTTTAAGCTATCAACTAGTGTAAGTTAAGTTTGTTGGCCTACCTAATCAAACCATTTTGGCTTGTTCGCCAAAGTGAAGGTATGAAATAGGCTAGATGGGATCTCAGCCCACTAGAAAAACCAACGGGCTTTCCCAAGTTAATAGTGAGGGCTATTGGCTTGAGGAAAATAGTGGGAGAAATTATTTAATAAAAGACCTTATTAAATAAAAATAAACATTATTATTTGTTTTTCTACACTTGTAGAATCATAAAATGAGCAACAACAGCCTTACAATGCATTCGATAATCAACACAGCCTGGATGGTAGTAATTTTTCAAATTGGTAGAGAGATCTTTGGATTGTACTTAAGTTTGAAAGCAAAATGTATACCATCGATCAGGCTTTACCTAAAGAGCATGGTGATGATATCACCCGAGAACAGTGAAATGTTTGCCAAAAACGTCTGGATGATACTAACATTAAGTTAGCATCAATAACACCTTAATTGCAAAAGCAATATGAAAAACATGGATCCTTCTACCATGATTTTATACCTTTAACATAATGAGAGGTATGAGGTGTCGAAACAACTGTTAAGATGCAAAATGTATAAGGGTGCTGAATTTGGCCCTCATGTACTCAAGATGATTGGTTACATTGAAAGGCTTGAGACTTTAGGTTGTGGTTTGGACAATGACTTGGCAATTGACTTAGCCTTGCAATCCTTACCCAATTCTTATTCTTAGCCTTGCAACCCCAAAATGATGCCAGTAGATCACTAAAACTCACCACGGACCTATTCGTATCAATAAGACCTTATCTGTGACTCACATACTTAACCATGTGTTGTTAAAGTCTGTGGATAAGACTCCATTTGAACTATGGAGTGGGCTAAAGCCCAACTTGTCTTATCTGAAGATTTGGGGTTGCAAAGCTTATGTCAAAGAAATTAGCTTGGAAAAAGCTGGGCCCAAAGTCTAATAAATATATATTTGTGGTGTATCCTAAGGAGACAAAAGGATACTATTTCTACCACCCAGAAGAGCACAAAGTTTTTGTCGCTCGTACTGGTGTCTTATTAGAGAAGGAATTTCTTTTAAGAGGCACTAGTGGGAGAAATATAGAACTCGATGAAGTTCTAGTACCACAAGATATATTAGACGAAGGATGGGATGATGTGCCACAAGAAATGGTTGAACATTGCGAGGAGGTTACTCCATAATCAATGGATCAAAGTGAACCACCTCAAGTAGCACAAGAGCTATGTAGGTCTGGAAGAGTACGTCATGAGCCCGAGAGATATGGTTTTCTCATGACTCAGCATGGCGACATACCAGTCTACTGAGACAATGAACCCAAAACCTATGATGATGCTATATCGGATCCAGATTCTATTAAATGGCCTAAAGCCATGAAATCCGAGATGCACTCCATGTACCAGAACCCCGTATGGCTAGTGGATCCACCTGAAGGGGTAAAACCCATAGGGTGTAAATGGGTCTTCAAGAAGAAGACTGAAATGGATGGCAAGGTGCATACCTATAAGGCACGACTGGTTGCCAAAGGTTTCAAACAAATTCATCACATTGACTATGAAGAAACCTTTTCACCGGTTGCCATGATTAAGTCTATCTGGATTATGCTTGCGATTATTGCATATCAAGACTATGAGATTTGGTAGATGGTGTAAGTAAATTGATGGGGTAAATGCAATGGAAAACAAAATTTTTTCATGTCGATTACTCTGATGAACCCAAGATCAAGGTCTAATATATATATATTTTACATGTTTAAATTGAAATAACATAAAACCAAACAAGGATCGGATCATACCAGAGTTTTGAGGCTTCGTCAATATCTGTGAACGCGATCTCACTACCGATCCAAGTGTAGGACCGAACTCATGTCATCCACACGAAGATAGTACAATAGAGACCAAAGATTGGTTTTGTTAGAACCAATCCTTGGCTTTAAGGTTTCAAGGTTTGGAAGAAATAGTGAAAAGAAAAGAAGAAAAGATAAATATTTCTCTCTCAAATTCACTCCCTTGGCCAAAATGAATGAGAATCAATGAAAACCTATTTTGCTTTTCATTATATAGAAAAGCCAAATATCAATTCCACTCCCAAAGTTTAACAACAACCCAAGATTAGGTGGAATTACGCAGAGGTCCCTGTTTAATTATTTAATTAAATATTAATATAAATATAAATATTAACTTCAATAATTAAACTCATAAATTTGCTAAATTATTTCAATAAAATTGGACATAGGCAACAACCTCAGTAAATTGAATTACACAGCAAAGTTACCAATATGCCCTTTTGTCTAAAAGACAAAAATACCCTTCCATAGTTAACCACCCTTAAACTGTCTTCTGAGTGTATGACCCGTAGGCTCCTCATCATACCGACAGTGAGTAGAATTGCGATTGACACCAATCAATTGTCTCACTACACAAAGACCAAGATTAGCCCCTAGCAAGGCATCATGGCCACCCGATAGATCAGATTCAGCGAAATAGCTACCTGTCAATGATATGGTTACCGTGCAATCAAATCCTTTCATCATCTGTTATCTCATCGAGACTAAGGTATATAAATAGTGTCAATCTCAGTTATCCTCGATATATTTGTATTCAATTACTAGAACAATGACCGAAATAATAAATTAGATTGAGCAACAACTCAATCCCACTATGATCACAGATTTACTGTCATTGTCATTAACTGAATTGCACCGTGAGATAACTTCTCTCGTACCTGGGAGTGATGAATCCTCTATCAATCCACCATAGTCTTGATACACTCCTCGATGCAGCCAATCACTACTGTATTGATAGCTCTAAATAGAATTGCGTTGGGCTAGTGTCAAACTACACCAATTGGTACACAAGGCACTTCAAGGATCTCAAGTCTAACGATCACATGCACCACCATTCGTTAGAAGATTTGTTCCGTAGACATTGGGGTTACCATCTATATGGAATTCTTTGGTAGGTCAATCTAGTGAACTTGCCTACAGCAAGCACCCATGTGTTGTACCAAGTTGTCGGCAAACAACCTTGACAAGTGAGATTAGTCACTGCCTTTCGACAGGGTCGTTCAACACTATGATAGCCTTACCATATTATCTGTGTCACTGGTTAGAATAATACTGGGGCTACGGACATTTCTAGAATGGCCACCAGATGTGCTCATAGGGTTCTCACTATCAAGATTTAAAACACTTGATACCCTCATCACGGTTCTACCATCCTAAGGACATATATCAGTACATGCAACTATGATTCACATGATATAGTAGATAATGCCTTTTATTGATTAATAAACATCATTACAAAGAGTCAATTCCACAATAATTGATTGGCTCAAGGGCACCTACTCCAATAATCTCCCACTTGCACTATAGCAAATCATCCATGTATTTAACATCTAATGACCCAAGTGCCCATCATGCTTCTATTACAACAGAAACTTCAACAGTGGGTTAATAGGTATTCTACAAATCTGCACATTCTCTTTCTGATCGATCTCTTAGATCAGATTGAACCACTAAGTAATTGTTTGGATTACTGGCAAGACCATGATTCCTCAGCCACAACAATGGCTCCATTATTATCGGAGTAGAACTTTACTGGATCAGCAATCCTTGGAACCACATCAAGTTTAGTAATGAACTTCTTGATCCAAAGTGCCTACACGATTGCATTAAATAATGCGATATACGTAGCATCAGTTGTAGAATTCACTGTAGTACTCTGATTCAAGCTCTTCCAACTCACTACAACTCTATTGAGACAAAATTTCAAGCGAAAATCATCTTTATCCATTTGGAAAATAGCATCACTGTATCCTCTTATAGTGAGCTCATCTTCCCCTCTATGATCCAAGAACATATCCTTAGTCCTCTTCAGATATTTAAGGATGTCCATTGACACTCATCCAGTGTCACTCACTTGGATCTGATTGATGTCTTCTACAAGTGCTGAATGCATATAAGAGATCAATCTAAGTACATATCATCACATTGCTCCATTGGATCCGATTAATATCTTCTACAAGTGCTTAATGCACATGAGATATCAATCTGAGCATACAACATGGTATCGCTCAGTTGGATTTGATTGATATCCACTACAAGTGCTTAATGCACATGAGACATCAATTCGAGCATACAACGTGGCATTGCTCACTTGAATTTGATTGATATCCACTACAAGTGCTTGATGCACATTAGACATCAATCTGAGCATACAATATGGCATTGCTCATTTGGATTCGATTGATATCCATTACAAGTGCTTAATACACATTAGATATCAATCTGAGTATACAAGATGGATCCACTTACTAAAGCATGTGGGATCTTCTTCATTCTATCTCCCTCATCATGTGGTTTAGGACACATATCCTTACAGAGATAGACACCATGTGCCAGTGGAAGAAATCCCTTCTTGGATTCTTCCATACTGAATATGTTCAGTACCTTGCCTATATACTCTAACTTAGGCTAAGCAACCTACCCGATCTACCATGGTAGATCTTTATTCCGAGATGTGGGCTGTTTCTCCTAAGTCCTTCATGGAGAAGCACTTGGATAAACAAGTCTTTACTGATTGCAAGTTCAGTATATCATTCCCGATCAAAAGTATGTCATCGACATACAACACTAGGAATGCCATATTGTATGCTCAAATTGATGTCTAATGTGCATCAAGCACTTTTCTAGATCCTTGAAGCTTGGTTGAGTTCATATATGGACCTCTGCAACTTGCATATCATTTTAGCTTGTCCATTAACAATGAAACCATCGGGTTGTCATACACACATCCTCTTCAAGGTTTCCATTTAGGAAAGCCATTTTGACATTCATTTGCCAAATCTCATAATCATTAGCTTGTCCATCGAGAATGAAACCATCGGGCTATGCCATACACACATCCTCTTCAAGGTTTACGTTCAGGAAAGCTGTTTTGACATCCATTTGCCAAATTTTATAGTCATGATATGCAGCAATCGCAAGCATAATCTAAATGGATTTAATTATGGCAACTGGCAAAAGGTTTCTTCATAGTCAATACCATGAATTTGTATGAAACCTTTGGCAACCAATCGTGCCTTATAGGTATGCACTTTGCTATCCATGTCAGTCTTCTTCTTGACGACCCATTTACACCCTATGGGTTTTACCCCTTTAGGTGAATCCACTAGAAACTATGACTGGTTCTGGTATATGGAGTCCATCTCAGATTTTATGGCTTTAAGCCATTTAACAGAATCTGGATCCGATACACCTTCATCGTAGGCTCTGGGTTCATTGTCTTGGTAGACCAGTACGGCACCATGTTGAGTCACCAGAAAACCATATCTCTCGGCCTCACGACGTACTCTCCCAGATCTACATAGTTCCTGTGCTACCTAAAGTGGTTCACTTTGATCCACAATTGTAGAGTAACCTCCTCACAATGTTCAACCACCTCTTGTGGCACATCATCCCGTCCTTTGTCTAATGTATCTTGTGGTTCCAAAACTTCATCGAGTTCTACTTTTCTCTCACTAGTACTTCTTAGAAAATTCTTTTTCCAAGAAGACACTAGTACGAGCGACAAAAAGTTTTGTGCTCTTTTGGATGGTAGAAATAATATCCTTTGGTCTCCTCAAGATACCCCACAAATATACATTTATAGAATTTCGGGCCCAACTTGTTCGAAGTCAATTTCTTGACATAAGCTTCACAACCCCAAATCCTTAGATAAGACAAGTTGGGCTTTCCGCACTCCATTGTTCATATGGAGTCTTATCTACAGACCTTGACGACACACTGCTCAGTGCGTGAGTCGTAGTCTCTAAGGCATAACCCCAGAACTATATGAGTAGATCACTAAAAACTCATCATGGACCTAACTATTTCATGTAAGGTCTTATTGCTCCTTTTAGATACACCATTATGATGGGGTGTATAGGGAGAGGCATGTTTTAATACTATCCCACATTCCTTAAGGTATGTTTAACTCAACTTGCCTTAGTTGGCATAGTTGTCAGTTTGAGATTATCCTCATTGTCTATTTTAAGAACATATTATTATGAAACAGTTCCACAAAGAATATTATTTACCCTTAAGGAAATTAATCCATTCGTAAAGTAATATTCTCGTCTGTCTTATGTGGACACAAAAATATAATTTCTAGAAACAGAAGAAATATCATAATAATCAACAAGTTCCAAGAAACAAGCCTGTAGGCAAGATCAGACGATAAGATCCTAGAGCAAATGCAGCACCACGTGCTTCATTTCCAATTGGTAGGTCCACCTCTCCCTCGGTGAGCAATCTACTCTACCATAGTCTCTGCACATTAGTCAAATGTGAGTACCACATCTTGTGTAAGTGACGCAAGATGTTGACAGGAGAAGTTAATCTCACGAACGTGTTAGAGTAGATGCCCTAGAGCCAATCAATTATTGTAGAATTGACTCTTTGTAATAATGTTCATTAATCAATAATAAAAGGCATTTTATTCTATATTGCGTAAATCATTATTATTGCAATATGTATTGATATATGTCCTTAGAATGGTAGAACCGTGACGAGGGTATCAAGTGTTTCAAATCTTGATAGTGAGAACCCTATGAGCACATATGGTGGCCATTCAAGAAACTTCCGTAGCCCCAATATTATTCTGAACTAAGGGCATAGATAATACGATAAAGCTATCATAGTGTTGAACGACCCTGTCAAAAGGCAGTGACTGATCTCACTTGTCAAGGTTATTTGGTGACAACCTGGTACAACATATGGGCGCTTGCTGTAGGCAAATACACCGCAGCAAGTTCACTGTACTGACCCACCTAAGGATTCCATATGGATGGTAACCCTAGTGTCTATGGAACAAATCCTCTAACGAATGGTGGTGCGTGTGATCCTTAGATTTGAGATCACCGGAGCGCCTTGTGCACCGATTGGTGCAGTTTGACACTAGCCTAATGCAATTCTATTCAGAGCTGTCAATACGGTGGTGATTGACTGCATCAGGGAGTGTATCAAGACTATGGTGGATAGACAGAGGATTTATCAACCCCCGGGTACGGGAGAAGTTATCTCACGGCGCAATTCAGTATATGGCAATGACACTAAAACTGTGGCCACAATGGGATTGAGTTGTTGCTCTATCCAGTTTATAATACAGGTCATTGGTCCAGAAACTGAATACATTATATCGAGAGTAACCAAAGGTTGACACTATTTATATGCCTTCATCTCATCGAGATAACGTATGATGAAAGGATTGAATTGTACGGTAACCATATCGTTCATAGGTAGCTACTTTGCTGAATCCGAATCTATCAGGTGGCCATGATGCATTGCTAGGGGCCAATCTTGGTTTTTGTATTAGTGAGAAGATTAATTGGTGTTAATCGTGATACTATACTCTGCCGGTATGATGAGGAACCTATGGGTCACACACATAGAAGATAATTTAAGACTCAAGAAGAGAGAAAGGCGTTTTTGTCTTTTTAGGTGAAAGGGTATTTTGGTAATTTCACAATGCAATTAAATTTGCTGAGGTTGTAGCCTTTATTTAATTTATTAAAAAAATTAAATAAGTGAAATTACGTTTAAATATGTGTTCGCATATATTTAATTAAATCATCATTATTGTTAAATGTTAATATATAGATTAAATATATATTAATTGCTTTTAAATTGAAGATAATGATGAATTAAAATAAATATCTAATTGGGAGTGTTTGGTAACATGGGGTGTTTGGGTTGGAGCCCAAGCCTATTCCATATGGGAATAGGGCATTAAAGTATCACTATAAAAGAAAATGTTTCTTTGTAAAATGTGTTAGATTATTCATTAGTTCATTTTTCATTGTAAAAGAGATATACACACAGCCCCATTTACTCTCCCACGGCAGTATTTCATTTTGCCCAAAAATCAATTCATTTGATTTTTCTTCTTTAATCTTAAAGCTAAGGAAGATCTAGCAAATCCCCCCTTAGTTCTTTGTGATTGTCTTCGTGTGGACTACGTGGGTTCGATCCTACACTTGGGTTGGTAGCAAAAATGTTCATTGACAAATTTGGAGAAGCCTCCAAACGTGCGCATGTTTTTCTAAACTCATGATTAATTTTTCTATAGATTTCTACTTTAACATAAACTGTAAAATTATACCTTTGATCTTGGCTTTTTGGAACGATCCTTGTATTATGATTTTGTTTTCCGCTGCGTATATGGACTGTTTCCTAACAGTGGTATCAGAGCCTAGGATACCAAATTTTACAGTTTTTTATGTGGATGGTTGATAACATGTATTTGATGATATTATGTTGCCTTATAAAATCTGCCTTAAAATCATGTTTTAAGAAATTTATTAATCGATTAATTTAATTTGTTGATGATCTGCAAGTTTAGTATATTCGTGATGGATTTTTGGTTGAAATCAGTGTGTATGATTGATTGAAAATCCGTTTGGAGTGTATATGGTTACTGTATGAACAGATCCGGAGCTACAAATCTGTGTACGCTTGCCGCGGCGATATAACCCATCACTACAACGAGTGTTATTCACGCTCACACTAGTAACGAAACCAGTGCTCGCCGTAGCGATCCTTTGCATCGCCGCGACGATCGTCCTTTGGACGAGTGCTATACGAAAATAGCGCTTGTCGCGACGATATAAATTATCGCCGCGATGATCGTCCTTAGAGCGTGGACGCCAGCATAGCTAACGCATGCCGCGACAATCTTACTCATCGCCGTAGCGAGCATACTTTCGAGTACACAAGGGCCAAAATGTAAAGTTTCAAAACTTTTAGACCAAATGCAGATTTGCAAATTGTCAGGGGTAAAATAATTAACCCACAAATTTCAAAAATTGATTGTTTTTGAAATGTATGCTTTGTACTTGTTTGTATATTGCATGGTGCCCGATACATGTGCCTTAGATCTAAGGGTGAATGTTTTAAAATTTTTGGGTTTGTATGGTTGTAAATTTATTAAATAGGGCATGTGTGTCCTGCCTTTCTCCTCTTCTCAATATACATTCTCTTCTCATCTCATTCCCCTTGAATGTAAATCGAGGTTTTTAAATTTATTGATGTAAAGAATTTGTATAATTATTTTTATTGTAAATTTAGACTGATGTTTTTGTAATGTACTTAAAGACGGAGCAAAGAACGAGGCAACCATACTTGAAGACTCAAGATGTTTATTGCAGGACCCCTAGGTGACCCACCGATTCCTCTAGGCTTGAGGAAATCGGTTTTAGCTGGGCCATGTACCAGCATGTATTATATTATGTTTAGAATGCATGCTAAGGTTGTATGTTCAATAACATGCCAAACAATGTCATTCTAACAAAGATAATAATCTGATGCGACATGAAATAAAAACCCTCAATTAAAGTATATTAAGTCACATGTGCCTTCCATCACCATGGTTTTAATCAAACCACTGTTCGTCTAAACCTTGTTCGCCAAAGAAAAGGGTACACTTCTACCAGTGGGAGGTTAAAATGCATTAGAGTTTTCCTTAATGGTGATGGGTCGATTTAAAATGACGGTTTTGCTTGTTTGCCAAAGCGAAAGTTGATAAACGCATCATAGGCATAGTAGAGTAGTACACATATTATGTGTACGTGGTGACATGTAGTGTCCACTCTACTAATACTGAGAATCACACTTGAGGACAATGGTTGGAGCCATTGGATTGTGTGATTGGCTTGTTGGCTTTTTCACATTTGAGGTTGATAGTAGGAGCTATCAGTTGGTGTGGATTAAGTTTGTTGGCCTACCTAATCAAACTCATTTTGGCTTGTTCACCAAAGGGAAGGTTTGAAATGGGCCGGATGGGATCTGATGCGTGTTTCTTACAACATGCAATATGTAGCAAGTATACTAATCGCACAAGTAATAACATGATGAGTAAAGTATTGTTCCCACAAGGATTATTAGCTAAGCACTAAGTTTCCTAATGTTATCAAGTTGAAGCAAACGACTTCTTGGATTGATGGGAGCTAATTGCAATTAAACTTAACAATAAATTTTAAACTAAAATTTAACTAAGAGTGCAATATTAAAACACGGATAATCAATTCAAGTAAAACAGGTAGGGTTTTGACTTCATTTGGATTTTATGGGTTAAACCTAAAAATTACACTATAATCACATTCATACGCAATGGTTGTAAATCGAACTCACTAAGATGTTAAACATACCCTCTCGGGCTATGTTTTCCTATTCATCCTTATTAACCTTCCGCACCCAACAATTTGAAGGTTAACAATTCCAAACTCCTTAAGCAAAAAGAATCCTACAATGATTTCATTAATTCTTGAATCTATCTCTAGCATCCAGTATTATAATGGTGATTACCCAAGAAGCCTAACATGAGTCATTTCTCAATCTCATCATGTTCATCACAATAACCATAAAAACTCAGAGTAAACACACAACCAAAGCATACTCATATGAAAATAAAACAATCAAACACTTAACCCATTAAAAATCTAAACTACAATCAAAACCCTAACCCAAAAATGGTTAGTTCATAGCTAAATTAACAATACAAAAACGAAAAACACAAATAATCAAGTTCAACATAATGAAACTGAGATAAAAGATAAGAAATCTCCCCAAAAGATGAATCCTTTAGTTAGAATCGAATCTTCACCCTTGTTACAATCCAAAATCGCATCAAAAACTCATCCAAAGAATATGTAAAAGCTGTTTAACCTAAAAACGAAGACCCTTGGACAAAAGGCTTAGTTTTCCTTTTATACCTTGCCCAAAAACACGCACAAAGTAAAACTGTGCGTTTAACAAAACTGCAAATAATGACCGTCGCCGCGGCGAAGAAGAGTTCTTCGCCGCGGCGAAGAAAGAAACATATATGGAGCAGTTCGGCGCTTCGCGCAAGAAGGACAAATTCTTGGGGATTGGGCGAAGCTATTTGACGAGTTTTGAAATTAAAAAACTGCCACTCTGCTTGCTTCTTCGATTCCTTCTTCGATTCTCGATGCTCTCCCTTTGGAACAAGCCTCATCGTGCTTTATCCCTCCTTGAACTCTCTTAACTTCTGAGATCCACTAACTTTTGAGTCAAAAACTTCCAATTTTGTCCTTATTTGCATAAATTGTCCATTTTAACTGAAACACAAAATGTAAAGAATTAAACAACAATTGGTCAAAATGCACCACAAAGTACTTGAAATCCGAATAAAAAGACTAAAGAAAATTGTATAATCCACAGATTATCAAATACCCCCAAACTAAAGATATGATCGTCCCCGAGCATACGGTACAAAACCAATGAAAACAAAAACATAAACAATGACGAAAACACAAAACACAACAAAACTGGAAAATGAACAAAACTAACAAGACTCAAATTCAACAAACAAATTGCCTAGAAATTGCACAAGCCTCAAAAGTTGTTGAAAAATTATAATAAGGAAATATTCAACACTCCAAGAAGTTATAAGCATTATCGACAGTCTTCCTCAATCGGTCCACCAAGTAGGTGATCCCCACCTCAATCCACATTTCAACTTTCCAGATTATTTTATGCAAAAATGTAAAGTTTATCAAATGGTGACGGACTCCATAAGCCTAAATATCGAACTACTCTCCACTAATGAGGACTAAACAAAAATGAGAATCAAAAGGTCTTTAAAAGGTTGTAACGTTAGGCTCGGTTAGTGGGTTCCAACAAAAAGGATAGGAATCACAAAGTAAGAAAACTCGGTTTTCCTAATGCAAACGCTAACGTCTAATCGAACTCCACTTCTTCTTAACCACCAATTGAAATGTCTGCTAATTCACCACCCTCGAAACTTTCATTTTTCTTATTCCCGAAACCATAAATGCAGAGGAGCTTCGTTTAAGGTGTACGTGGCGTTGTTACACCGAGAGGTTGCCAATGTCTTTGCTAGGCGCGGGTTTTTAAGGCGGGAATTTCGGTTTCCAGTAGTATACCCTTAAACGAAAATTCTTTTTTTTTTTTTTTTTTTTTTTTTTAACAAAGCATAAAACAACAATTCAATTGAATTGAGGTGACTACCTCTTTTATTTTTATTTCTCTTCTCCCAACCCCCAAACTATTCTTTTGGCTTATTCGTACAACTCTTTTGTAACAACTGCTGAAAACTAGTACAATGCATGCATAATAACAATAGAAAATTGGGCCCAAAGTTTTCTTTTCATTTCAATTCATATGTCTTTTATACACAAAGAGTACTGTTTACAAAAATTCATTTTAAAAGACAAAACAGGGGGAAACAAAGGTAGCTATTGCTCCTCGCTTGCCGACGCCCTCCGACCGCATCATCACCTAGATCCTGCATCCACAAAGGAAAATAACGGGGTGAGCACAAAATAATGCTCAGTAAGTAAAACCCTCTATCTGTCTGTCCCCGTATGTATCACACGTAGTTCTTTCCTTATACTATTTCTGTTTCTATTTCTGTTTCTACTAAACAGCATGGCCTCATCTTACCAGAGGTACGGCCGGATGGCGTTCACACAAAGACCATCTCACTCTCCATGACTATCGGGTGGAATTCACACAGACCAACCCGTTTCTTAGTGACTACCGAGTGGGGATCACAAAGCACCTACCGGTTTTTCCTAACTATCGGGTGGAGACCACTTAGCACCTACCCGTTTCTCATGACTTTTGGGTAACGATCACCAAGCATTAACCCGTCTCTAATCACTGTCGGGTGATGATCACAAAGCATCAACTCACTTCTACTAAATGTTGGATGATGATCACAAAGCATCAACCCACTTATCTAACAACTAACCGGGTAGTGGTCACAAAGCATCTACCCATTTCTACTACTCATCGGGTGACGATCACAAAGAATCGACCCATCTCTAAGGGCTATTCGGGTGGTGATCACAAAGCATCAACCTGATTCCCATAACTATCGGGTGATGATCACAAAGCATCGACCCATCTATTCTACTCTTCTAATTCACTCTATTCTAGCATTTCTCATTCTCTATACTCTTAGAGTAGTTGCATGCATCCACCAAGCTCTCTACTCATAGGGTAATTGCATACACAATTTTCCTACCCTTTCTTCGGTCACTTTTCAATGCACAATTAGTGCCTATGGATGGTTCATCTCCACTAATGCACTTATGAAATGCTAACATGCAATGTTGCAAGAATTAAGGTTCACTACTCATACTCAAACCTCTATTAGGCATTTCATCAAACAACTCATGTGCACTATAAAACTCTACTATAGCAATGAGTCTAAATCCTTTTCTAACCATCCAAAATGGGGAGAAACCCCTTCACATAGCCACAAAACCTGTCAAAGAAAGCACTTCCAAAAAGGGATTCACAATACCCCTTCAATTCCATCTCAAACTACCTTTCCAACCCAACATCTCATTTCTCATATTTGCAAGGTCTAAACATTCACAAAGCATAGAAATCTCTATTTAAACCTCCATACATGGCATATCACATGTATATCACATACATACATCATTTCTACCAAAACCCTAATCAAGAGAATTCTTAAATCTCAACTTGGGTTGGGGTTTACTTACCTTGTTATGGAGAGACTTCACCAACTCTTCCTTTCACTTGGTTTGCTTGACTTTTCCTGTACTCTTAACCAAAAGAACAAAAACCCTCAAATTTCAATATATCATAAAACTCACAAATCACACAACTTAAGTAGGAATCCTTACCTTAGGAAGCCTTAGGTTGCTTTTCTACCACAAATCACTTCAAAAATCCCTTGGAACTCCTTGATCAAAGAAAAGAGAAGTTGAGAGGAACAAGAATGGAGAGTTGCGTTTTTGGAGAAGAAGAATGAGGGTTTGCTAACTCTTAATTCCTTTTAATGAAATTTATACCCAAGCATTCCCATTTTGCCCTTACTCTTCTTTGGGAATTCCATCTATATCCTTTGATTCATTACAAACTCACCCCCATATCAACATATTCTCCATGAAAAATCCTTACAATTTACTCCCCACTTTTCCTGCTAATTAGGGGTAGAATGGTCAAATTGCCCTTAGGGAAGAAAATATCTAAAACTTAACAAACAATTTAATCGGCCCTCGCGCGCGGCGGAAGGCAACTTGTCGCCGGCGAAACTATCCAGCAGCTTCCCCCGTGGCTTCAACATCTCTTCGCCGCGGCGAAGATTCTTCTTTGCCCCGGCGAAGCACGGCAGACTGAACTTCTTCTGTTTTCAACCAATTTCAGGGCAAGTATACAACACAACACTCAATATTACCAAAAACCAACTTAAATAAGAGCAAAGGAAGAAACAACAACTACGTACCTCAAGTGGGGCATTACATCTTTCGTTTGCATTAGGACCAAATTCTCCTAAGGGTACGATAAAGTGTTTAGGGCATAAGGATTGGACAATTATGTTATTTTCCAAGAAAAAAGTAAAACAATAAAATTTAAACAGCTCAAATGGGTGACTATGGGAAATTAATTTCATGGGTCGGCTAGAAAGGCTCAAACGTTTCGAACAAATGCCTAAATCATCTTCTCAACCATGTCTAATCCTAGAATTTCGCCTCAAGCACTTCTCTACTAGGTTCTAGAGTCCACCAACATTATCAAACTTCGCCTAATCACATAAAATGAATCTAAGCATGCGAAAAAAATGAAAATGGTGGTTGAACCACCTCAACAAACCTCAATCAAAATCCAGTCAATAAACATAAACTTGAAGCAATGCTTAACATTTCTCAACAATAAAATTTCAACAACCCAATTCTCATCACTAATTTGTACACTTCATCATCGGCAAACAAACAACTAAAAAAAACAATACCTAAAAAAAATCTATTTTTTTTTTTTTCAGTTTAAGGTGTACGTGGCGTTGTTAAACCGAGTCGCCAATCTTGTAGGCGCACGGGTTTCCAGCCAATATACCCTTAAACTAGTTTTTTTTTTTTTCTTTTTAAATTCTATTTCCTACCCCCCCAACTAAACATAACATTGTCCCCAATGTTCCATTATGCAAAAATCAGGAATAGAAAATACTAAAAACAACAAAGGTACGAGAATGCTCCCTGGTTAATTCGTGAAGTGTCGCTCCACAATGAACACCCAGTCTCGGACTTTTCATCCCCCATAATCTGTCAAAACAATTAAAATTGTGGTGTCCCTTAGGTTAGCAAAAATTCACAACTAACTTGAAAATATTACATCCTAATCTCGCCCCTTCAACAATCTACGAATTAAAAGCAACAACTAACAACTAAACAACTAAACAAAATCCAAAACCAAAACAAAACTGAGTTCAATGTTTCAAATGGACACAAAATTAAATGAAAACAAATAAACAAAATCAAAATCAAAACAGGTGCTCTGGTTCAATCTTGTTCTTCCTCATCTTCCTCATCTTCCTCTTCTTCCTCGGAGTCCATCCACTCATCCGAGTTCCAGTCGGCCCATTGATATGCGAAAGTGTCAACATTGAGCTCCTTGAAGCTATTTGTCAGCAGCTCATGCATCATCTCAAGTCTGCTCTACCATCTAATCCTGACGTCTTTTCATGTATTTCATTAAGCCCATCATTTCCTGCATCATCTCATTTACGTAACCTTTGTGGAGCCGGATGATGTGGCTAGGCTTGTTCTCGCCTTTTGCCCTCGCTTCTTGGTTGCGTAGATTCCGAACGGTCAAGGTGTTTCTTGTAATATTCTGAGTCTAGAATTGGAGCAGCATGAATGCGGTGCTCGTCATCCTGAACCTTGACTCCAGCTTTAAGGCATAGGGCTGTGATGAGATGCGGGAAACCGTAACTTTCGCCCCGCAGTTTTGCTGCTAGCTTGATGCTATTAAAAATCATGTCTCCCACATTAATACTCCCCTTCCGTGGCAATCGAGTAGAAGCGAGCGCTTTCTCATGAGTCACGGTCTTTGAGTGCAATTTTCCCGGCATTAGTTTCGCACAGACAAAGTATTGCCACAGCCGAGCCATCGGTGTCAACTGCGTGCCCTTAAGAGTCTTTTTCTGTTTCTTTGACACTGCCCACTCTGCACCCGGTTTTGCAATAACTGGAAGGATTAAGCTGTCATCAATCTGTGATCTCTTAAACTGCACATACTCATCACTGAGGATTTCAGGGGCAACTAAAAGAAATCATTGATCTCCTTCCCCGTAAATGGCACTTCCTCCTCTCTTACAAAAACAATATCTTCCTTACACTCCGGGAGATTGGCATAGAACTCCCTTACTAGCGGCTCAATAGCCAACTGCTAAGGAGCTGGCAAAAACATGTCCCAACATCTCCCTCTACTCCAGTCAAAGGCCTGAGTAGCGGTTAAATCGCGCTCCGAAATAATCCCCTTATCCTTTCTTTGGATTGCCGCCTCATACCTTTTGTGGGCTTCATCATTCACAAACCGGTTGTCAACACTCTTCCCTTTACTCTTACTCTTGCCCTTGTATGGTTGCTTAACTTTCGGAGCCATTGTTCACAACTTAACTTCAATCCACAAAAAAATTCACCCAAAAGAAAATCAGACCTAGTTGTTCAACACAATTAAGTCAATCCTGCACAACAACCAACACTTCCAAAAATTCACAATTTACCCCCCAAACTTCAAATTTTCAATTCAACACAAACACTCCAAAAATTCAAAACCCACACTCCTAACAATCAGTTAATGCACAAACCTACGCTTCAATCAATATCACAACTCAAAAATCACCCAATAATTCACAAATCAATCGTAATAAAATTCTCGATCTATGATTAGAAACTTGAAATTTTTTCGATAAAAAAGCTTTGGGTTATTGAGATCTTACCAAAATGAAGGAGTATTCGCCACCAATTGAACCGGAAACAACCGAAAATTTTCGTGAGATTTTCGCGAAAATTGTTGTTGAAACGGGTTGTTTTGGTGTTTAGGAATGTTATGGAGTAAGAAAATTGGTTGGAAAAACACTAGGGAAGCAAAAGATGAAAGTTGTGAACATGCAAGGCGGCGTGAAGAATGAAAAAGAAAAAGTGAGTATTTATAGAAAAACTTCGTCGCCGCGGCGATGTTCTTCGTTCATGAACCCTAAAAATTTTCCCAGGTTTCGCGCTTTCTTCGGCCGGGGTGAAAACTTCCCGAGGATACGAGGCTTTCTTCGCCGCGGCGAAATGCCTTAGCCAAATTTCCACAAATTTAATTCACCTTCTTCGCTGCAGCGAAGACAATTCCTTCGTCGCGGCAAAAACGTCCAGGAGCTAACCCTTATTTTCAGGTTTCTTCGCCCCGGCGAAGTCTGGAACATTTTCATACCTTTTCTTCGGCTAACGACTTCACCTGAAACACCCAAAAATAAAAACATAAAAATTTATAAAAACTTATAATGAAAGTAAACAAAATCGAACAACCAAAATGAAAAGCAAAAAGTTAAAAACACTTGGGTTGCCTCCCAAGAAGCGCTTGTTTATAGTCGAAAGCTCGACTCTCTCAATCCTTCAAGTCAGCCCGGACTATCCAAGTGCATCACATCTCGGAAATTTCCCTTGTACTGGAGCTTCTTTTGCCGATGATCTTCTCCACACAGTGGCCTTGTTGAGAGTTTCACTACCCATTTCCATCCCTTGGTCATAACTTTGGTAGCTCGACTCTTCTCACTTACTGCCTTTCATTTTCTTGGCTTTACTTCACCCTTTTTGATCCCAGTTACCCGTTCCTTATTCGAACTTATTCTCAACTGCGGCTTGTCTAGGAATTTTGTGCAACCTCTTCCATTATTATCCTCATTTCCGAACTTATTCGGTTTTACAATGCAGTTCTCAATTTTCACCTTAGGATTATTCAGTTGGAAGGGCTCAATTCTTGACTGATCCACCACATCGATTTTTAAACACGACTCTTGTTTAGGTGGAACTCTCATTGATTCAAGGACATTAAATGTTATTTCTTCATCCTGCATCCTTATGATCAACTTCCCTTCTTGAACGTCGATTAACGCTCTTCCGGTGGCTAGGAATGGTCGTCCCAGGATAAGAGGAATCTCTTTGTCTTCTTCCATGTCCAACACAAAGAAATCCGTAGGAAAAATAAACTTGTCCACCTTAATCAACACATCTTCCACAATGCACCTCGGATGCTTTATTGATCGATCTGCAAGTTGCAAACATATGGTTGTCGGCTTAACTTCACCAATTCCTAGTTTCCTGAAAACAGAAAAAGGCATAAGGTTAATGCTAGCACATAGGTCACATAAAACTCGATCAAAGGTGATATCTCCTCTAGTGCAAGGGATAGTAAAACTCCCTGGATCTTTGAGTTTTGGGGGCAGCTTCTTCTAGAGAATGGCATTGCACTCCTCCGTAAGCATCATCGTTTCCTCATCTTCTAGCTTCCTCTTGTTCGATAAAATTTCTCTAAGAAATTTTGCGTAGATCGGCATCTGTTGCAATGCATCTGCAAAAGGAATGTTAATCTGCAGTTTTTTAAAAACATCAAGAAATTTAATAAACTACTTATCCTGATTTTCTTTTCTGAGTCTTTGAGGAAAGGGTACGGGTGGTGTGTGATGTGCCAACTCTGGTGGAATCTTGGGGAATGGCAATTTCTCTTCCCTTTTCTTTTTCCCTTCTTCTTGCTCCTGCTCATCTTTACTTAGGCTGGGTGGTTTCTCTTCAGCTTCAATTTCTTCATCAATTTCCTCATCAGAATCTTCATTTTTCTTTGATGAAGTTTCCTCTTTCCTTGGATCTCTTACCTCTTCTAAAACTCTCCCACTTCTCAACGAAATTGCATTTACTTGCTCACGTGGGTTAGTCACCGTGTTGCTTGGTAGAGACCCCTGCGGTCTATCATTAAGCTTCTCGGCCAATTGGCCCATCTGTACCTCAAGATTCTGAATGGACGCCCTTGATTTCGAAATTCGCCCTCATCTCATTCATGAATCCCGTGGTTTCCTGCATAAATTTCCCAAACATATCCTCCAACTTTGACACTCTTTGATCTCCCGGTTGATTAGTCACCCCTGGTTGGTTATTTGGAACTGTCCTCTGGTTCCATTGAGTATTTTGCTGGTTCCCGATTTCCCTTGCCGATTTGGATGATTTCTCCACCCCGGGTTATATGTGTTGGAGAACGGGTTGTTTGGTTGTCTTTGATTTCCTGCCAAGTAATTTACTTGCTCCGTTGATGAAGATGACGAAGCAAATGTGTTCCCAACTTGACACTCACGCTCACATGGTTCCCTCGCACAAAAATCACACGTTAGTTGAGGTGCTTGTCTGAGTTTACCCGCATAGTTCCCAACGGCTTTTTGAAGTGTTGTGAGTTAGGCCGAGATGGTCAGAAAGGCATCAACTTCATGAAGACCCGAAGATTTCCTTAATATTGCTCTCTCATTAGGTCTTTGATAATTGTTGCTTGCCAAAACCTTAAGCAACTCATAAGCCTCCTCTGGTGTCTTATTCTGCAAGGCCCCTCCTGAAGCTGCATCCACCATGGTTTGCACATTACCCATCAACCCATTGTAAAACATTTGGACTTGAAGCCAAACTGGCAACCCATGGTGTGGACACTTCCTCATTAACTCCTTGAATCTCTCCCAAGCCTTATACAATGACTCGGAATCCTCTTGTAGAAATGATGTGATATCATTTCTCAATTTTGCCGACTTAGCTAGAGAAAAGAACTTGGTAAGGAATTTCTGTGCTAGCTCATTCCAAGTTGTTATTGTTCTCGGTGGTAATGCCATTAACCACCCCTTGGCTTTATCTCCCAACGAGAATGGGAATAATCACAGCCTAATAGCATCATCCGACACTCCATTTGACTTGAAGGTGTCACAAATTTCTAAGAAATTTGCAATATGCTGATTCGGGTCTTCCTTCAAATCTCCATTAAATCTAACCGACTGCTGGATCATCTGAATGATTGCCGGCTTGATTTCAAAGTTGTTTGCTTGCATTGTAGGTCTAGTAATACTCGACCCACTACCATTCACTGTGGGAACTAAAAATTCCCTCAATGTCCTGTTTTCTGGTTCAGCCATTTCAATAACCATTTCTTCTGCTTCTACAACTAAACCCTCTCTTTCTCTTCTCTCTCTGTTACGTCGTTCTAATGGTTCTCTCAAGCTCAAGATCAACAGGAACCACTGGTTGACGTCTCGCTCTTCGCATAAACTGCCCGAACAAAAGTGAAGGAAAGTGAGATCACAACCCAGATTGAAAATAAATAAAAAAAACTAAAAAAATAAAAACTCCAATCTAGCTAACTATAGAAAGACTCAATGTTAACTTAAAACAGTCCCCGGCAACGGCGCCAAAAACTTGATGCGTGTTTCCTACAACATGCAATATGTAGCAAGTATACTAATCGCACAAGTAATAAAATGATGAGTAAAGTATCGTTCCCACGAGGATTATTAGCTAAGCACTAAGTTTCCTAATGTTATCAAGTTGAAGCAAACGATTTCTTGGATTGATGGGAGCTAATTGCAATTAAACTTAACAGTAAATTTTAAACTAAAATTTAACTAAGAGTGCAATATTAAAACACGGATAATCAATTCAAATAAAACAGGTAGGGTTTTGACTTCATTTGGATTTTATGGGTTAAACCTAAAAATTACACTATAATCACATTCATACGCAATGGTTGTAAATCGAACTCACTAAGATGTTAAACATACCCTCTCAGGCTATGTTTTCCTATTCATCCTTATTAACCTTCCCCACCCAACAATTTGAAGGTTAACAATTCCAAACTCATTAAGCAAAAGAATCCTACAATGATTTCATTAATTCTTGAATCTATCTCTAGCATCCAATATTATAATGGTGATTACCCAAGAAGCCTAACATGACTCATTTCTCAATCTCATCATGTTCATCACAATAACCATTAAAACTCAGAGTAAACACACAACCAAAGCATACTCATATGAAAATAAAACAATCAAACACTTAACACATTAAAAATCCAAACTACAATCAAAACCCTAACCCAAAAATGGTTAGTTCATAGCTAAATTAACAATACAAAAATGAAAAACACAAATAATCAAGTTCAACATAATGAAACTGAGATAAAAGATAAGAAATCTCCCCAAAAGATGAATCCTTTAGTTAGAATCGAATCTTCAACCTTGTTACAATCCAAAATCGCATCAAAAACTCATCCAAAGAATATGTAAAAGCTGTTTAACCTAAAAACGGAGACCCTTGGACAAAAGGCTTAGTTTTCCTTTTTATACCTTGGGCCCAAAAACACGCACAAAGTAAAACTGTGCGTTTAACAAAACTGCAAATAATGACCGTCGCCGCGGCGAAGAAGAGTTCTTCATCGCGGCGAAGAAAGAAATAGATCTGGAGCGTGTCTGGCATACTTCGCCGCGGTGAAAGACAAATCTTCGCTGGGGCGAAGCTATTTGACGAGTTTTGAAATTACAAAATTGCCACTCTGCTTGCTTCTTCGATTCCTTCTTCGATTCTCTCCCTCCCTTTGGAACAAGCCTCATCGTGCTTTATCCTGCTTCAGAACTCTCTTAACTTCTGAGATCCACTAACTTTTGAGTCAAAAACTTCCAATTTTGTCCTTATTTGCATAAATTGTCCATTTTAACCTGAAACACAAAATGTAAAGAATTAAACAACAATTCAGGTCAAAATGCACCACAAAGTACTTGAAATCCGAATAAAAAGACTAAAGAAAATTGTATAATCCACAGATTATCAGGATCTTAGTCCACTAGGAAAGTCAACGAGCTTTCCCGAGTTAATAGTGAGGGCTATTGACTTGAGTAAAATAGTGAGAGCATCGTTTAATAAAAGACCATATTAAATTATAATGACTTTATTTTTCTGCAATTGTAGATTTACCAAAAATGAGCATTATTAACCTACGACCGATAATCGAGAAAGAAAATAGGTTGGATGGATCCAATTTCTCAGATTGGTATCGTAATCTTCGGATTATACTCAAGTCAGAAAAGAAATTGTATATCCTTGAAAAGCCATACATGGCTGAGCCTGATCCTGATCCTGATACCACTCAGGAAATTAAGGATACTTATCAAAAGTTCCTTGATGATGCTGATAGCGTTCAATGCTTGATGTTAGCATCGATGACACCTATGCTGCAAAAGCAGCATGAGAATATGGACGCTTCATCCATTATTCTACGCCTCAAGGAGCTTTTCAAAACAAATGCTCGATATGAGAGGTACAAGGTGTCGAAAGCACTGTTTGGGAGTCGTCTGACTAAGGGAGCCCAAGTGGGTCCTCATGTGCTCAAGATGATCGAGCACATAGAGAGGCTTGAGACTTTGGGATGTGGCTTGGATGCAGAATTACAAATAGATTTAATTCTGCAATCCTTGCTTGACTCTTATGCTCCGTTCATAATGAATTTCAATATGAACACGATGGAGAAAACCCCCGCGTAACTTCAACAACATGTTGAGATCGAGAGCAGGGACTTGAAAAAATCCAAGCCTGTTTTACTGGTTGTTGCCAGTAAAGCAAAAGTTAATGGCAAGGGTAAGGCCAAGGCCAAACCCAAGCCCAAGCCCAAAAGACAAGTTGCTCTTGGTCCTGAGAGTGGCATAGGAAGGGCAAGGTAGTCTGCTTCTTTTGTGGCAAGCCTGGCCCTTGCGAGCAAGAAGTCAGATGCTACGACTTTAGGTATTTTTATGATTGAGATTAATTTCTCTCGCTCAACATCTTGGGTCATTGACACAAGATGTGGTACTCACATTTGTACTGATGTGCAGGGACTAAGGCAGAGTAGAGTGCTCGCCAAGAGAGAGGTGGACCTACGAGTTGGAAATGGAGCACATGTGGCTGCATTGGCTGTAAGGACTTATTGTTTATCTTTGCCTACGGGCTTGTTATTTGAACTACATAATTGTTATCACGTACCTTCTATTTCTAGAAATATTATTTCAGTATCCGATTTGGATAATATAGAGTATCATTTTGAGATAGCTAATAGATTGTTATCCTTTAGTTTGAATTGTATTATATTTGGAATTGCAAGGTTATATAATGGATTATATGTTCTTGATTTAAACAATAAAGATATTCTCAATATTGAAACCAAGAAAGCTAAATATAGCGATCAAAACTAGACATATCTCTAGCACTGTAGATTGTGTCATGTTAATAAGACTCGCATTGCAAAACTTCAAAGAGATGGAGTTTTGGACCCTTTTGACTTTCAGTCATTTGAGGTATGAGAGTCATGCTTGTTAGGCAAGATGACCAAGTCTCATTTCACAGGACAAAGTGAAAGGGCTACTAAGCTGTTAGGCATCATCCATAGTGATGTATGTGGTCCACTAACAGTTGAAGCCAGAGGTGGATATTCATCCTTCATCACATTTACTGATGATTTCAGTAGATATGGTTATGTCTACCTGATGAGACATAAATCTGAAGCCTTTGATAAATTCAAGGAATTCAAGAATGAAGTATAGAATATGTTGGGCAAAAGTATTAAAGGTCTTCTGTCGGATCGAGGAGGTGAATACTTAAGCTCAGGGTTTTCAGAGTACCTGAAAGAATGTGGGATAGTATCACAACTCACCCCTCCTTATACACCCCAACACAATGGAGTGTCTGAAAGGAGGAACAAGACCTTACTTGAGATGGTTAGGTCCATGATGAGTTTTAGTGATTTACCTGCATTGTTCTGGGGTTATGCCCTAGAGACTGTGACTCACGTTTTGAATCGTGTGCCATTAAAGTCTGTAGATAAGACTCCATATGAGCTATGGAGTGGGCGAAAGCTCAACTTGTCTTATCTAAGGATTTGGGGTTGCGAAGCTTATGTTAAGAAATTGACTAAAAACAAGCTGGGCCTAAAATCCTGTAAATGTATATTTGTGGGGTATCCAAAGGAGACCAAAGGAGATTATTTCTACCACCCAGAAAAGCGCAAAATTTTTGTTGCTCGATCTAGTGTCTTCCTAAAAAACGAATATTTTCTAAGAAGTACTAGTGGGAGAAAAGTAGAACTTGATGAAGTTCTAGAACTACAAGATACACTAGACAAGGGACGGGATGATGTGCCACAAGAAGTGGTTGAACATCAAGAAGAGGTTACTCCACAACTTTTGGATCAAAGTGAACCACCTCAGGTAGCATAAGAGCTACGTAGATCTGGGAGAGTATGCCATGAGCCCGAGAGATACGGTTACCTCATGACACAACATGGTGACGTACTAGTCTACCAAGACGATGAACCCAGAACCTACGAAGACGCTTATATCGGGATCCGTGATTTCGTTAAATGGCTTGAAGCCATGAAATCTGAGATGGACTCCATGTACCAGAACCAAGTGTGGTCTCTGGTGGAACCACTTGAAGGGGTAAAACCCATAGGGTGTAAATGGATCTTCAAGAAGAAGACTGACATGGATGGCAACGTGCATACTTATAAGGCATGACTGGTTGCCAAGGGGTTCAAACAAATTCATGACATTGACTATGAAGAAACCTTTTTGCCTGTTGCCATGATTAAATGCATCCGGATTATGCTTGCAATTGCTGCATATCATGACTATGAGATTTGGTAAATGGATGTCAGAACTGCTTTCCTGAACGGAAACCTTGAGGAGGATGTGTATATGACATAACCTGATGGTTTCGTTCTTGATGGATAAGCTGATAGGGTATGCAAGTTGCAAAGATCCATATATGGACTCAAGCAAGCTTCAAGGAGATGGAACATTCGTTTTGATAAAGTCGTAAAAGAATTCGGTTTTATCAAGAATGAAAATGAGCCCTGTGTTTATAAGAAAGTGAGTGGGAGCGCAGTAGCATTCCTAGTGTTGTATGTCGATGACATACTTCTGATCGGGAATGATATACCAAACTTGCAATCGGTAAAGACTTGGTTATCCAAGTGCTTCTCCATGAAGGACTCAAGGGAAGCAGCTTACATCCTTGGAATAAAGATCTATCATGATAGATCGCGTAGGTTGCTTAGCCTAAGTCAGAGTGCATATAGTGACAAGGTACTGAAAAGATTCAGTATGGAAGAATCAAGAAGGGATTTCTTCCAATGTCACATGGTGTTTATCTCTCTAAGGAATTGTGTCCTAGAACACAAGATGAGAGAGATAAGATGAAGAGGACCCCATATGCATTAGCAATTGGATCCATCATGTATGCCATGCTATGTACTCGGATTGATGTCTCATGTGCTTTAAGCACTTGTAGTAGATATAAATTGGATCCAGGTAAGCGTAACTGGAGTATTCTTAAGTACCTGAAGAGGACTAAGGATATGTTCTTGGTTTATGGAGGGGAAAATGAGCTCACTGTAAGAGGATACAATGATGCTAGTTTCCAAACGGACAAAGATGATTATCGATCGCAATCAGGGTTTGCATTTTGTCTCAATGGCGGTGTAGTGAGCTGGAAGAGCTCCAAGCAAAGCACTATAGCAGATTCTACAATCGAGGCTAAGTATATTGCATTGTCAGATACAGCCAAGGAGGCAGACTGGATTAAGAAGTTCATTACTGAACTTGGTGTGGTTCCCACGATTGTTGATCCTATAGACATCTATTGTGACAACAATAGAGCAATTGCTCAAGCCAAGGAACCACGGTCTCATCAGAAATCTAGACACATACTCAGACGATTCCATCTCATTAGAGAGATAGTTGAGAGGAAAGACGTGCAGATTAGTAAAGTGCATACTGACGACAATCTCGCAGATCCACTAACAAAGCCTCTGTCATAGTAGAAGCATGAAAGGCACTTGAGATCATTTGGTATTAAATACATGAATGATTGGCTATAGTGCAAGTGGGTGACTCTTTGTAATAATGTTCATTAATCAATAATAAAAGGCATTTTATTCTATATCGCGTAAATCATTATTATTGCAATATGTATTGATATATGTCCTTAGAATGGTAGAACCGTGATGAGGGTATTAAGTGTTTCAAATCTTGATAGTGAGAACCCTATGAGCACATATGGTGGCCATTCTAGAAACGTCCGTAGCCCCAGTATTATTCTAAAGTAAGGGCACAAATAATACGGTAAGGCTATCATAGTGTTGAATGACCCTGTCGAAAGGCAATGACTGATCACACTTGTCAAGGTTATTTGGTGACAACCTAGTGCAACACATGGGCGCTTGCTATAGGCGAATACACCGCAGCAAGTTCACTAGACTGACCCACCAGAGGATTCCATATGGATGGTAACCCGAGTGTCTATGGAAAAAATCCTCTAACGAATGGTGGTGCATGTGATTCTTAGACTTGAGATCACCGAAGCGCTTTGTGCACCGATTGGTGCAGTTTGACACTAGCCTAACGCAATTCTATTTAGAGCTGTCAATACGGTGGTGATTGGCTGCATCAAGGAGTGTATCAAGACTATGGTGGATAGACAGAGGATTCATCACTCCCAAGTACGAGAGAAGTTATCTCATGGCGCAATTCAGTATATGGCAATGACACTAAAACTGTGGCCACAGTGGGATTGAGTTGTTGCTCTATCTAGTTTATAATACAGGTCATTGGTCTAGAAACTGAATAAATAATATCGAGAGTAACCAAAGGTTAACACTATTTCTATGCCTTCGTCTCGTCGAGATAACGTATGATGAAAGGATCGAATTGTACGGTAACCATATCGTTGATAGTAGCTACTTTGCTAAATCCGAATCTATCAGGTGGCCATGATGCCTTGCTAGGGGCCAATCTTGGTTTGTGTATTAGTGAGAAGATTAATTGGTGTTAATCGTGATACTATACACTGTCGGTATGATGAGGAGCCTATGGGTCACACACATAGAAGATAATTTAAGACTCAAGAAGAGAGAAGAGCATTTTCGTCTTTTTAGGCGAAAGGGTATTTTGGTAATTTCACAGTGCAATTAAATTTGCTGAGGTCGTAGCCTTTATTTAATTTATTAAAAAAATTAAATAAGTGAAATTACGTTTAAATATGTGTTTGCGTATATTTAATTAAATCATCATTATTGTTAAATGTTAATATATATTAATTGATTTTAAATTGAAGATAATGATGAATTAAAATAATAATCTAATTGGGAGTGTTTGGTAACATGGGGTGTTTGGGTTGGAGCCTAAGCCTATTCCATATGGGAATAGGGCATTAAAGTATCACTATAAAAAAAATGGTTTCTTTGTAAAATGTGTGAGATTATTCATTAGTTCATTTTTCATTGTAAAAGAGATATACACACAACCCCATTTACTCTCCCACGACAGTATTTCATTTTGCCCAAAAGTCAATTCATTTGATTTTTCTTCTTTAATCTTAAAGCTAAGGAGGATCTAGAAATCCCTCCTTAGTTCTTTGTGATTGTCTTCGTGTGGACTACGTGGGTTCGATCCTACACTTGGGTCGATAGGAAAAACGTTCATTGAAAAATTTGGAGGAGGCTCCAAACGTGCGTATGTTTTTCTAAACTCATGATTAATTTTTCTACAGATTTCTACTTTAACATAAACTATAAAATTATACCTTTGATCTTGGCTCTTTGGAACGATCCTTGTATTATGATTTTGTTTTCCGCTGCATATATGGACCGTTTCCTAACAGAATGTACCTGACGAAGAAGTAACATTCTTCTTCCCTTTTGCTAGGAAGGCTTTGTAATGTTTCCTCCAGTGGTTGGGATTCCCATAGTGAGGACAAACGATCTTCCTATCTGCTACAGTTCTTTCCAATGACTTTTGAGCCCTTTCTTTCTCATTTGAGCTGGCTTCAAACAACGTCAACACTTTTGACATTTTCAAGCCTGACTCAATAGCCTTCAACATATCCATAAGCTCGGAAAGGGTATTCTTTTTATCATCCTCAATGAAGTCATGGACAAATTGAGAGTAAGAATCTGGCAAAGACTATAATATTAGGTCTATTGCTAAACCTTCATTAAGTTTGCATCCCAAAATCCCCTCCAAGCTCATTCATATACTCACTCAACTTGAGTATATGATCGCCAATTTTGGTACCCTCTTCCATCCTACATCTGAATAATGACAGAGACACCATATGCTTCTCATTTCTCTGAAGAAATTGAAGAATAGAAGCTAAGTTCATTTTTTGGCACTACTGTCGCAGTAATGGTGTCATTGATGCAAGCACAATCTATCCATCATTTCTGCGTTCGCATCATGTGTATGCTACACATATACATACCCAGTCTCATGGATAGAACTATCAGCAGGCTCTGGTGACAAAGCCTACTCAATGGTGTATAATCTATCACTTGACTGAAGTATATTGTTTATACTTCTATACCAATCATGAAATTCTCACCATTCCATTTCTCTCCTAATTCGATGATTTATCACAGTGATATTGGGATCATTTTGCTCAATTTTGAGTGAATCTACAAGTACAGAATAAGTAACTATTACAGTAAAACCTCTCTATAGTTATAATGGTGGGACTAACTAATTTTATTACTATAAGGAGGTTATAACTTAATGGAGGTGTAGTTACAAAAATTATAGTTTTGATTTCTTATTTTATAATTCATGTTTTAGTAGTACAGTATTAGGATTTCAATTCATATTTTAGTAATATTAGGATCTCAATTTAGTGCTTCGATTGCCTACTTTTGAGACAGATAAAAGATCGTTTCTTAGAACCAGCAAAAATAAGTGTCATTGATGGAACTGTAAATGTAGTTGATGTATGGTCAATTGATGTAAGCCATGCATAATTGTCAATGGTTTTAAGCGCTGCAAAATTAGGACCACTAATGTCAATGAATTGTAAGTTACTGTAATAGCCACTTTCTACTCACATACTCATAGTGAAATACATATAAAATAATATAAAGAGATTGGGCCCAAAATTTTCTTCTTATTATATATATATATATATATATATATATATATATATATATATATATATATATATATATATATATATATATATATATATATATTCTTTACAAACATATACATTTTTACACAAACTTATAATGTGTACAAAAGGTATTAAAACATGGTGGGACAGTGTAACCGCTTCCTCCGCGTGTCGACGTCCATCCGATCGCCTCCTCACCTGGATCAGAAAACATAGGAAAACAACGGGGTGAGCACTAAAATAATGCTCGATAAGCAAATCCACTACTCATCTATCCTCGTAACTCTCTCTCTCTAATTCTTTCCTTACAAACTTCTCATTCAATTTCTCTTTGGCATTTCTCTTCTCTTAGAACTCTTTTCTAGTAACTTCTCCCCTTTAGTACGTCCATGGCCCCATCTTACCGGGGAGGGGCACGGTCCGACTCGCCCCTCCCCACTCTATGTGACCTCTACTCATTCTAGCCGATCGGACTCGGCCTTATGCATGGATTTGGAACCCTTGGCCATGTGAGTGTATAATCTCTCTGGTACTGGGCATAGCCCCCTATCCGCATGCACTCTCACGGGCTACACCCACTTCTCTATCTCATACTCATGCCGCTCTCAATGCGGCGCACATGCGGGAATATCTTACCCATTACTCACGGGGTTCCCCATCGCACAACCTACTCTATTCTCATACTTTGTAGCTTTCTTTCTTTCTTTCATACGTACATCGAGAATCTCTACCACCCATTACTCACGGGTTCCCATTCGCACAACCTACTCATTCTCTTTCTCTTAACTCTTAAAGTAGCCCTTATACTCAAATTCTTTACTAAGTCTCAAGCTACTTCTTAAGTGTATAAACAATTGTGTATAGCTAGCTCATGCTCACTAATGCACTAATGAAATGCCAAATACAAGATTTCCTCAAAATAGTCATTCTGCACAAGTCACACTAAAAAGGCCATAACGTGCGTTATACACCTCGGATTGCTACAGTTTTGGTCTTGTTTTAAAGCTTAGAGACAGGGTTACAACTTTGATGTTTTGGTCTCAGCCCAGTTCAGTCCGTAAGATGCCCAAAAATTACTTAGAAAGTTACGGCAGTGACAGGGCAGATTTCACCTAGGCATTTCATCAAACAACTCATGTGTATAAAAACACTCTACTAAAATTACTACTATACTTCATTCTCTAGCCATCCAAAATGGGGAAAAACTCCCTCAAATACTCATAATCCCTGTCAAGAAAAGAACTTCCCAAATAGGTTCACACATCTCTCAAACTTCATCTCAAATCATCTCAATCCATTTCTCATCACACATCCCAAAAAACCCACCCTCCTCATAATACATATCATCTCAACTCAATTCTCAACAACATAACATAACGTATACAAGCATACATCTCTACTCAATCTCTAAATCTCTACTCAAAAGCTTATTCAAAACTCAAGTTGGTTGGATTTACTTACCTTGTCAAAAAGGTGACTTCTTTAGCACTTTCCTTTCCTTTGTTGTCTTGTTTCCTTTTCTACAACTCAAAACAACAACAAGAACAATAACAACCAAATAAGACTTCACTATAACTATAAGAAAATTCACATCTAAAGCATGAATCCCTTACCTTAGGATGCTTTAGATGAAATCTCCTTACTCAAAATTACTCAAAAGCTCTCTTAAATCCCTTAGAAATCTTGAAAATTGATGGAGAAAATGGGAGAACTTAGGCAAATGGAAGCGGTGGAATGAATGGACTAAAGGGTTTCTCTACACTTAACCCTTTTTAACTCATATTATAAGCATCATTTCCCATTTTTCCCTTGCCCTTCCTTAGAAATTCCATCTATGTCCTTTTGATTCTTTACAAATACACCCCCATCCAAACACAATCTCCACTAAATTTCCTTACATTTTTACTCCCCCACTTTTCCTACTAATTAGGGGGTAGAATGGTCATTGTGCCCTAAAAAGAAGAATTCTCTAGAAAACTCAAGAAACTTTGTATTAGGCCCTCCGCGCGCGAAGCACTTTCGTCGCGCGACGAAACAGTAGTAACCTACCCGTGGGTGTAACTTTCCTCCTGGCCGCGGCGTTTTGACCTTGCCAAGATTGGATTTCCAAACTTCACCAACTCAACATACCATAACAACAAACAAACTCAATTGAAGCTGAAAAAAGTAAACTTTTAACTAATACAGAATTTCTTAAGGGTACGTACCTCAAGTGGGATATTACAATTCTCCCCCAAACCCCTTAAAAGAATTTAGTCAGAAATTCACAGAATAACTCCAGGTACTCTTACGCATGTCCTGTCGTCCTCCCATGTGGCTTCCTCTACTTTGTGATTCCTCCAAAGAACCTTCACTAACGGAATACTTTCTTGGTTCGAGCTCTTTAATCTTCCCGATCTAAAATCAGCATGGCGGGCTCCTCCCATACACAAGATTCTCTACGAGGTCGACATCTTCTATACTTTCCCAAGATGTGGGAGGGATCACTTACATACTTTCGCAGCATTGAGACATGGAAGACATCATGTACCTTGTCCAATACGAGGTGGTAGTGCCAATCAGAGGCAACTTTTTCCAATTCCGGTTGCAATACTTCGAATGGACCAATATATCTTTGGTGCTAACTTTCCTTTATTCAGGAAGGTTGCATTACTCGTTTATAAAGGGAAAAACTTTCAAAAATACCTTATCACCCACTTGGAACTCCCACTTCTTTCTCTTTAATTCGGCATAACTCTTCTCGTCCTATCCTTGGTTGCTTCATTCTCTTTCGGATTAGTCTTACATCCTCCTATCATTTTCTCAGTTCTTTTCGGCCCAAGAGGCGTACTCAACTCACCCTTTCCTTTCGCCAATCTCATCCCAATGTAAAGGTGGAGACCACATCGCCTACATCGTTCACCATACAAAGCCCTCGTAAGGTGCCATCTTTTATTGTAGGACCTGATGCCATTGTTGTGTAGGCAAACTCCACTAAAGTTAACATTTCATGCCATGTCATTCTATAATCCCATACAAAGAGGCTTTCAACATATCCTCAAGCACCCTTTGATTCGTCTTCTTTCGCTTGGCCATCTATCGAGGATGATAGGTCAGACGAATGCCAAACGGGCACCCCAAATTTCTCTCGCAAACTAGTCTAGAAAGCCCCTCAAACAAATCTCGAATCTCATCGACACTATTGTTTGGGCACACCATGTAACCCGGACTATCTCTTTCATGTAGATTTGAAGGCCCAGTGATATGCGGGTGATACTTTCATTTCTGGGAAAGGAAATGGGCGGACTTAGTTAATCTATCCACAATCACCCAAATAGCATTATAACCTCTCTAAACTCTAGGGAGACTTTGTGATAAAATCCATCGGGGAAATGCTTTCTCCCATTTCCATTCGGAATACAAAGTGGATGAAGCAACCTGACGGCCTTTCCGGTGTTCTCGCCCCACTCACCGACAAGTCGACATTTAGCTACAAATTTCTGCGATATCCTTCTTCATACCATGCCACCGGGGTAGGCTTTTTCTTTACATCTTGATACATATTGGTTGCCTTTCTAGGGATGAGCGGTGTATGGTGTGTCATGAGCCCTACTAAGTATTCTCTTGTTGAACCTCATTTTCATTTTGAGGATACACAAGGCCCTGGATTCCTGAAATAGAGAACACCATCCCGTAAGTGGAACTCGTTACCTACCCTCATGCTCTTGCGAATTATTCTCTCACACCACTCCATCAACCACTTGGTTAACTCGACCTTCCTCCAGAAGGTGGGATCGGACCTCAACCTCCGCAATCCTTTCCCGGTATCACTTCAATCCGCTTCTTTACATAATTCTTCTATCAACTCTTTCGCCTAGTAAGTTGGGATAAATAAGCTTTTCTACTCAAGTCGGAACATACGTTGGCTTTCCCTGGTTGATACTTAATCTCACACTCATAATCCTTAACCAGCTCTAACCACCTTCTCTATCTCATATTCAACTCTTTTTGAGTGAAGAAGTACTTTAAACTCTTGTGATCGGTGTAGATATTACTTTTGGTGCCATAAAGATAATGCCTCCAAATCTTTAAAGCGAAGACCACAGCTGCCAAACTCTAGGTCATGCGTAGGGTATCTCGTCTCATACTTTTTCAATTGCCGAGAGGCATATGCTATACCCTACCTAATCGCATTAACAATAAGACCAAGTCCTTGCAAAGAAGGCATTCGTGTAAATATTCATAATCTACACCCTCCTGAGGCAACACTAACATTGGAGTTGTTGTTAACCTCTTCTTTAACTCTTGGAAACATTCCTCACAAGCTTCTGACCAAATAAAAGGAGTTTCCTTTCTTGCCCTTTGGTAAGGAGGCTTTGGCCAATGGTTTAGCCAATCGGCGAACCTCCCTTTTCAACAAATCCGGGCCTCGTAGTAACCTCGCTAGGCTAAAAGGAAACCTTCTTTTGACCTCTTTTTATCGGCCTCTTTTGCCTCGCATTCAAGGATTGCTTGTATCTTGCTCGGGATCCATCGAATCCCTTCCCTTCCCGACCACGCCATGGCCTGTAAATATCACTTGATTGAAAGCCAAAACTCACACTTGAAAATTTAGCATACAACTGCTTCTCTCAATTCCGTTTGCAACACTAGTCTCAAATGTTCCTTCATGCCTTTCTTCTCTCAACTTAGAATAAACCCAGGGATATCATCTATGAAAACCACTATGAATTGATCCAAACAATCATGAAATACCCTGCCTTCATCAAGTCCATAAAAGACGGCGGGCATTAGTCAAACAAACGGCATCACTACAAACTCAGTAGTGCCCATACCTTGTAACTCCTTTGGAAAGTGGCTCGCTACATCCTGCGTCTTAAGCCACTCTACCCGATGGTACCTTGACCTCAAATCAATTCTTGGAGAACCCCAAACCGCCCTCCCCTTCCCAATCCGATCAAACAAGTCATCTATTCGAGGTAATCGGGTACTTATTCTTCAAACTGCACTTTATTCCCAAGCTCGGTTAATCAATACACATCCTCGGTGATCCGTCTTTTCTTCTTCACAAACAAAATTGGGGCTCCCCAAGGAGAATGGACTTCGTCCGATAAAGCCTTTATCTAAAAGTTCCTTGGAGTTCTGGCTTTAATTTCTTAAGCTCGCTGGGGTCAATTCGTTAGGTGGGCCCTTTAGATATAGGCTGCTCTTCCCGGTTTGCAAGTTCAATACTAAACTCAACCTCTCTTTCAATAAGTTCCCTGGGTAAATCTTCCGAAACACATCCGTAATTTCGAACTATCTGGCACCCTCCTGAATTTCTCCGAATCGTGGAACATCACCACCTGTACTACATGAGGCAATGTATCCGTAACCCACTTTCTCAACATCTTCTAGCTTTTACACTTTTACCGATCAACATACTCAACCGATGGCCCTCTCCAAAACTAAACTTATCTCCATTATCGAAGATTAAATCTCACCTTTATTTTTCCGACAATCAATTTCTACTCCATTCCTCCCCTAGGAAATCCATGCCAATATCACCATCAAAGTCGGGCATATCAAAGACTATTAAGTCAACTACCAACTCTCGACCATGGATCACCACAGACTCTCCTATCAACATCTCTTGAGTCAACACACTAACCCCATCGAGCAACTCTATCTTAATGGACTGACTCACTTTAACAGGTTTCAAATTTAATCTCTCTATCATTCCACGAGATATAAAAGAATGAGTGGCTCCAGAATCAATCAAAGCATATAAAGAAATAGCATGAAATAACAATTGACCAGTTACGGCTGATGGACTGTAACACCTGCTCTCTACTACTATTCTTATAATACCATACTATGTAAATTTATAGATATACATAAGCGTATGGAAAATAGTGGGCTCAAATTTTTCTTTACTCATAAAATATAATTCTTTACAAATACAAAAGACTATGTATTTAAAAACTTTCCTAATTAATACGGAAATAATCATAGCTTTGGGTGGGACAAGGTTTGGTGCCAATACTTTCCTTTGCTCCTCGGCGTCCCATCCCGACCATTTGCTTCCTATTTCCTGCAGCAAAAGAGAGAAGAACAACGGGGTGAGGCACAACAATGCTCAGTAAGTAAATCCTCTTACTATCCGTTCTCCCCCGCAACTCACCTCATTGGGTTCTTTTCCCTTACTTCTATTGTTTTCTTCTTATTTCTACTTCCTTCCAAACGTTTTTCTTTCTTTCTTTTTAATACTTTTATTCTCCTTTAACTCGTTTCCATGTTTTTATTCTCTTTTCTCCTTCTCTTATTCTTTTTTTTACTCACCATGAAGGAAAATCATGGTTCTCTCTTATTTTCATCATACTCACCATGAAGGAAATCATGGTTGTCTCTCTCTCGTATTCTCGTCATACTTACCATGCAGGAACAATCATGGTTCTCTCTCTCTCTCTCTCTTATTCTCGTTATACTCTCACTAACCATGGAAGAACTCATGGTGCATGCATGTGTACATGCAATTAATGCAAAAGAACTGCATGTTTCCTTCTTCTACTCTCTACTCTTATTAGGCTTAAACTTTCGCATTCTTTCTCAAACTCTCTCTCTTTCTATCTCATTCTCTCTCAAGTTTTCTCAAGCTTTCTCATTCTTTAATTCTTTCTATTATCTCATTCTCATTTCTGTTTCTCTTTCTCATAACTCTTTTCCGTTAACTCTTTTTAGTAGTCATGGCCTCATCTTACGGGAGGCACGGTTAAGGGACTAGCTCTCGCTCCCATGTGACTTTTCCTCATTCTAGCCGATCGGACTCGGTTATGCATGGATTCGGAACCCTTGGCCATGTGAGTGAATAATCTCTCTCTCGGGTACTCGGGTATAGCCCTCATCCCCATGCACTCTCACGGGCTACACCACTTCTCTCTCTCATACTCAATGCCTCCTCTCAATCACGGCGTACATGCTGGGAAGAATCTTCTAACCATAACTCACGGGTTCCCCATCGCATAACCTACTCTATGCTCTTATCTCTCTCTTATTCTTTCTCATGTTTGCTCATCTCTTTCTCAAGCTAGTACTCATACTCAAGCTACAACTCATAATACAGCTTAACTCTTAGCTTTTTCTTTTTCATCTCTTTGTTCTTTCTATTTCTTTTCTTTCTTCATTCCTTACTCAATGGAATGTCAGACCTCATCGGCCGGAGGCAGAGCAGGCGTTGCCATACTGTCGTGACTTCGCCTCGTTTGCTACCGATCGGATTTAGTCATGCATGGATTCGAAAACTTTTGGCCATGTGAGTGTATTCTCTCTCTCTTCTGAATGTCACGGCCCATCTTACCTGGAAAAAGGCACTTACTGGGGATCACAAAAGCACCCCACTCGTGGGACTTCTACTCATCACTCACAGGTTCCCCATCGCACAACTTACTCTATTCTCTTCTTTAGCACTTTTTGCTCTTTTATTCGCTAGTGCTCAATCTCTCTTTCTCTTTACTATCAGAGTGTTCTCATTCTCTTTACTATCAGAGTGTTCTCATTCTCTTTACTATCAGAGTGTTCTCATTCTCTTTACTCTTAAGAGTTGCTATTCTCAACATTCTCTACTCTTTCTCACTCAAACTATTACTCATAGTATAACTTATACTCAAAATTCTCTACTCTTAAGCTAGTACTCATAATGTAGCTCATACTCAACATTCTCTATTCTGTCTCAAACTACTTCTTAAGTGCACAATTAATGCATATGGATGGTTCATACTCATTAATGCACTTTTGAAATGCCAAATGCAATATTGCATCAAAACAGTCATTCTGCACAGGTCTCACTAAAAAGGGTATAACTTGCGTTATACACATCGGATTACTACGGTTTTGGTCTCGTTTTAAAGCTTAGAGACAGGGCTACAACTTTGATGTTTTGGTCTCAGCCCAGTTCAATTCGTAAGATGCCCAAATAGTACTTAGAAAGTCACGGCAGTGACAGGGCAGATTTCACTTAGGCATTTCATCAAGCAACTCATGTGCATACAAAAACTCTTCTCCTAACTACCACTTCCTTCTTCTCTTTTTAACCATCCAAAATGGGAAGAAACTCCCTTCTATGGACATGGTTCCTATCATAGAAGAGCACTCCAAAAATATCTACTCAATTTACTCCAACTTCATCTCAATTTCACTCTCTCATCACACATCAAAAACACTTCTCATAAAGGAAATATCCAACAAACATAATATAAATACTCTTCTTTCAACTCAATTCCTCAACAAATAGACATAACATCTCTACTCAATTTTCTCCAACAAGCATCATATATACATGCATAAATAAATCTCTACTTAAGAATTTCTTAAACTTTAGCTTGAGTTGGATTTACTTACCTCATACTTGAGTTAAGTCCTCCACTAAAGCTCTCTACTCTTGTTGGATCATAACTTTCCCTTTTATTTCCTAAGCATAAACTTAAGGTTTAAAGAATTTAACCCTTACAAAAAATAAAACTCATCTCTAGAGTAGGGATTCTTACCCCTCTTCTTGCTTAGGATCAATCCTTTGTCAAATTCCAACTCAAAACTCCCTCAAAAAATCCCTTTGGAAGATTGGAGAGAAATTGAGAGAAAATGGGAGATGAAGAGGCGGTGGGGAAAATGGGTGAAATGAATGGGTTTAGAGAATTCAACCCTTATTAGCTCATATAATATACACTCTTTCCCATTTTGTTTCCCTTACTCTTTCTTGAAAATTCCACCTTTATCCTTTAATTCTTTACAAACTCACCCCCATTTTTACACTATTCTCTATGAAATTTCCTTACATTTTACTCCCCACTTTTCCTGCTAATTAGGGGTAGAATGGTCATTTTACCCCTATGAAGAATTCTCTAGAAAACTCAAAGAAACTTTTCGCCTTCGGCCGCTTTGCGGCCGAAGGAACTTTCGTCGCCCGGCGAAACATTCTAGAACCGACACCGCCTAACACAGAACCAACATCGCCGCGGCGAAGCTTCTCCGTCGCCCCGACGACTACTGCAACTCCAAAATCTGCCAAGTCTTGATCAATTCCATGGTACACACTCAACCAAACCCAAAACATCAACTCAACCAAAGGCCAACCAAACAACATGAACAATATATAAACTCATTTAGGGGTAATTCAGTAATCCTTTAGGCCATACCTTACACAATGGCTACGTTATTTCAAGATGGGGAGGGATGTTACAATTCTCCCCCCCACCCCCCCTTAAAAGAATTTCCGTCCCCCGAAAGGGTTCAAATGAACAACACTGAGTAATGGTTCTGCATACCTTACTTTACCTCCTGTACTTTCACTGGAGGGAAATTCTTGTTTTGGAGCTCCTTGATCTCTCTGTTCAATATTTGCACTGGATGCTCCTCAAACTTAGGATTCTCAATCTCCATACTCAATACTCAAAACATGGGAGGGATCCCTTGTATACTTTCGAACCATCGAAATATAAAACACATTATATACTCTCGTCTATATTAGGGGGTAGTGTCAGACACCTTTACCACTCATTATAATATTTCCAATGGACTTCTGTACCTCGATGCTAACTTTTCGCTACTATTAAACACGTCACCCGGTTGTAGGGGGAAAATGCACTCTAACACCCACTCTGAATTCAATAACTTTTCTCTTCAAATCTCTCAAACTTTTCTATTTCGCTTGGGCTTGATCCATTCTTTTTCTGATTTACTTTATCTCTTCAAACAATTCCTGAGTCATTTCTAGCCCAAGAACTGTCTTTAACTCATCTTTCTTGCCCATACATCTTAGTATAGTGGAGTTCAACATAGTCTGCCATGCCAAGTCTCGTAAAGAGCCATCTTATTCGTAGACTGAACTCCTAACGTGGCAATCCTTGCTGAAATGATCTCAATCTTCATGCTTTCGATCTAGCTCTAACCATCTCTTCTGCCTCATACTCAACTCCCTCTAAGTAAGGAGATTCATTAAACTCTTAAGGTCGGTGTAGATCTTACTCTGGGCACCATAAAAGTAATGCCTCCGAATTCTTCTTGTGGGGTAAAGACTACTACAAACTGAGCAAGACAATTACGAAACTCCCGATGATAACCCGACCTCAATCCACTCTTTGGAAAATACTATTGTACTTTTCCTAGCTTGTCCTAAAGATCATCCGGTTTCATGTAACGCATTTATTCTTCATTATCCGGTTATTCACATTCGTAATGACCCTTCTTTCTTCCCTACAAACAAGATCGGAGTTCCTAGGGAGAATGCCTCGGGTTCGAATAAGGACCTTTTATTTAAAGGGAACTCTGAGCGCCTCTTTAATTCTTGAAGCTCGTTTGGGCTACTAGATAAGGGATTTTAGACATCGGTTTGCCCCTTGTTCCCAGGTGCGAGGTTCAACACTAAATTCAACTACTTTCCTTTCCTCGGAGGTAAGCCCCGGATAACTCATTCAAAAATACCTCCTAAAAATTCTCGGACTCTTTGGTACACTACGAATCTCTGGTTATGGGGACCATTTCACTACTTAGCACCACATGAACTATCTGTCCAAAACACCCTTTTCTTAACGTCTTTCTAACTTTTGCACTACTGCTCACCATACTGAACGAATGGCCCCCTGCATTCTAGAAATGATATTATGATTGAATCTCACTCTTCCCTCACCTCTACTCCATATCTCCTTTAGGGAACTCATGCCCAAAAACATCCAAGTAGGGCAAAGGATACTAGCTAATCAATTGTTAACTCTCTTTCATGGATCACTACGAACTTTCCTGAATAAGTCTTCCTTTTCTCAAACTTTACTCCCTAAACCTCGAGGGGTTATCTCCGATTTTAGCCCACCCTGGACCACCCTTGTCTTTTCTCAAGGCTGGACGTACTCACTATTCCAGATACAAACCTTACAAGGGAGTTAACTCTCACTGTCTACTCTTCACTGTACTTTCAATCCTTACTAAAATTGGTAAACTCTTGTACCGTCTTATGAACCTTGCCAACTAATCTCAACTTCAACCATCTTCTAAGCTCTTCTCAAATCACGACCAAACCATCATGGGTATCCTCCATTAATGCCCACAAAACTCGGGCATCCTTCTAAGACAAGAGAATGGTATACCGGATCTTCTCCCGGTCTATTAACCACTCAACGGCTAAACCATTCTTTTACTACGAAAGGGTCCGTTGTACTTTTAACCTCTAACGGCTAATAAAAACTTAGGAATCCATGAATCGACTCAATCCGATTCTATACCGCCTAAGGTATCAACCTTTCTCTTTCTCTTCTAGTAGGTCGCACTTGGACGGGGTTTCAATTCTTTCTAATTCAACTTGGGGAAGTAAGTTTCCCCGCACCCTCACCCGCCTCTTCTTTACCATATACTCGGGTCCTATATCTCATTTACAAGATAACCACATTAAACAACTCAAATAACACTTTAAGCAAGGAAAGACTTAACTGACAACGGTCGGCTACTGAACGTCATGGTGGCGAGAATGGCACATTGTCAAATCCCAAAATCTTTGCTCTGATACCAAAAATGTAACACCTGCTCTCTACTACTATTCTTATAATACATACTATGTAAATTATAGGTATACATAGCGTATGGAAAATAGTGGGCTCAAATTTTTTCTTTACTCATTAAAATATAATTCTTTTTTACAAATACAAAAGACTATGTATTTAAAAACCTTTCTAATTAATACGAAATATCATAAGTTGGGTGAACAGGTGGTGCCAATACTCTTTTTCGGCCTCTCGCGTCCATCCGACCGTTTCTCCCTATTTCTCACCAAAAGCGAAAGAAGAAGAACAACGGGGTGAGCACAACAATGCCTCAGCAAAGTAAATCCTCTACCTTATCGTCCTCCGCAACTCAAACTCATTGGTTCTTTCCTTACCTTCTATTTCGTTCTTTCTATTTCTACTTTCTACCGTTTTTCTCTTTCTAATACTTTTATTCTCCTTTAACTTTCGTTTCCATTGCCTTTTTTATTCTTTCTTTCTCTCTTATTCTTATTCTCTTTTCTCCTTCTCTTATTCTTACTCACCATGAAGGAAAATCATGGTTCTCTCTTATTTTCATCATACTCACCATGAAGGAAATCATGGTTCTCTCTTATTTTCATCATACTACCTGAAGGAAATCATGGTTGTCTCTCTCTCATATTCTCGTCCATACTTACCATGAAGGAACAATCATGGTTCTCTCTCTCTCTCTCTCTTATTCTCGTTATACTCTCACTAACCATGGAAGAACTCATGGTGCATGCATGTGTACATGCAATTAATGCAAAAAGAACGCATGTTTTCCTTCTTCTACTTCTCTATTCTTATTAGGCTTAAACTTTTGCATTCTTTCTTTCGACTTCTTTCTCTCTTTATATCTCCGTTTCTCTCTCGGAAGTTTTCTCAAGCTTTCTTTTCATTCTTTAATTCTTTCTATTATCTCCGTTTCTCATTTTTGTTTCTTTTTCTTTTTCTCATAACTATTTCTTGTTAACTCTTTTTTAGTTAGTCATGGCCTCGTCTTACCAGGGAGGCCACGGGTAGGGACTCGCCTCGCTCATGTGACTTTTCTCATTCTAAGGGCCGATCGGACTCGGGTTATGCCATGGATTCGGAACCCTTGGCCATGTGAGTGAATAATCTCTCTCTCGGAGGGTACTAGGGTATAGCCCTCATCCATGCACTCTCACCGGCCTACACCACCTTCTTCCTCTCTCATACTCTGCCGGCCTTCTCTCATGCGGTGTACATGCGAATACCTAACCATAACTCACGGGTTCCCCATCGCATAACCTACTCTATGCTCTTATCTCTCTCTTATTCTTTCTCATGTTTGCTCATCTCTTTCTCAAGCTAGTACTCATACTCAGCTTACAACTCATAATACCATTAACTCTTAGCTTTTTCTCATCTCCTTGCTTCTTTCTATTTCTTTTCTTTCTTTCATTCTTACTCGGTTGGAATGTCACGACCTCATCCGGAAACCGGAGGCACACAGGGCGCTACCACTCACGTGGACTTAAGCTCATTTCCGCTCTCGATCAGATTTAGTCATGCATGGATTCGAAACTTTTGGCCATGTGAGTGTATTCTCTCTCTCTCTATGAATGTCACGGCCCCATCTTACTAGAGGCACAGCTGGGGATCACAAAGCACCCTCGCCGTTTGACTCTACTCATCACTCACAAAGTGTTCCCCATCGCCACAACTTACTCTATTCTCTTCTTTAGCACTTTTTGCTCTTTTATTCGCTTTGGTGCTCAATCTTCTTTCTTTTCTTTACTAATCCGTAGTGTTCCCTCCCATTCTTTCTTTACTCTTAAGAGTTGCTATTCTCAACATTCTCTACTCTTTCTCCCACTCCAAACTATTACTCATAGTATAGCTTATACTCAAAATTCTCTACTCTTAAGCTAGTACTCATAATGCAGCTCATACTCAACATTCTCTATTCTGTCTCAAACTACTTCTTAAGTGCACAATTAATGCATATGGATGGTTCATACTCATTAATGCACTTTTGAAATGCCAAATGCGATATTGCATCAAAACAGTCATTCTGCACAGGTCTCACTAAAAAGGGCATAACTTGCGTTATACACATCGGATTACTACGGGTTTGGTCTCGTTTTAAAGCTTAGAGACAGGGCTACAACTTTGATGTTTTGGTCTCAGCCCAGTTAAATTCGTAAGATGCCCAAATATTACTTAGAAAGTCACGGCAGTGACAGGGCAGATTTCACTTAGGCATTTCATCAAGCAACTCATGTGCATACAAAAACTCTTCTCTAACTACCACTCTCCTTCTCTTTTTAACCATCCAAAATGGGAAGAAACTCCCTTCTATGGACATGGTTCCTATCATAGAAGAGCACTCCAAAAATATCTACTCAATTTACTCCAACTTCATCTCAATTTCACTCTCTCATCACACATCAAAAACACTTCTCATAAAGGAAATATCCAACAAACATAATATAAAATACTCTTCTCAACCTCAATTCCTCAACAAATAGACATACATCTCTACTCAATTTTCTCAAACAAGCATCATATATTAACATGCATAAATAAATCTCTACTTAAGAATTTCTTAAACTTTAGCTTGAGTTGGATTTACTTACCTTCATACTTGAGTAGTCTCCCACTAAAGCTCTCTACTCTTGTTGGATCATAACTTTCCTTATTTCCTAAGCATAAACTTAGTAAGGAATTTAACCCTTACAAAAATAAAACCCTCCCATCTCTAGAGTAGGGATTCTTACCTCTTCTTGCTTAGGATCAATCCTTTGTCAAATTCCAACTCAAAACTCTCAAAAAATCCCTTGGAAGATTGGAGTGAGAAATTGAGAGAAAATGGGAGATGAAGAGGCGGTGGAAATGGGTGAAATGAATGGTTTAGAGAATTCAACCCTTATTAGCTCATATAATATACACCTCTTTCCCATTTTGCCCTTACTCTTTCTTGAAAAATTCCACCTTTATCCTTTAATTCTTTACAAACTCACCCCCATTTTTACCCCACCTTATTCTTCTATGAAATTTCCTTTACATTTTACTCCCCACTTTTCCTGCCTTTAATTAGGTTAGAATGGTCATTTACCCCTATGAAGAATTCTCCCTTAGAAAACTCAAGAAACTTTTCGCCTTCCAGGTTCGTGCGGCGGAAGAACTTTCCGTCGCCCGGCGGAAACATTCTAGGAACCGACACCGCCTAACACGACCAACATCGCCGGCGCCGAAGGCTTCTCCGTCCGCCACGACTTCACCGGCAACTCCAAAATCTGCCAAGTCTTGATCAATTCCATGGTACACACCTTCAAACCAAACCCAAAACATCAACTCCAACCAAAGGCCAACCAAACAACATGAACAATATATAAACTCATTTAGGGTAATTCAAGTAATCCTTTAGGCCATACCTTACACAATGGCTACGTAATTTCAAGTGGGGTGTTAACATGGTGCCTCGGAAGCTCCTACTGCCATGCTGGGTAAATACCTAGCATTTGTACCTTTCTTAGGGGAGTCTCGAGCCGTCGGAATTGGAAGGGGGCTTTAACAATCCTCCACTTATGCCCGGCTTTCGGCACTGTAACACACGTTTTGATCCCTCAAACAAAACCTCTCTTGGATGGTTTCTCCACATTTTAGCACAAGGGAAACCCTTCACCGTCCCCGGCGCGTACCGCCGATCTCTCCTATTCTTCCTTGGTTGAAACTTCTTCCTTGGCCCTTCCTTCTCTGTTCTTTGTAACTTCTACTCTCTCCCTCTAGAAGGTGGTGGATGGCTCGGTAGGGTATCTTGTTAGGAGCCAACCCTTCTACAATGTATTTGTTCACATAGATCTTCGCCTAAAGGCGGTGCTAGGAAGCTTCCCATTTGTAGGTATGAGGGGCCTCGACTCGTCATTACATCTCGAGCAATATTCTGATCTCAACCTCCGCACAAACTTGTCTCTCTTAATTCTTGGGTGTATACACTATTCCGGTTGCCAAAGCAAGGGAGTTGGGAAGTTGCTTACGATATTCCTTTACGTACTTAAGCCCCTTTTGCTGTGAATAAACTCCTTGGACTTTCTTTCATGTACTCGAATCTTCCTATTCCGACTTCAAATTTCAAACAAACTTCCTTCCCTAATTCCTCCCCAAGTCATCGGGGAAGGCTATATCATGAGTCTCCTCCATTAATTTTCCTTACCATATTCGGCATCTCCCTTAAACAAGAAACTAGCATATCCTGATCCTTTCTCTATCATTCGGGGGAAGCCCGAAAGGTTGGGCCGTCCGTCCGTCTCTGAGACTTAAACCACCTCCCTTCCCCTTGCCTCTAGCGGGTCCCTTGTACCCTTAAATCTTGGCGGTTGGTGCTTGATTTACAAGCTCCCTGAATCCGAATCACCCCAGTGTACCATCTTGGGCTGAGGTGGGGCCCGGCCTCTCGGCCTCTTGTCTTGGAGGCGGGTACTCTCCGGGAGTCTCGGTTCCTTCCTCTGAACAACTCTCCCATGACTTTCCGCTTTAAAACCTGGCCGGTACAATGGCCTTTCGAATCCTCATCTCATCAAGGGAGGGTAGGGAGTCAAGTGCAAGTGGGTCGGGAGGATTCTCCCTCATTCATCACACTTTTACCCTTCCTTCCTGTTACTACGCCTCATCTACCAAAACAACCATACTTGATCAATTTAAAAAGAACACTTAAAGTAAGGAAAGAATTAACTTACACAAATGCACATCTGGACGTCATAGCGAGAAGAATGGCACCTTTGTCAAATTCCCAAAAATCTCGGCTCCGATACCAAAATGTAATAAGCCACTTTCTACTCACATACTCATAGTGAAATACATATAAAATAATATAAAGAAGATTGGGCCCAAAATTTTCTTTTTATTAAATAAATATATATATATATATATATATATATTCTTTTACAAACATATACATTTTTACACAAACTTATAATGTGTACAAAAAGGTATTAAAACATGGTGGACAATGTAACCTCTTCCCCGCGTGTCGGACGTCCATCCATGCCTTCCCTCACACGATCCCTGCAAAACATAGGAAAACAACGGGGTGAGCACTAAAATAATGCTCAAGTAAGTAAATCCCTCTTACTCATCTATCCTCGTAACTCTCTCTCCTTTCTAATTCTTTCCTTTACAACTTCTCATTCAATTTCTCTTTGGCACTTCTCTTTCTCTTTCTCTTTCTCTTAGAACTCTTTTCTAGTAACTCTCTTTAGGTACGTCATGGCCCCATGGCTTGCCGGAAGAGGGCACGGCCGGACTCGCCTCCCCAACTCTACGTGACCTCTACTCATTCTAACCCGGCATCGGACTTTCGGTTATGCATGGATTCGGAACCCTTGGCCATGTGAGTGTATAATCTCTCTCTTCGGTACTTTTCGGGTATAGCCCTCATCCGCATGCACTCTCAACGAAGCTACACCACTTCTCTATCTCTACTCATGCCCGCTCTTCTCAATTGCGGCGTACATGCGAGAATACTTTACCCATTACTCACGGGTTCCCAATCGCACAACCTACTCCTATTCTCTTTCTTTCTTAACTCTTAAAAGTAGCTTATACTCAAATTCTTTACTAAGTCTCAAGCTACTTCTTTAAGTGTATAAACAATTGTGTATAGCTAGCTCATGCTCACTAATGCACTAATGAAATGCCAAATACAAGATTTTCCTTTCAAAACAAGTCCATTCTTCACAAGTCACACTAAAAAGGCCATAACTTGCGTTATACACCTCCGGGTTGCTACGGTTGTGGTCTCGTTTTAAAGCTTTAGAGAACAGGGCTACAACTTTTGATGTTTTGGTCTCAGCCCAGTTCAGTACGTAAGATGCCCAAAAATTACTTAGAAAGTTACGGCAGGTGATAGGGCAGATTTCACTAGGCATTTCATCAAACAACTCATGTGCATGAAAACACTTCCCCTACTAAAATTACTTACTATACTTCATTCTTCTAGCCATCCAAAATGGGGAAAAACTCCCTCAAATACTCATAATCCCTGTCCAAGAAAAGCACTTCCAAATAGGTTCACACAACATTCTCTCAAACTTCATCTCAAATTGCATTTCTCATCACACATCAAAACAACTTTCTCATAATACATATTCATCTCAACTCAATTCTCAACAACATAACATACGTATACAAGCATACATCTCTACTCAATCTCTAAATCTCTACTCAAAAGCTTATTCAAAACTCAAGTTGGTTGGATTTACTTACCTTGTCAAAAGGTGACTTCCCTTTAGCACTTTTCCTTTCCTTTTGTTGTCTTGTTTCCTTTCTACAACTCAAAACAACAACAAGAACAATAACAACCAAATAAGACTTCACTATAACTATAAGAAATTCACATCTAAAGCATGAATCCTTACCTTAGGATGCTTTAGATGAAATCTCTAAAACCTTCCAAAATTACTCAAAAGCTCTCTTTAAATCCCTTTAGAAATCTTGGAAAATTGGATGGGAAAAGAAAATGGGGAGAACTTAGGCAAAATGGAAGAGGCGATGGAATGAATGGACTAAAGGGTTTCTCTACACTTAACCCTTTTTTAACTCATATTATAAGCATCATTTCCCATTTTGCCCTTGCCCTTCCTTAGAAATTCCATCTATGTCCTTTGATTCTTTACAAATACACCCCCATCCAAACACAATCTCCACTAAATTTTCCTTACCATTTTACTCCCACTTTTCCTACTAATTAGGGGTAGAAATGGTCATTGTGCAAAAGAAGAATTCTCTAGGAAAACTCAAGAAACTTTGTATTAGGCTCGTCCGCCGCGGCCAAGCAGGGCGAGAACCTGCCCCAGTTTTGTGGGTGCGGCTTCCTCCTTCGCCGCGGCAAGCTTTTCTTCTTCGCCCAGGCCGGAAGAATTGGATTTCAAACTTCACCAACTCAACATACCGTAACAAGGGCAAACTCAATTGAAGCTGAAAAAGTAAACTTTTAACTAATACGGAAACAAATTCTTAAGGTATGTACCTCAAGTGGGATATTACAGTTACAAATGAAGTGGATGATGTAACGCCCCACTTGAGGTACGTAGTTGTTGTTTCTTCTTTTCGCTCTTTTTGAGTTGGTTTTTAGTAATATTGTTTGATTGAGGTTGTTGTGTTGAGTGTTTGCCTGAGTTGGTTGAAAATAGAAGAAGTTCGGTCTGCCATGCTTGGCCAAGGGCGAAAGAAGAATTCTTCCGCTGCGAAGAGGTAAGGTGAAGCCACGGGAAGGCTGGTTGACGGTTTCCAGCCGCGCGACATGCCGATTAAATTGTTTGTTAAGTTTTGGATATTTTTCTTCCCCTAAGGGCAATTTGACCATTCTACCCCTAATTAGCAGGGAAAAGTGGGGAGTAAATTGTAAGGATTTTTCATGGAGAATATGTTTGATATGGGGGTGAGGTTTTGTAATGAATCAAAGGATATAGATGGAATTCCCAAAGAAGAGTAAGGGCAAAAATGGGAATGCTTGGGTATAAATAAATTTCATTAAAAGGGAATTAAGGAAGTAAACAAAACCCCTCATTTCTTCTTCTTTCAACGCCACTTTCTTTTTCTCTTGTTTCCTCTCAACTTCTCTTTTCTTTTGATCAAGGAGTTCCAAGGGATTTTGAAGTGAGTTGGGGTAGAAAAAGCAACCTAAGGCTTTCTAAGGTAAGGATTTCTTTTACTTAAGTTGTGTGATTTGTGAGTTTTAAGTTATTTTGGAATTTGAGGGTTTTTGTTTTATTTTGGTTAAGAGGTAGAGGAAAAAGTCAAAAGCCAAAACAAAGGGAAATGGGATGAGTTGGGTGAAGTTCTCCTCATAACAAGGTAAGTAAAAACCCCGGGGAACCCAAGTTGAGATTTAAGAATTCTCTTTGATTAGGGTTTTGGTAGAAATGATGTATGTATGTGATATACATGTGATATGCCATGTAATGGAGGTTTTAAATAGAGTTTTCTATGCTTTGTGAATGTTTTAAGACCTTGCAAATATGAGAAATGAGTTGTTTGGGTTGGAAAGGTAGTTTGAGATGGAATTGAAGGGGTATTGTGAATCCCTTTTTGGAAGTGCTTTCTTTGTGAGTTTTGTGGCTATGTGAAGGGGTTTCTCCCCATTTTGGATGGTTAGAAAAAGATTTAGAACCTTCATTGCTATAGTAGAGGTTTTATAGTGCACATTAGTTGTTTGATGAAATGACATTGCATGTTGGCATTTCATTTAAGTTTGCATTAGTGGGGGAGATGAACCATCTATAGGCACTAATTGTGCATTGAAAAGTGACCTAAGAAAGGGTAGGAAAATTGTGGTAATGCAATTACCCTATGGGTAGAGAGGCTTTGGTGGATGCAAACCTACTCTAAGAGTAGAGAGAATGAAATATGCTAGAATAGAGTTGGAATTAGAAGAAGTAGAATAGATGGGTTGATGCTTTTGTGATCATCACCCGAATACCCGCCTTAGAGATGGGTCCGATGCTTTGTGATCGTCCACCCGATTGAGTAGTAGAAATGGATGGATGCTTTGTGACCACCACCCGGTTAGTTGTTAGAACCAAGGGGTGGGTTGATGCTTGTGATCATCATCCAACATTTAGTAGAAGTTGGGTTGATGCTTTTGTGGATCATCACCCGACAAAAGGGGACTAGAGACGGGTTAATGCTTCCGGGTGATCGCCTTACCCCAAAAGTCATGAGAAACGGGTAGGTGCTGTGGTCTACCCGATAGGTTAGAAAAACCGAGTAGGTGCTTGGTGATCTACTCGTAGTCACTAGAACGGGTTGCAATCGTGAATTCACGGGAAATAGTCGGGAGAGTGAGATGGTGTGTGAACCGCCATAAATCAGTACCTCCCAGGGTAAGATGAGGCCATGGTATTTAAAGGTAAAGAAACGAAAGGGTAGACAGAAATAGTATAAGGAAAGAATTAAAGAGTTATTCATACGGGACAGTGGACAGATTTGGGTTTTACTTAACTTTGGGCATTATTTTGTGCTCACCCAGTTATTTTCCTTTGTGGATGCGGGATCTAGGTGATGATGCGGTCGGAGGCGTTGGCAGCGGAGCAATAGCTGCTTTGTTTTCCTGTTTTGTCTTTTACAATGAATTTTTTGTAAACGATACTCTTTGTGTATAAAGACATATGAATTGAAATGAAAAGAAAACTTTGGGCCTCTTTTCTATTGTATTATGCATGCATTGTACTAGTTTTCAGCAGTTATTACAGATGAGGAGAATAAAAGAGTCACTATAAAATTGAGTGATCAGATTCGACAACTTCACTACACTAATCAAATGAATATTAATGTCTTTTTTGATTATCCAAATGAGCAACAAATTGTGCATGCTTTAACTAAAGGAGAAATTATTGTTGCAATTAGACAAGAAGAGAAAGGAAATAATCCTAAGGATAATAGTACGGAAATATAAAAAGTCTTGTGCCATGAAGCTCTAAACATGCTCGAGAAACTAAAAATATTTTGGCTTCAACAAGAAGGTATCCATGCTAATGAGCTATTACGTACTCGTAAGGTGAAAGATGTGATAACAACTCTAAAGCATAAATCATTATCCCAAATAATTTTAAATAAATATTTTATTTCATTTTAAACCTTTAATTTTACATAACATATATATATATATATATATATATATTTATATATATTTTGTAATATACAGATAATTATTACTATGTAGAGGCAACTTTCCTTAAAGCCGGAATTAGAAAATTATAACTTATTACAATGTAAGGAGGGTTTATTCTTCTTATACTTTATCCCAAATTGGGACTATATTTTTTTATGACTATGTAGAGTTTATTCCTATATAGAGTATCACTATAGTGAGGTCTTACTGTATTACAATGTTTATTATTATTGTTTAACAAGGCCTCTTTATTAAACAACCACTCTCACTATTTTCCTCAAGTCAATAGCCCTCACTATTAACTCGGGAAAGCCCGCCTTGGGCTTTCTAGTGAATTCCGAAGAATCCCATCTCCGGCCCATTTCAAAACTTCAGCTGCCCTTTCGAACAAGCCAAAATGGTTGAATTAGGTTGGCAACAAACTTAATCCACACCATTTGATAGCTCCCACTACCAACCTCAAATGTGAAACAAGCCATCAAGCCAATCACACAATCTAATAGCCTAGCCATGGTCCTCAAGTGTGATTCTCAGTATCAGTAGAGTGGACACTACATGTCGCCACGTACACATAACAAGTGTACTTCTCTACTATGCCTATGTCGTGTTTATCAACCTTCGCTATGGTGAACAAACAAAACTGTCATCTTAAGTCAACTCATCACCATTAAGGACAACTCCAATGAAATTTAACCTCCCACTGGTAGAAGTGTACCCTTCGCTGTGGCGAACAAGGTTCTGATAAACAGTGGTTTGATTAAACCCATGGTGATGGAAGGCATACACATGACTTAATATACTTTAATTGAGGGTTTTATTTTACGTCTCACCAGTTTTATTATCTTTGTTAGAATGACATCGTTTGGCATGTTATTGAACATTCAAACTTAGCATGCATTATAAGCAAACTATAACGTGTCCTGGACATGGCCCACTAAACCGGAATTCCTCGAGCTAGAGGAATCATGTTCGCCTAGTCTTGGTAATAAATATCTTGAGTCTCCCAAGTATGATTGCCATGTCTTGCTCGTCTTCAAAGGGTTACAATACAAATACATCATACTAAATTAACCGGTGAAATTAATGTTACACTAATTTTACCCCATAAATAAATTTAGAAACCTTGATTACATTCGGGGAAGGGGAATGAGATGAGAAGAGAATGTACATCGAAAAGGAAAAGGTATGAGAAAGGCGGGGAGGGGCAACGCAATCCCTATTTTAAAAATTACAATCATACATACCTAAAATACTTTAAAACATTCACCACTGGTCCAAGGTTCATGTACCGGGCACCATGCAATTTTTCCAACAAGAATCATTGCATACATTCAAAACAATCAATTTTGAATTGGGTGGGTTGATTTATAAAAATTACCCTCTTGGATTTGCAGAATTATGCATGATCCAGTGTTAAAAATGCTACAGCACCATTCACGCTACGACTTGGTTTTATCATGCTACGGCGCACAACAAGAATGGTTTGCACCGAAGTGAAGTTTTATTTGGCCACGGCATAAAACCAGTGACTCGCGTTTTTGTCGATGCAGTCATGCTGTGGCGTATTCCCAACCCTTGCGTCGCGACGCCAATCCGCGTAATCCTCATGATTATTTGCGCGTATCCATCGTTAACCATGCCACGACATCGTTTTATTATGTTGCGATGCAAAAGCACATTTTTGTATTTGATGGCGCTTTCACGCTACGACAAAGTGTTATTTCACGCGATTGCGCTAACACACTACGTAATCACGCCACGGCTTAAATGCACAAATTTAGTTGCTCGATGTTTTTCTTGCATTTGCGCTGTGGCGAAGTTTTATTTTGCCGCGCGCATTTACGTCACTCTAGATTACAAAACTCTATGTCGCGGTGCAGAATAACTGTGTCATAGTGCAAATTGTCATTTCCAGATTATTGTTCATGCACATATCACAAAAACGATCCAATGCGAATCCCTCAACAAATCCAATACATCAGTTATTCAATTTAAGCAATATTAACAGATTAACAAACCAAAGATGCAGTATCCAGCAATCAATTTGGTTAATCAATCAAAATACCATTAAAATACATACAAATCAGGCACAAAGAGCTCGGAATACCCTTTGTAAGTAAATCGGTGGGTTAGCGGTGAGAAAACTATTTCGGTGATAACTTTGATGACAGATTAGGGTCTAATATGTATATATTTTACATGCTTAAATTGAAATAACATAAAACCAAACAAGGATCAGAATCATACCGGTCAGTTTGGTGAGCTCAGTCATATCTCTGAGCGATCTACTCCACGAGTCCAAGTGTAAGAATGACTCACTTCGTCCACACGAAGACAATACAATAGAGACCAAATATTGGTTTTGCTAGAACCATCTATGTGGAATCCTCTGGTGGGTTAGTCTAGTGAACTTGCCTATAGCAAGCACCCATGTGTTGCACCAGGTTGTCGACAAACAACCTTGACAAGTGAGACCACTCATTACCTTTTGATAAGGTCGTTCAACACTATGATAGTCTTATCGTATTATTTGTGTCCTTGGTCAGAATAATATTGGGGCTACGGACCTTTCTGAAATGGCCACCATATGTGCTCATAGGGTTCTCACTATCAAGATTTGAAACACTTGATACCGTCGTCACTATTCTACCATCCTAAGGACATATATTAATACATGCAACTGTGATTTACATGATATAGTAGATAATGCCTTTTATTGATTAATAAACATCATTACAAAGAGTCAATTCCACAATAATTGATTGGCTTTAGGACACCTACTCCAATAGATGGATGTTAAACCAGCTTTCCTGAATGAAAACCTTGAAGAGAATGTGTATATGGCACAACCCAATCGTTTGGTTCTTAATGGACAAGCTGATAAGATATACAAATTGCAAAGGTCTATTTATGGACTCAAGCAAGCTTCAAAGAACTAGAACATTCATTTGATGAAGCTGTAAAAAGACTTTGGTTTCATCAAGAACGAAGATGAGCCTTGTGTTTACAAGAAAGTAAGTGGGAGCGCAATGGCATTCTTGGTGTTGTATGTCGACGACATACTTCTCATCGAGAATGATATACCAAACTTGTAGTCGGTAAAGACTTGGTTATCCAAGATGCTTCTCCATGAAGGGCTTAGGAGAAGCAGCCTACATCCTTGGAATAAATATCTACCGTGATAGATCGCGTAGGTTGCTTGGCCTAAGTCAGAGTACGTATGTAGACAAGGTATTGAAGAGATTCAATATGGAAGATTCCAAGAAGGGATTTCTTCTAATGTCACATGGTGTCTATCTGTCTAAGGATATGTGTCCTAAAACACACAATTAGAGAGATATAATGAAGAGGATCCCATATGTGTTAGCAATTGGATCCATACTGTATGCCATATTGGGTACTCAAATTGACGTCTCATGAGCATTAAGCACTTGTAGAGGAACCCAAATTCGATTGGATCAAGTGAGCATCATGGCGGATAAAGGGCCCTTTGTCAAGAACATCCTTAAGTACCTTAAAAGGACTAAGGATATGTTCTTGGTTTTGTTAGGAAATGGTCCATATACGTAGCGGAAAACAAAATCATAATACAAGGATCATTCCCAAAGAGCCAAGATCAAAAGGGTTTACCCATTTGCGCTTTATGTTAAAATACAAATCTGCAGAAATTAATTATGAGTTTAGAAAAACATACGCACGTTTGGAGGCTCCTCCAAAGTTGTCAAAGAATGTTTTTGCTACCAACCCAAGTGTAGGATCAAACCCACATAGTCCACACGAAGAAAATCACAAAGAACTACGGAGGGATTTGCTAGATCCTCATTAGCTTTAAGATTAAAGAAGAAAAGGAAGAATTGATTTCAAGCAAAAACCAAGTCTGCTGGTGAGAGGAATACGGGGTCGCTATGTTTCTTTTACAAAGGAAAAGTGAATAATGGAATCACACCCCACTTTTAACCAATTAACTTTTCTGTTATAGTGTTACTTTAATGCCCTATTCCCATATGGAATAGGCTTGGGCTCAACCCAAACACCCCCATGTTACAAACACTCCCATTAAGATATTTTATTTTTTACTTCATCATTATCTCAATTAAATCAATTAATATATATATTAACATTTAACAATAATGATGATTTAATTAAATATATGCGAACACATATTTAAACGTAATTTTACTTATTTAATTTTTCTAATAAATTAAATAGCTACGATCCCTCAGAAATTTAATTGCTTACCCGGTGAAATTACCAAAATACTTTCGTTTTCCCCAAAAGACGAAAACACCTTCTTTCTTCGTCTATTAAATTCTCTTATGTGTGTGACCTTATAGGCTCCTCATCATATCGGCGGTGTATAGTATCGCGATTAACACCAATTAATCATCTCACTAATACATAGAGCAGATTGGCCCCCTTTTTAGCAAAGTATCATGGCCACGATAGATTGATTTGCAAAGTAGCTACTTGTCAATGATATGATTCTTTGTATAATTCAATCCTTTCATCATACGTTATCTCGCCCGAGCGAAGGCATAGAAATAGTGTCAACCTTCGGTTACTCTCGATATTATGTATTCGGTTTCTGGACCAATGACTGGTATTATAATCCAAATGACAACAACTCAATCCCACTTTGTGGCCATGGTTTTAGTGTCATTTGCCATATCTTTGAATTACACGTGAGGAATACTTCTCTCGTGCGAGGGTGATGATCCTCTTTCAATTCACCATAGTCTTTATACACTCCTTGATGTAGCCAATCACCACCAGTATGACAACTGCGAATAGAAGCTGCGTTAAGGCTAGTGTCAAAGCCCTTTGCTGTCCCGGTGCACAAGGCGCTCTGTGATCTCAAGTCTAGGATCACATGTACCATCATTCGTTAGAGAAATTTGTTCCATAGACATGGGGTTACCATACATATGGAATCCTTTGGTGGAGTCGGAATCAAGGTGAACTTGCTATGGTATATCCGGCTTAATAGCAAGTACCATGTGTTGCCACTAGGTTGTCACCAAACAACCTTGACAAGTGAGATCAATCACGCTCGACAGTTCGTTCAACCAACCTTTATGATTAGCCTTACCATATTATCTGCCTTTACTTGAGAATATCTTTGGGGCTATGGACGTTTCTAGATGGCCACCATATGTGCTCATAGTTCTCACTATCAAGATTTGAAACACTTGATACCTCGGGAAACACGGTTCTACCATTCTAAGGACATATATCAATACATATTGCAATAATAATGAGTTACGCGATATAGAACAAAATGCCTTTTATTATTGATTAATGAACATTATTACAAAGAGTCAATTCTACAATAATTGATTGGCTCAAGGGCATCTACGCTAACAGGTTTATGGAGGACAAGATAAGCTCACTGTAAAAAGATATAGTGATTCTAGTTTCCAAACGGATAAAGATGATTATTGCTCGCAATCTGGGTTTATATTTTGTCTCAATGGAGCTGTAATGAGTTGGAAGGAAGCTGCCCAGCAAGGACTTTCCCAATGAAGGCTAAGTATATCGCATTATCTGATGCGGCTAAGGAAGTACTGGATTAAGAAGTTCATCACCAAATTTGGTGTGGTTTCCATGATTGTTGATCTAATAGATGTCTATTGCGACAACAATGGAGCAATAGCTCAAGGAACCACAGTCTCACCAGGAGTCTAGACACATACTTAGGCTGTTTCATCTCATTAGAGATATGGTTGAGAGGAAAAATGTGCGGAATGCTAGTACATCTGGATTGAACAATCTCGATCACCCTTAGCCGGAAAGGGCTCTGTCATGGTGAAGCATGAAAAGCACTTAAGGTCATTCGATATTAAATACATGAATGATTGGCTATAGTGCAAGTAAGAGATTGTTAGAGTAGGTGCCCTAGAACCAATAAGTTATTGTAGTATTGACTCTTTGTAAGAATGTTTATTTATCAATAAAAGGCTTTTTCTTTGATATCGTGTAATTCATAATTGTATGTATTGATATATGTCCCTTTAGAATGTAGGAACCCAAATTGATGAGTATCAAGTGTTTCAAATCTTGATAGTGAGAACATGATCACATATGGTGGCCATTCTTTTAAAAGAAAATGTCAGTAGCCGATACTATTCGACTAAGGACACACATATCTGATGGGGAAAAGGCTATCATAGTGTTGACGACTTTTATTGTAGGGTAATGACTATCTCATTTGTCAGATTGTTTGTCGATACTTTGGTGCACACATAGTGCTTCTTTGATGGAGGTGGTGAAATGATATATATATCGTGACTTTATGGGTAGATTGTAGAATTCGTGACTTTTATGGATTATTTTTATTCAAGTTCTTTGCATATTTTCATTTGCAAAAAGAATCAAGGTATGGTGTATGAGTTTAGGGTTTTCGGTAGAAAAGTGAGAATTTATGTTCACATGATGGTTGGAGGCTTTGTGCGTGCTAAAGAAGAAAAGCAGGTTGTCCAAGCGGAAGAAGGAAGAGTGATTGGCTGGATGGTACTGCGGACTGGACTTTCCGCTGCTGATGCGAGAAGCTGAGTGGAAGGGCAGAAAATTCATGTCGTGGCGTGAAGAAAGTGGCGTCATGGTGTGACAAGGTTGTATGTTTGTGGAAAAACTCTACGTTGAACATGGATCGCGAAAAAAAAATAAAATCTTTTGTTTTTAACTCGAGGCTTGACTTAAACTCTTCCAAAAAACACCTAAGCAGGAGAAAGTATAAATAGGACTTTGTAATTTAGTTTAGGTTAGCTAGAGATTGAGAGGAGCGTTATTTTTGTTAAGAGGTAAGGTGCTAAGGAAGGCCCAATCCAATTATTGTAAAATTGACTCGTAATAAATGTTTATTATCAATAAAAGGCATATTCTACTATTATATGTAATGATATATGTCCTTAGGATGGTGGAACCGTGATGATGGTATCAAGTGTTTCAAATGTTGATAGTGAGAACCTATGATCACATATGGTGGCCATTCTAGAAACATCGTAGCAGATTATTCGACCAAGGACACAAGGATAATACAAGAAGGCTATCATAGTGTTGAATGACACTATCGAAGCGGTGATTGATCTCACTTGTCAAGGTTGTTTGTCGACATCCTAGTGCAACGCATGGGTGCTTGCTAGAGGCAAGTTCTTGGCAAGGACCCAGGAGGAACTCAAACCCGAGGAAGGATTCCATATGGATGGTAACCCCAATGTCTATGATAAATCCTCTAACGGATGGTGGTGCATGTAATCCTTAGACTTGAGATCACCGAAGAGCCTTGTGCACCAATTGGTGTAGTTTGACGCTAGCCTAACGTAGTTCTATTCAAAGCTATCAATATGGTAGTGATTGGCTACATTGAGAAGTGTATCGAGAATTATGGTGGATTGACAAAGGATTCATCACTCCTAGTACTGAGGAGGGGTTATCTCTTTAGGTAATTAGGTAAATGGCAATGACACTAAATCGTGGCCAGTGGGATTGAGTTGATGCTCCAATCCAATTTAATATTCTGTCATTGGTCCGATGGCGAATACAAACATGTCGAAGATATGAGTTGACTATACCCGTACCTCGGTCTCAATGAGATACTTGATTAATGAGGATTTGATTGCATGGTACAAACCATTGGCCGAGGCTACGATTTGTTTGAATCAGAATCTGTGAGTGGCCATGATGGCTTGCTAGGGGCCCATCTTGGTCTATGTGTAGTGAGGCCAGAATAATTGGGTGTATCGCGATACTACACACTGATATGATGAGGAGCCCACGTCACACACTAGAAGATAATTTAAGAATCAATTTGTGAGGAAGGGTATTTTGGTAATCTCACAGTGCAATTAAATTTGCTGAGGTTGTTGCCAGTATTTAATTTTAATATTAAAATTAAATTACTGAGATTATGTATAAAGATATCTCAGTATATATTTAAATGAATTATTATTAGTAATTAAATATTATTATATTATTATATATTAATTGATTTTAATTATAATAATAATTAATTAATTAAAATACCATAAAGGGTGTGTTTGGTTGCAAGGGTAAACTAGGGTTGGAGCCCATGGCTATTCCTAAGTGGAATAGGGTTTTAATTGTTACACGATATAAGTGCAACTTAAAAATTAAAACATTAGAGGAGGAAATTATTCATTCAATTAAAACCCTAGCCACCCCCTCTCTCTCTCTCTCTCAAGAAGAAAACTTTTCTTGTTCTTGTTCTTCTCTCTTGATTCTTGAAGCCCTTGATTGTTCTAGCAAAATAATCAAGGGTTCTTCGGATTATCTTCGTGTGGACTTCCGTGAGTGCGATCCTACTTTGGATCGATTGGCAAAAAATCACGTCAACAGTAGATAGTGAACAGTAACCGTGAACAGTAGATGGTGAACATTACCATGAACAATATTCTTGTCCTAAATCAGAAATATTCGAAGGAGCCTCCAAACGTACATAAGTATTCTAATCCTTGAATGGATTTACTTTATATAGATTTTTGTTTATAAACATGTAAACGGTATAATCTATACTCGGATCTTGGCAAAGAAAGGTAATTGATTTATCGATTGAATTTTTGTTTTTTGCTGTGTATGGTAGATCAATTACTTACAATTTTTCTTAGTATCGATTGAATTTTTGTTTTCAGTTGCGTATGGTAGATCAATTACTTACAATTTTTCGTAGTAAAAAGAGAGGAGATTTTTCCTAGGGTTTTGAAGATCATTCATGCTTTGGGGATCAGTTTGCTCTTTTCAATGTCAATGTGTTCGAACTCTTCTCTAGGGATCCAATGTTAGCTAATTTGATGGCTCTATGTGTAATCATATATTTATTGTTGTCAATTCAATGAAACTCTAGATTCATTCATGTATTTATTACTCTGATTTCCATTATTGTGTGACGATACTTAATGCAAATTATTAGATTGTATGTGTGAAGATTATTGAATGAATGATTAATATTCTATGCATACGCCTTGATAGAGTATTAGTAGGTTCATGATTTTTTGGGTAATTAGTGTTTGTGCACACGCCATGACAACTTATGCCTTTGTTCAGGATTTCGAGTACTCCTACGTTTAATGGGTTTTTAATTTACAGGTTAGACTATACGTCCACGCTAGTCTTGTATTAAAAATACTAGGTTAATCCTGAAAGTCTTACGTTAATACCTTGATTTAGTGAGTGCAAGCCCTAGAGAGTGAATTGAGATACAATAGATAGATTGTTGACATAGAGCTGGATAGTTATAGTGAAATTGGAACCCTAGGTTTTGGTCAATTGGGTTTTAGATAATTTTAATTGTGGTTTAATTTTAGTTTTATTCGGTTGTTTGCCTTACGAGTGATTTTCATAATTCTTTATTATTAATTCTATTTATTTGGTTAATTAGGCATAGTTATTAGGATTACTTGATAACTTACAAATCTCTATGGGATCGAACTGCTCGCACACCTTTATACTTTGCCAATAGCGATTCGTGCACCTTGCCGAGGGAGGGGTAGAATTTGTTCATCAAGAAAAAGGGGGTGCACTATCTGGATTTGTTTAAGTTATTTAATTTTCTTGATAACGTGTGCTTTAATTATTGATATTATTTTTTATTTTTTGGTATTATTTAATCTTTATTATTTTTATTTGGGTTACTTTCTTTTTCTTTTTCTTCTTTGGTGTGTTAGTTTTTGAATGCAAGGTTGCCGATCACTGGATAAAGAATTAGTTCCTTACATTGATAAAGTGGATTTGATTGGTAGAAAGAGGAAAGAGCCAAAACTTCCACGAAAATTCATCGTAGTTAGTTTTCGACTTGAAGTTAGAAGGCGATGAGAGTTAGAAAGCGACAGTCATGGCGGGCGGGAAACAAAGTCATAAACAACATGGATCGTTCCTTTAGAACCAAGATCAGGGCACAAATTTTAATAATCTATGCATTAAATACAAATCTGCAAGAAATCAATTTAAAGTTAAGAAACCATACCTACGTTTGGGAACCGGCCTTCCTTTCCAACTACTCGAATGGGTTTCGCTACGATCCCAAGGTAGGATCGAACCAACCGTTAGTCCACATGAAAGAATAACCTTGAGGAACTAAAAGAGGATTTGCTAGATCCCTCTTTAGCCTTAAGAACCAAAGAACAAAATCAAGCAAATTTTGTTTCAAGCAAAAAGGAAATCTGGCGTGGGAGAGAAATTTCTATAAAAAATGATTGAAAAATCAATTTATTAATTTCACAAAGAGTTGCACTTATCTATTCCATCATGGAATAGGCTTGCACCAACCCACCACTTGTATCACGCTTTATTTAAAGGTATTTTAATTTTAATTATCATTATCTCAATTAAATTCAATTAATATATATAATATTAACATTTTAACAATAATGATAATTTATTTATATATGCGAACACATTTAACGTAATCTCACTTATTATTTAATATCAAATTAAATAAAGCTACGACCTCACAAATTTAATTGCCACAGTGGAGTACAAATACCTTTGCTAAAGATGGACGCCCTTCTATAAACTAAGGCTCTTAAATTATCTTTTATGTGTGTGGAAACCCAAATGAGGCTCTTGATCATCTTTGGTAGTGTGTAGTATTGCGAATTAACACTAATTATCGTCTCACCTTACCACCAGAAGAACAATTAAGGCCCTGGCGGGAAAGGGCATCATGGCCAACCGATAGATTGAATAGTGAACATACTTGTCAGCGATATGGTTCTACTGAATCTAATCCTTTCATTATCTGTTATCTCAATGAGACCCAGGGCATAGAAATAGTGTTACCTCCGTTACCTCTCCGAATATAATGTGTTCAAGGTATCCGGAACCGATGGCTAAAGGAAATTATAAACTAGAATACAGCACAATTCCAATCCCACTTGTTTTGCAAAACATTTTGGTGTCATTGCCATTTGGGCTTGATTGTCGTAAGTGATAACTTTCCCCGTGCCGGGAGTGATGAATCTCTGTCGATCCACCATAGTCTGATATACTCCCTTGATGCAAGGCAATCACTACATATTGATAAGGCTCTAAATAGAACTTTAAACGTTGGGCTAGCGTCAACTACACATCGTGCACAAGGCACTCCAGGTTGATCTCAAGTCTAAAGGGAAATCACATGCACCTCATCGTTATTAGGATTTGTTCATAGACTGTACCATCCATATGGGAAATCCTCTGGGTGTCGGAGTAGTACTTGCCTACAACAGCCACATGTGTTGCACTAGTTGTCACCAAACAACCTTGACAGTTTGAAAGAAAATCATCTACCTTTTGATTAAGTCGCTTCAACACTATGAAAGCCTTACTGGTTATCTATGCCTTTACTAGAATAATACTAAAGGCTACGAAACCGTTTTCTTAAGATGCACATATGTTGGCTTTCATTAGTTCTCACTATCCCAAAGAATTTGTAACACCCTTTGATACCCTCCCGGGTCACGTTTCTACCATTCTAAGGACATATATCAATACATATAATGATGATTTACAAAGAAATATAGAATAAAATGCCTTTATTGATCAATGAACATTATTAACCAGAGTTCATTCTACAATAATTGATTGGCTCTAGGCACCCTACTCCTAACAAGATATGGCGAAATTACCTCGACCTATGAGGAGTATGCACGTCCTACCATAGGACGCCGCCATCTTGCATAGTGCTCGAATGACCGGCAACCGGAATTCGTAACTCAAAGACATTCACTTTCGGATGTTACGCATTCCATGGCATAGCCACAAGGAGGATCCCACCCTTACCTTTATTCATATTTTTATTCCATGGGCTTCCAAACTTTTCCTTTGTAGAGTTTGATAGAGGACCAATTGTGGATGCGTTGCTTTCCTTACACATTGAAGAATGCAGCAAAGAGATGGTTCATGACTTTGGCCCCAGCTTCACTTACAACATGGGATGCAGTTTACAATAGATTCTTAGGTAAATTCTACTCTCATGCTAAGACTACCGAATTGCAAGGTAAGATTGCCACCTGTACTCAGATAGAAGGTGAGCCATTCCATGAGGCTTGGGAACATTTTAAATTATTGTTGGTTCCAAACCTTTGTTCCACCAATCATAGGTGTCTGTTAAGAATTGCTTAACCAATTTTTTCTATGATGGGTGGAACACGAGCCTACCAAGCCACGATTTGATAATCTGCCAGGTGGTGCTATGGGTGAGAAGCCTGCACAAGAGACATACGAGCTATATGAGATGCTTGGAGCAAACTCATAGTAGAAAAGTGTTAAAGGAAAATCCAAAGGAATTTATGAAGTGAATAATAACTTTAAGTTGACAATGCGAGTTTCAGAGCTAACTAAACAAATGAAGACTATGTGTAATATGCTGATGGGACAAGGACAAAGTAACTCTTTAGAGGTATGTGCTATTTGTGGTAATAGTGGGCATACAACTAACATTTGTCCTTCTAGTGAGAATTTTCCAAAGTATGTAGAGCAAGCAAGTGCTGGTTTGAATTCACCTTTGGCCAAACCAGGCCTGCGAACCCGTTCTCCGGAATACTCATAATCCGGGTTGGAGGAATCATCTTGGGGCAATAACCAACAACAATCTAGCTCTCACAATCAATAGAGGAAACCGTCATTAGAGCAGACATTGAACAACTTTATTCAAGTCTCTCGAAGAAGCAACCAAGGAAATTTTGAGTAGATTTCAGCGGAATAGAAAGGGCATCCGTAAGGAAGTTGGAAGTCAAATAGGGCCAAATACCGAGCGATTCAAGGACATGCTCCTGGGAAATTATTTAGCCAACTTGAGCAAGCAAAAGCAATAACAACTTTGAGAAGTGGTAAGGTAATCGCTAAAGACATTAACTCCCCGAAAACTAATGAGGAATTGGTTGATAATGAAGGGAATGATAAAGCCAAGAGAAAGCTTTGAATCGAGTGCACCTGTTCAAACTAAAGACGTTGGCTTTACAATTGCTTCACCTAAATCTCATGTTCCACCGGTGATGCGTGTTTCCTACAACATGCAATATGTAGCAAGTATACTAATCGCACAAGTAATATAATGATGAGTAGAGTATTGTTCCCACCGAGGATTTGTAAGCAAAAAGGGCCCAAAAACCCGGGAGGTTTCCTAATGTTGTCTAGTTGAAGCAATCGAATTCGTTGGATTGGTGAAGGCAAATTTAATTTAAAAACAACAAAATGAAATTTAACTAAGGTTAAAACTTAATTAAGAAAGCAATAATGACAACACGAATACAATTCAAGTAAAGCGGGTAGGGTTTTGACTTCATTTGGATTTTATGGGTTAAGCCTATAATTACACTAAACTCATATTCATACGCAATGGTTGTAAATCGAACTCACTAACATGTAGACATACCCTCTCGCTATGCCTTCCTATTCTTCCTTATTAACCTTCCGGGGCAAAACACAATTGAAGATTAATAATTCCAACTCATTAGGCACAAGAATCCTATAATGATTTCATTAATTCTTGAATCTATCTCTAGCATCAATACTATAATGGTGATTACCCAAGAAGCCTAACAAACGAAACTCATTTCTCATCTCAACATGTTCATCACATACACATTAAAATCCCCGGGGAGGGGTAACACACAACCAGCATATTCATATGAAAATAACACAATCAAACCCTACATTTAAAATCAAACTACCATCAAACCTACCCAAAAGAGATTAGTTCATAATTAATTCAATAACACAAAAACGAATAGAAATAAACATGTTCACATATGACGGGAAAGAATAAAGATTAGAAATCTCCCAGATGAATCCTCTAGTTGGAAATCGATCTCTTCCTACCCATCAAATCGCTCAAGTTCTTAGAAAAAATGTAAAAGTGGCTAAACCTAAATAAAAACGAAGATCACGGCAAGGAACTAGTTTTCTTTTTATACCCCTCCCCGTCCATACTTACTTCACCCAAACGCGCAGCACGAACCTATGCGTTTAACAAAAGCTGGAATAAGTGGATGTCAGCCGCGGAGAAAAGAAGAATTCTTCGCCGCAAGGCGAATGGAATCAAGGATAAGGCTCGTCCTCCGCTACTGCCGCGGCAAGGACATTTCTCGGGCGCGGCTTAACTCGAGTTCTGATACAGGACCGGCCAACCTCGCCCCTTTTAAAAGCTTCTTCCGGCTTATCTTCCGATTCTCAATGCTCTTCCTTGAAACAAAGCTTCATCCCGTGCTTATCTGCTCTGTATCAGCACGCCCCACTTGAGGTACGTAGTTGTTGTTTCTTCCTTTGCTCTTATTTGAGTTGGTTTTTGGTAATATTGAGTGTTGTGTTGAATACTTGCCAGAAATTGGTTGAAAACAAAGAAGTTCGATCTGCCATGCTTCCGGCAAAAGCGAAGAATCTTGCGCGCGAAGAGTGTTGAAGCCACGGAAGCTGCAGGGCGGTTTCGCGCGGCGGCAGTTTCCTCGAACCTTCCGGACGGAGAGGCCGATTAAAATGTTTGTTAAGTTTTAGATATTTTCTTCCCTAAAGGCAATTTGACATTCTTACCCCTAATTAGTAGGAAAAGTAGGGAGTTAATTGTAAGATTTTTCATAGAAGAATCTGTTGTTATGGGGGGGTGAGTTTTGTTAATGAATCAAAGGATATAGATGGAATTTCAGAGAAAGTAAGGGCAAAATGATAATTGTGTATAAAGCTCATAAAGATTAAGATTAGCAAACCCCCTCACTCTTCTTCTCAAAACGCAACTCTCCATTCTTGTTCATCTCACTTCTCTTCTTTTGATCAGAGGTGCCAAAGGATTTTTGAAGTGATTTGGGGTAGAAAAGCAACCTAAGCTTTCTAAAAGGTTAAGATTTCTACTTAAGTTGTGTGATTTGTGAGTTTTAAGTTATATTGAAATTTGAGTTTTGTTATTTTGGTTAAGAGAAGAAGAAAAAGTCAAGCAAAACAAGTGAAAGGAAGAGTTGGTGAAGTCTCTCCATAACAAGGTAAGTAAACACCAGTTGAAATTTAAGAATTTTCTTGATTAGGGTTTTGATAGAAATGATGTATGTATGTGATATACATGTGATATGCATGTATGAAGGCTTAAATAGAGATTTCTATGCCTTGTGATTGTTTATTCTTTGCAAATATGAGAAATGAGTTGTTTCGGTTGGAAGGTAGTTTGAGATGGAATTGAAGGGGTATTGTGGTTATCCCTTTTTGGAAGTGCCTTCTTTGACCAGGTTTTATGGTTTATGTGAAGGGGGTTTCTCTATTTTGGATGTTAGAAAAGTTTTTAGAATCATGGCTATATTAGAGTTTTATAGTGTGCATGAAGGTGTTTGATGAAATGCCTAATAGAGGTTTTGGAAAAGGTATGAGTAATGAACTTAATTCTTGCAACATTGCATGTTGGCATTTCATAAGTGCATTAGTGGAGATGAACCATCCATAGACACTAATTGTGCATTGAAAAGTGACCTAAGAAAGTGTAGAAAACTTGTGTAGGCAATTACTATGAGTAGAGAGCTTGGTGGATGCATGCAACTACTCTAGAGTAGAGAGAATGACAAATGCTAGAATGGAGTGAATTAGAAGAGTAGAATAGATGGGTTGATGCTTTGTGATCATCACCCGATAGTTATGGGAATCGGGTTAATGCTTTGTGATCCAAACCTTTACCGAATAGCCATTAAGAAGATGGGTCGATGCTTTGTGATCGTCACAGATGAGTAGTAAAAGCGGATGGATGCTTTGTGACCACCACCCGGTTAGTTGTTACAAGTGGGTTGATGCTTTGTGATCATCATCAACATTCAAGTGAAGTGGGTTGATGCTTTGTGATCATCACCGCCGAATCGACTAGAGACGGGTTAATGCTTGGTGATCCCGGGTACCCTTTCCCAAAGTCATGAGACGGGTAGGTGCTTGGTGTCTCCTCCCCGATAGTTAGGAAAAACCGAGTTGGTGCTTTGTGATCCCACTCGGAGTCCAAACCCGAGAACGGGTTGTTACTTGTGTGAATTCCACCCGATAGTCATGAAGAAGTGAGATGTGCTTTGTGAACGCTATCTCGCGTTACCTCTTGGTAAGATGAGGCCATGCCGTTTAGTAGAAACAATTATATAGAAACAGAAATAGTATAGGAAAGATACGTGTGATACATACGACAGATCAGATAGAGGTTTTACTTAACTTGAGCATTATTTTGTGCTCCCACCGCCTTATTTTCTTTGTGGATGCGGGTGGGATCTAGTGGTGATGCAAATGGGAGTGTCGGCAAGCGAGGAGTAATAGCTACCAAATTTCCAAAGGGCTTTCCCCTGCCCCCTTTTTGTCTTTTAAAGTGAATTTTTGTAACCATACTCTCTGTGTATAAAAGACATATGACTTATAATGAAAAGAAAACTTTGGGCCCAATTTTCTATTGTTATTATGCATGCATTGTACTAGTTTTGTGAGTTGTTTCCCAGAACTCTCCTATCTTCGATATCGCTAATTTCTAAGTAAAAAAATATCAATTTTGTGCTTATTTGCTCAAAATGTCCATTTTAACCTGAAATACGAAAAGTAACGAATTAAGAACCAATTCAGGTCAAAATGCATTAGAAAGTACCTAAAATCCGACAAAAAGGTATAATGAGTGTATAATTCACGGATTATCAACTACCTAAACTAGAGATATGCTCCGTCCCGGGAAAGGGCATACAGATACAAACTGACAAAAACACAAACACAACAGAAACGAAAACACAAAACAACACAACAATACTAAAAAAACAAAAACAAAAACTAACAAGACTCCACTCTAAACCAAAGGATTACCTAGAAATTGCATACGTCTCAAAAGTTGTTGAAAAATTATTA